>OY970823.1:34325268-34902448 GCA_963853835.1 Calendula officinalis | reverse complement strand
AACCAAAAGTGTATTAAATGAATACCAATTTATGATATAAAATCCATAAATTATTTAATGAGGAACATGCTTGAGTAAATGAGAAAATGAGAAAGTTCCTAACATAAAAGAGAAGTAATAAATTTTAATAGTGGGAGAATATTAAAAGTTTTCATTTCGGAGAAAAACAGTTTATAGAAAGAGATATGGAAGTTAGTAAACCAGATATTAATAAATATTTAAATGAGGGTTTACCAAGTCGCGTAAGGAGAAATTATTAATTCAAGAAGAAATGATTTACATTTGAGCTAGACGAGGAACCTTAAAAAAAAGGAAAATGAAATCTTTTAAAGTATGTAATTATTAATTCAAGAAGAAATTTTTTAAATTTATGATAATTTCGGGTGTTATGAAATCTTTGGACAATTAAAAAGGAAAATGATTTTATAAAGAAATGAGACATGATGTATTGGGAAAATCTTTTTGCTGAGAAAATAATAAACCGAGATTTATTAGATTGAGATCAAATGAGAAAACTTTTAAAGTATGTAATTTTAATAGCTGAGTCTGAAAATCCATAATTATTTTTATGAATTCAGTGAGAGATTATTAAATTAACGCAAAGATATTGAATAAACTATATAAGTTTGTTATATTAACTCATCGAGAATTTCCGAGCTGGATTAAAGATAAGTTATTCAAGCTTATCTTAAACGGTATTTATTAAAAGTGAACTAAAGGGAAACTATCATCATTAATTCGGTGGTGATCTATTTAAAATGAATTAAAAGAGTTTATGAGCTATATTATGTTCTGAGTTTAACTGTTGAAAACATAATAAAATATTTTGCTGAGTGCCTTTTGCTGAGTGCCTTTTGCCGAGTGCCTTTTGCTGGGTGCATTTCTGAGTAATGTTTATAAAATTTTGAGTACATACAACTGAATGCGAATTTGTATTTTTTTTAGATATGGAAAAAAAAAATAGAGTATTATTACTATTATTATTTTCTCTGAGTGTGAATTGCTGGTGAATTTATGTGTGGGAAGTTGTGAACTTTGGGATTGACCCGTGACCAAACAAAGGTAGGTGTCGAAAGTAATAGAGGGCCCCTATTACCGTACACACCGGACTTTTGGTTGGTTATGGGGAGATTTTGAGGGGAACGATGGACCAATGCTTGTTATTGTGAAAGTAGTATGTGTATCTTAATTGTTTGTGTGACTACATGCTTGCTTGTTTATTTTGGTAAACAATACTAGTTCCAAACTCGAGGACGAGTTTTTCTCAAAGTGGAGTTGAGTAGGGGTAAAAAGGGAAATTTCTGAGAAATAATTATCATTATGTATTATTTATAATTATTATGAGCAAGATGCTTATGCAGAGAGATTTTCTAAATGAGGATTTTAAAAGTATGAAATCTATATACATATACTTGATTTGAAAATTTATAAGAGTAACCACCGAATAGAGCAAAGTGAGAATATTTGAATTAATTTTATGGTGTAAGTACCGAGTATATAAAAATTGATAATCGGGGTTAATGGAGAAATTAATGAACCAAGATTTATCGGGGTAAATGCAATTGTGCAAAAGAGAAATGGTAAGTACTACAATTATATAAATAATGAGATAACGAGTTAAAATAAGGTCGTTAATTGAGCTTTTAAATAATTTTGAGTTTATAACCCTAAACCCTAATTAATAAAACGAGTTCAATGATAAAATTTCGTTTGGATTGACTTTTAAAGAAATTTATTGATCGAGTAAAGTGAACGAGTTATTAAGATGAGTTAAAAAGATAAAAGTGGTAAACTATCGGGAAATTGTAATTAGTATTTTTGGTATTATAAAATTTTTTATTAATGAATATTTTATTTGCGAGTGAGTTATGGATGGGGTTAAGGAGAATGAGCAAACGAAATTATTGAATTGAGTAATATATTATATTTAGAATTATCAAATAACATATTTTATTATTATTAAATTATTGAATTAAGAATAATTGTGGAATCAAGTAGACGAGGAATACAATAAGTAAATTGAACAATAAAATTTTATTGAATTAACAAGATTTTCTGAAAGATGAGAAGGTAGTAGATTAATGATTTGATTCGTAAATTGAATAATGAGAGATCATTAAAATAAGAGTATGAAATTTAATTGGAATTTTAGTGGGTAACATGAATTTAATGAGTAGATATAGTCAAAATAATTAAGAGGCATTTTCAATTATGTAAAATCAGTGAAACGGTCTGTTAAAGGATCGTTAAACTAGATGAATGAGAAAACATCTATTAAAATATTATTAAGAAACCACTAAATGTAGTAGAATGTGAACCTATTAAAAAGTAGTAAAATACAAGATTTTTAAGTTGAGCTAATTGGAGAGTTATCAAAATGAGTAATATGCAAATAGAGTAAGGTAATAATATAATGTTAAAGAAGAGTTATTTCGAGAACCAATAACGCGGTTGAGAGAGAATATATCATCCCAAGTATATTATAAGCTGGTAAATTGGAACACGCGAGTAGTAATAAGAATGAGTAAAAATGTGATTTATACCTAATGCTATTACTTGTAAATATTATTACTTTATGAGTTGTTACTGAGTTAGATTTCGGGGTTTACTTTTGAGTTAAGATTTCTGAGTTTGCTCCTGAGTCATATTTCTGAGTTTATTTCTGAGACAGATTTCTGAGTTACATACCTGAGTGTATGGGCACATGTGCTTCACTACTAACAGTTCTTTTGGAAAATAAAGGATTGTATATGTACAGCCAAGCACATGTGCTTCAGGTAATGAAGCACATGTGTTTTGTTGTCAGAAGCACATGTGCTTCACTACTAACAGTTGATTTGAAAAATAAAGAAGTGTTATGAACAGCCAAGCACATGTGCTTCAAGTCATGAAGCACATGTGTTTCTTTACTGGAAGCACATGTGATTTCTAATTAAAATGATAGAAGCCTGACTCACTAATTGACATGTGATTTATAGGTACAACCTAATGTTTGTGCCCTTCACTGGAATAGATAACCATCGTAGGTGTGTGACTTTTGATGCGTCATTGATAAAAGATTAAACAGCAGAGACTTATATGTGGCTGCTAAACTCATTCTTGAAGACTTTTGAAAAAGAGCCAATTATGACAGTAACAGATCAGGATAAATCTATGAAGAAAGCTATTGAGAATGTATTTAGGACTGCTAAACATCGACTATGCATGTGGCATATTGCACAAAAGTTGCCAGCAAAGGTATTAACTAAAAATTTATAATCACCTTCTTTGAAACACATGTGTTTCAAATAGTGAAGCACATGTGCTTGAAACTACTTTATGAAACAGTGAAGCACATGTGTTTCACTATTAGAAACACATGGGATTCGTTGTTTTTGTATGTTTCAATGTTTTTAGTATCTATTCTTTTTAGTGAAACACATGTGCTTCAAAAGGAAAACACATGTGATTCTTAATAAAATATGGTCCCTTGAAATTTTGATATAGGTACATGAGGCAATTCCTGGAATTGAACAAGAAGTGGAAAGAGATTTCAAGAGCAGATTTGATAAAATTGTTTGGAACATGTACATTGAACCTGATAAATTTGAGGAAAAATGGGAAAAGTTGATGAATGATTTTGCTTTACAAAATAATAGTTGGTTCAAACATATGTTTGAGATTAGATCAACTTGGATTCCGGCATATTTCATTGAAACTGAAATGTTTGGATTGATGAGAACAACTTCAAGATCAGAAAGTGAGAATGCCTTTTTTTCAAACTTCATGAAACAAGGAACAAATCTTATAAATTTTATGGGAAGCTTTGATTCGGCAATGTTAAGACAAAGATCAAAACAAGAAGAATTGGATTGCAAGACAATCCGAACAACTAGAAAGTTGTGTAAGAAACTGAAAATTGAAGAGCATGCATCAAAATTATACACAAATACAGTATTTGATATCATTCAGAAGGAGATAGAAGCAGCTGTATATAATTGTTCTTTGGAAAAAATGAATACTGAGGAGGATTGTCAGATTTTCATTGTTAACGAAACCTCAAAGGAAAAAGAAGTTGATCTTCAATACAAGGTAAAACTAAATTAACAAATATTAATTTTTTTATCAGAAACACATGTGCTTCAACATTTGAAAACACATGTGTTTCAAAAAAGGTTAAAAGCATATGTGCTTCATTACCTGAAGCACATGTGTTTCTATTAAAAAATTGTTATACATCACATGTGCTTAACAATCTATTTCATAAAGCAGTTTCCAAGCACATGTGCTTCACCATTTGAAGCACATGTGTTTCATGTTATGAAGCACATGTGCTTGAAAGGTGAAGCACATGTGTTACAAAGAACCTGATTTTAAATTTTAAAATGTGTTCATAAAAGCACATGTGCTTCACAAGTTGAAGCACATGTGATGTTTAAGTTACTAACATAAAACTATTTTTTGTTTCCAAAAGGTGCTTCATAATCAGAAAGATGGATTATTAGTGTGTACATGTAGACACTATCTCCGATTCGGACTTCTATGCCGACACTGTTTTTGGGTTTTGAAGAATAGTAATATAGATAAAATCCCTAATCAATACATAATGAGACGTTGGAGAAGAAACATAATTCCACCTGAGTTAAGAGCAAGAAGAAACAGATATGGTAATGAAAATATTCGAGTTCAGAAAGTGGTTAATGAAATGACATCTGTTTTTGAAGATTGTGTTCAGCTACTTAGTCCTAATGAAGAAAAGCTTAAAGAATATCTTGAAAAACTTAAAGTGTTAAAGACTGAAATTGAAAATGATATGCCAAATAAACCTCAAAAAACCAAAAAGGTTATTATGGGGGATATGTATCGTGTTCCAGAGCAAGTTATTACCGGAGTAGGAAACCCAGATGTTGGCACATACAAAGGATGTGGAAGAGATAAACGTGTAATGAGTGGTAAAGAGAAGGGAATTAAAGAAAGCAACAAGAAGAAAAATATTTGCAGTAATTGTAAAATGACAAATCACAATACTAGAACATGTTGAAAATATCATGAGAGCATAAAAAAACAAAAAGAACAACAACAACATGATATTTTAAATTCTGAAGCGACTATGAACAAAGAGTGAAGCAAAATAGATAGAAGAAAAATGTAAGACTTGATTTGGATGTTATTACTTGTGTTAATGAACAAAAGCACATGTGCTTCATATGATATGTTCGTTCCTTGTTTTTATTTTTTTTCTGTGATTTTTCTTTTTTTTCATCATTTACAAAATAGATATAAGAAAATGTAAGACTTGATTTGGATGATATGTTCGTCAATTGTGTTTATTGAATTTCTTATTAGTAAAGCACATGTGCTTCACAAAGGCAATGCACATGTGCTTCGTGATTTAAACACAAATGACTTGCTTTTAAGGTAATTGTGTGCATGAACAAAAACACATGTGCTTCAACAAAGGTGATTATAAATTCTTTTAAAAAAAATTGATTTTAAAATCACAAGTTTTTCAAGTGGTAAAGCACATGTGCTTCATAAGGTCAAGCACATGTGCTTCATTAGTCCAAGCACATAAAGGAGTGTATATCGACAGCCAAACACATGTGTTTCATGACTTGAAGCGCATGTGCTTCAAGTTTACAAGCACATGTGCTTCAAGATGTGAAGCACATGTGCTTCACTAATAGAAGAACACCATTTTAAAAAAAAATTGATTTTAAAATCACAAGTTTTTCAAGTGGTGAAGCACATGTGCTTCATAAGGTCAAGCGCATGTGCTTCATTAGTCCAAGCACATAAAGGAGTGTATATCGACAGCCAAACACATGTGTTTCATGACTTGAAGCGCATGTGCTTCAAGTTTACAAGCACATGTGCTTCAAGTTGTGAAGCACATGTGCTTCACTAATAGAAGAACATCATTTAAAAAAAATTGATTTATCAATCACAAGTTTTTCAAGTGGTGAAGCACATGTGCTTCATAAGGTCAAGCACATGTGCTTCATTAGTCCAAGCACATAAAGGAGTGTATATCGACAGCCAAACACATGTGTTTCATGACTTGAAGCACATGTGCTTCAAGTTGTGAAGGTCATGTGCTTCAAGTTGTGAAGCACATGTGCTTCACTAATAGAAGATGGCTTTAAAAAATAAAAGAGTGTATATCTACAAAAAACATAACATAAGTAAATTGTTTCTTAAACAAAAAAACATAATTAGATATTAGCAAACAAAAATAAAAACCCTAGAAATTAAATTGTATCATAACAAGACTTGATTGAATATTAAACAACACTATTTGTTACGTTCTTTCCTGTTCGAAAGTGCTTGGACGATCATTTTTTTCATTTCTTCCAATGAGTGACTATTAAAGAATTCAAATGCTTGCTCAATCATCTCATCAGCATGAATGTTGAGCTCATGAGTGATGATTTTGGATGCAAACCGCATCCTGAGCTTTTTCAGCATCAAATTTTGATCATCATTTTCCCTTGGTATTTCAGAATTCCAATAATTTTGTATATTACCGGTGAAAGATTCCATGTGGAACATTACAAATGGACCACAATCTACAAAATTCTTTTCCGATGACCAATTCATTATCAGTTTCTTCGCCTTCAAATTCTCAACAATTGCAGATGCTGGATGCTCGTATTTTTCCAAATGCTTCATCATACAATATTGCTGTATATAAAAAGGATTTTTTAAAATACATCAAAAAATAATAATTATATGAAAAAATATATGAATATTTGTTTAAAACTTACCACCAATCTTAGAGCCTTTCCATACTTTGTTTCAAACACTCCTCCAGTACGGTTGTCCAAAATGTATAATGCAGGTTCAGATCTAATGTCAAACACTAAGACATAAAAGTGCTCATGTGCAAGAATCGGGAAGAACACCTGTAATACATTTAAGAATCAAGAAATATAACAAGATAAAAGTGGTTTTCGTACCCTGAAGCACATGTGCTTCAAGTTGTCAAGCACATGTGCTTCAGGTTACGAAACACATGTGCTTCAAGTTGAGAAGCACATGTGTTTCACAAGATAAAAGTGCTTCCATAAGAGAAGCACATGTGTTTCATTAAGTGAAACACATGTGCTTCACAAGAAGAAACACATTTGTATCACTTAATCAAATAAATGTGTTTCAACTTGTGAAACACATGTGCTTCATGACTTGACACACAAGTGCTTCACACTTGAAAAATCTTTGTAACTTAAAAAAACAGAAGGAAAAAAAAAGTTCCATTACCATATCATAAGCCTTCATCGACAAAACATCAGCATCATTACCCAAAAATTCAGAGAGAAATGATTCAAAAGAATTGAATATGCTTTCTCTTGATTCATTATTATGTTCAAAAAAGTAATGTGATTGCTGTTCATGAAAGATAGTTAACACTCAGAACATAAATATACAGAATTAACAAAATAAACTTACAAAAACTGATGCTGGTGCAAAAAGTCTCTTCAAAGCAAAAAGGACTCTTAAATTTCTCTTCATTATTCATAATCACTGCCCACAAATCAACTACAGTTGCCTCAACATACAAACCTGGACAAAGGGTTTCCAAACCCAACCTTGTACTGATACCATAACCATCCTTTCCTTCGAAAACAAAATCCCTATCATGACATAAAGAAAAACAACACAATTTTAGTTCAGTCACATAAAAAAATAAAAAATAAAATGGAATTTAATGTTTCCAAACACATGTTTTTTCACAAGGTAAACTCAAATGTGCTTCATAAGTCCAAGCACATGTGTTCCGTGATTCATACATATTTGCTTAATGACATGAAGCACATGTGCTAGGCGTTATGAAGCACATGTGTTTCATAAGGCCAAGCACATGTGCTTCATAACATGAAGCACATGTGTTTGATGACTTGAAGCACATGTGCTTCACTAATAAAAGTTGGTTTTGAAAAACAGTCTTTATAAAAATCTTTTAAACCACATGTAAATTTAAAAACTCACATTCGTTCTTTTTTACATGAAAACAGCTCTGCTGCAATAGCAAATTCAGCACCAGAGATCAGTGGAAAACCAAGAGTTTTCTTATTAATAAATTACGACCTCATAGTTGTCTTTTCAAGCACAATGGCTGAAGAATCTAAACTCAAAACATCGCTATTTTTGGACCACCACTTTGACACGAACTCGTCTCCAATCTTCACATCCTTTTTCACAATCTCATCTGCTGCTGCCATCTCAACATCAGTATCAAAATCAGCTGTAACCTGCACCTCAGGATCATTTTGTGTCTAAAAAAACACAATTAATACACTTAGAAACACACTTGATTGAAGCAAATTTATAAAAAAAAATTAAAAAAGAATTAATAAATGATAATACCTGATAGTAAATCGGCAATTCAAGGTTAAATACTCTGTTAAATTCATATTTAACCAAATTTAAATCTCTGTCCCCTTGCGGGAACTCATCATCAACTCTTTCAAAAATCTCATAAACCAAATCCCTTTGTTGTTCCATAAAATCCTAAAACATATAAAAAATGAAATTAGAATCATAGAATGAAGCACATGTGCTTGGAAAATATGTTTTTAGAATGGAGTTTTCAAGCACATGTGCTTAATGTTTTAAACCAATTTGTGAAGAATGTTTTTAAAACAGTTGAATAATGTTTTTTAAAAAACTTGATTTAATTGTGAAGCACATGTGTTTCAAATGGTGAAGCACATGTGCTTCATAACATGAAACACATGTGCTTCACTAATATCAGTTCGTTTTGAAAAATAATGTATATTTACAGGCAAGCACATGTGCTTCATGACTTGAAACACATGTGCTTGGAAAATATGTGTTACAAATCACATGTTTTATAAAAGCAGTACCAAAGCACATGTGCTTCAACTTGTGAAGCACATGTGCTTCGTAAGGTCAAGCACATGTGCTTCATAAGGTCAAGCACATGTGCTTCAGTAAAGTGATTGAAAATTTTAATAAAATGTGAAATGTATACCTTCTTTGAACCCATCTCCTCCTCATCAGGACTATTTACATTATCAGGATTGATGGATCCTTCTGCATCATCAGATTCAATTCCAAGAGGTGGTAACAATTCTAGCATTCCAAAACCTCAAGCATCAACTTCTTTGACTTCCCTCTTGCTCAAAAAATGAATCCAGTTTTTACATATTGGCCGTTCACGGGGAACTTGAACAGCATCAAATCTTGTTCGATCACAATAGAGAAGCTACACAATAATAACAAAAAAAAAATTAAAAAACAAGTTTGATAAACTATATCAATATATATATATATATATATATATATATATATATATATATATATATATATATATATATATATATATATATATATATATATATATACTCACAATCAAAAAAGTAACGGGACCAGAATAAAGAGTTTTGCTAACATTATCCCGGTGCCAATGATTCTTACTAATTCTCAGATTGTCCAACAAAAATAAACACCAATCCAGTTTACCGATATCAGAATCTTTTGCAACATGATTAAGAATATCAAGCTTCACTTTTCCATTTGGTTCACAAGAAACCATTGTTGCACAAAACAGCATAAGAAAATTAAATTTGAACAGATCACCAGCTACATCAGAATTCTTAATTTTCTCAACAATGTGAGATGGTCTAATGTGATCAGGATTTTCAAACTGACCCATCCATTGTTTGAGAAAAGAAGTATCGGTAATTATATCAAGATCATTAATATTGGTACCACCATTAGGTATACCACACACATCATTTACTGATTGGGCATCAACTTTAATCGCCCCCTTATCTGTTTCAATTTGCATCTGAACGTGATTAAACTTATCAACTACAAAGTATCCTAACTTCCCTGGAAGTTGATTTAAATCAAAACCAATTAAAGATCCAAATCCAAATATACATTTCTTTTGGGATTCGGATAACCCTGATTTCATGACCTCTGAAAACTGCTTCGGAGTTGTCCGAACACGAATTGATTTAAATGTTTTTATCTTTGATATCTTTGAAGCCTTTGATTCGACTTCATCTATAGATTGAACAATGTCTACAGATCTCTTCTTTCCTTTTTTCTTTAATTCTTTTTGTTTGTTAAGGAACTCTGATAAATACATATCAGAATCATAACCTATGAAAACAGAAATTGATTAACTTAAAAAAATTCAAAATGTGTTTTAAATTGAAAAGCACATGTGCTTGATGTTATGAAGCACATGTGCTTGTAGCTACAACGAAACACATGTGTTTCATTACCTGAAGCACATGTGCTTGTAGCTGACAAACACATGTGCTTTATGACCTGAAGAACATGTGTTCAAGGCATGAATAACATTCTGAATTTGGAAACTTGAAAACACATATGCTTCAGGGGTAAGAAAAACATGTGTTTCGTTACTAGAAGAACATGGGCTTCATAACCGTACATTTACAACAAAACATATGTGTTTCGTTCCACTGAAGCACATATGTTTTCATAAACCACAGAAAATATGAAAATACTTCGAAAAATCTAATTTTTTTGGAAGAAAATAACGATATATAGCACAAATCAACAGATAACAAAATGAATCAACGGATTTTTGCATAAACAAAAAAAAATTTAAAAAATAACAAAAAACCCTAAATTTTACCTGATTTTTGTCCTCTTTCAGGTCGGTTTGTATCGGAAATTGTTTTCTCAGAACTAGATGTTGCGTCGGCCATTGAAGTATGATCAAAATAAGATTTTTGATGAAAAATGTTAACCGATTTTGAGAAAAATCGAAGAAAAAGAGAGAAAAAATGAAGGGTTTTTGATCAGTTGTGTGAGAGAGAGAAGGAGAGTGGAGGAGTTAGAAAGAGAGCGGGAAGTTTTTTTTTTGACAAGATGCTAACTGTTATGTCATGTACACGAGTAAATTACCAAAAAACCCCTCCGCCCAATAAAAAACAATTTAAATTAGATAAAATGTAATTATTATGCTTTGAGACTGTGAAAAAAATTAAATTATTTTTAATTTAAAATATCTTCTAAAAAAACAATATAAAAAGGAACATAAAATCATTTAATAACATGTTATTATTTTTTGAAACCCTTTATTATAGAAGCATATATGTTTTTCACCATGAAGCACATGTGCTTCATGTTATGAAGCACATGTGCTTCAGTTCATGAAGCAAATGTGTTTCATGACTTGAACAAATGTGCTTCAAAATGACATGTGATTCAAAATAAATTTGTAGTTAATGTTAGTTGGTATTTTGAAACACATGTGATTCGAGTAATATGCTCATCAGTAATATGAGAATCTAGAATCCTTGGGTTAAGTGAAGCACATGTGCTTCACCATTTGAAACACATGTGCATCATGTTATGAAGCACATGTGCTTCATAGGTAAGCATGTGCTTCATGTTATAAAAGGTCAAGCACATGTGCTTCATAAAAGGTCAAGCACATGTGCTTCTGTAAGATATTGAAACTTTTAATAAAATGTGAAGCACATGGTCTATATGGCATGAAGCACATGTGCTTCATGTTATGAAGCACATGTGCTTCAGTTCATGAAGCAAATGTGTTTCATGACTTGAACAAATGTGCTTCAAAATGACATATGATTTATAATAAATTTGTAGTTAATGTTCGTTGGTATTTTGAAACACACGTGATTCGAGTAATATGCTCATCAGTAATATGAGAATCTGGAATCCTTGTGTTAAGTGAAGCACATGTGCTTCACCATTTGAAACACATGTGCATCATGTTATGAAGCACATGTGCTTCATAGGTAAGCATGTGCTTCATGTTATAAAAGGTCAAGCACATGTGCTTCATAAAAAGGTCAAGCACATGTGCTTCTATAAAGATATTGAAACTTTTAATAAAATGTGAAGCACATGTGCTTCATAGGTCAGCATGTGTAGTCTATACACAATCTGATTTCAAAATCAAATCTCAAGTAAATTCCTGAAATCAAAAGCATCCAAATAACATGATAAAAATACAAAATAAAATCCAAACAACAGAAGAAACTAAATTGTTGCATATTAAACACATAGATGAAAATTAAAATTTGATTCTTGAAACTTGATTCAGCTAACAAAATGCTAACGTGATTATTTATCGCGAGCTGCTCTATTAGGAATTGAAAGATAAACAAGCCTCCTGATCTCTTCTGTTGTATGAGCTTTCCTGAATTCTGATGCATAACGAAGGATCTTTTTCGAATGAATATTTAGATCACGAGTTAAAATTTTAGATGCAAAACGCATCCTTAGCTTCCTCAACATGAAGTTTTGTTCCTCGATTTTAGTTGGTATATCCATGTTCCACAATTTAGCAGTTTCCCCCATGTATGATTCCATGTGAAGCATCAAAAATATACCACAGTCAACATTATTCTTGTTTGAACACCAACTCATACCAAGCTTCCTAAACCTCAAAATCTCCACAGATTCAGCATAAGGATGCTTATATGACTTCAAATATGTTGCAAAACAATATTGTTGTATATAAAAGCATTTTAAAAAAATATATCAAAAATATAATAAATTTATGAAAAAATAGATGAATATTTATTAAAACACAAACCACTATATCGCAAACATCCTTGTATTTTGAAGTAACTTTCGCCTCAAGCCTGTTGTCAATAATATGGAAACGAGATTTCTTTCTAATGTCAAACACTAAACAGTAGAAGTGGTTATCGATACAAATTGGGAAGAAAACCTGTAATGCTAAATGCAAAAACAAAATTAGACAAAAAGATGAAAGGTACCAAACACATGTGTTTCATAATAAAAACAAATTGTCTTGAAACACATGTGTTTCATCATATCAAACACATGTATTTTGATAATTAAAACCATTACCAGATCAATATTTTGAAAAGACAACAACGACGGGTCATAATGAAGGAAAGATTCGACAGTTGACTTAAAAATATTGTACACTGATTCTTTCGGCAGCTTATTGTCTTTTGAGAAAGCACTTTTTGGCTATACAAGAAAGATAGTTAATACTCCATAAAAGGATTAAAGTAATAAATAAAGTACAAGAAAAACAGTCTTCTAGGAGAATCTTTAGATTTGAAACGTTCTTCATAATTTAAAATAACCGACCAAATATCAACAACATTCACATCAAGATAAATTGAGGGAGAAAGTGATTCAAGATTTAGTCGGGTAACACTATAACCATGATCAGGAGTTTGGAAAACAATTTCCCTATTATCAAAAAAGAAAAGAAAACAACATAAATCCCTATTATGAAGCACATGTGCTTCATAAGGTCAAGCACATGTGCTTCAGGTCATGAAGCACATGTGCTTCATAAGGTCAAGCACATGTGCTTCTGGAAAGTGATTGTAACTTTTAATAAAATGAGTAGGGTCATCAAACTCACATTCGATCTTCTATAGCTGCAAATAATTCAGTCGCAATTGAAAATTCAGAAACTGTAATACAAGGACGACTGGCAGTCTTTTTATTAACATAGGGAGAATTCAAGGCTGGTGCCGGTTTTGAAACTCTCTTTTCTTTGAATGGCACCATAGCCTTTTCAGAAATTTCGACCAGCTTTTCGACATTATCAGACCACCATTAAGACAAAATATCATCATTTTCATCTATCTCATATTGGCCACCTTCCAAAACACTTTGCTCAGGTACATCATTGGCCCGAACTGGCAGATCACAACCCACCTCAGAAACAGCCTCAAATACTTCCTTCTCAACAACCGTAGATGGCAACTCAGTCTGCAAAAATCAATTAATACACTTAGAAAAACACGAGATTGAAGCAGTTTTATAGAATTATTAAAAAGAATTAGAAATGATATACCTCAGGAATAATAGTTAGATTAAGCTCAAACACTCTGTTAAATTCAGAGTTAACTAAATTTAAAGTTCTATCTCTGATGAGGTTAGTACAACCAAGCCCAAGTTGTCATCGCCTATCCAAGTTGTCAGCGCCCTGTCAAGTTGTCATCGCCTATCCAAGTTATCACCGCGTGTCAGGATTGTCAGCGCCTGTCCAAGTTATCATCGCGCCTGTCAGGATTGTCAGCGCCTGTCCAAGTTATCACCGCCTGTCAAGTTATCACCGCCTGTCAGGATTGTCAGCGCCTGTCATTGGAGTCGTGGACGTCTCGTCATAATAATTGTGCTTCTGCTTTATTGCAGTCATAATAGTAAGGCGTTACACGATTCACGCTGTCATAATGGCGCTTCATGACTGCTTTATTGCAGTCATAATGAGGCAACGTTCCATATACTGAGGCTGGCCATATAAATACATGACCTAACTCATTGTTGGAAACAGACTGAGACAGGATCAGAGAAGCCTAAAACACAGAGTTAGCACACTCTCACTTTCACCTCGTACTCAACCTTGATCACCCTAGGTTCGCCAAGAACTTGTTGGGTCTGCACTGTGATCATCAGGAGGATGGCACGGATCCAATTAGACAGCCTGCTTCCAACTCTCCACATGCCGCTACTCCAGGGGTTCGGGAGGATCCAATTGTGGAGTTACTACGAAGATTGGCTCAGAGTGCTCAGCCACCACCACCGCCTCCTCCACCACCTACTTCATCGGACTTGTTGTCTCAGTTGGTAGCGGCGTTGCGCCCAACACCGCAGCCAACGGTTGTTCAACCAGTCGATCCGTTGTCACAATTAATGGAGCAGTTAAGACAACCACCCATTCACACCCCACCACCACATCCACCACAGGACACATCTAATGACGTATTGCGCGTGTTGCAAGCACTCGTGTCCGCAGCCGTACCACCCCGAGCGGTCACTATGCCTTTGTCGGTGGTTAGTTCGAAGTTCTGCGACTGGGTGGCCAGATTTCCACTCCCTGACAAACAAAAAGTTCCGTCCATCGTGGGTACTTACGACGGTACACGAGATCCTGATGACCATCTTGCTCTTTTTGAACAGGCCATTATGACAGAGAAATGGCTAGACCCAGTCGCTTGTCACATGTTCCCTGGCACGTTTCAGGGTTTCGCCCGTGATTGGTTTGCTGACTTACCGGAGAGGAGTATTCAAGACTTTGCAGATCTGAAGGCTAAATTTGTAACTCACTTTGTCCAGCAAAAGAAGCAGCAGAGAACTCATATAGAAGCACATTTGTTGCGACAAAGGGAAGGCGAGGGGTTACGCGACTTCATTCAGCGTTACACGCAGGAGTGCCAGAAAATTGTCGCCTTACCCGAAAGTCAGCAAATTTCGGGCTTTACTCTCTCCCTGCTTCCAGGACAACTGCAAGAAAAGTTAATCAAGAGAACTCCAATTACTTTCAAAGAAGCCACGGACAGGGCATATGACTATCTAAGGTCAAAAGAAACTGTCTCCCTGACAAGAGAAGTAGGCGGCAAGTCATGGACCGACACGTCAGATCGCAGGCATGATGCTCTAACTGGTGACCATCAACGAGATGAAAGGAGCAACCGGAGGTTTGGCCCATACGATAAACATCCATCTGAGCGTGCTCTTAGCAAAACACCAAAAGAAATCTTGATAACAGAGCAGGTGTGCGCTACATTCACACCTCCACCCCAGATGGAGCATAGGTCAGGTACGAAGAACATGAATAAATACTGTGATTTCCATGAAGATCATGGACACGACACGAATGTCTGTAGAGAGCTAAAAAGGGAAATCAGGCGTGCTTTGGAAGAAGGCAAACTAGAACACCTTGTCTCTGGCGCTAAGCAGCAAGCAAATAAACCTCCACTTAAGAAGAGTTATGCTTGGCAAAAGAAGGGGGAGGACACAGAACATCCCGGACCACCTGATGGCCATATCCTCATGATACATGAGGGAGCCAATATTAACTGACCTATCAAGGTGCGATAGTCTTTACTGTCATTTTTTCCTTTATGTTTTCAATACATGTTTCCAAACACATGGAATGTCATGGTCATGCATGAAACTGGCGATAATAACATTTGGTCTGATCTTGTATCCCAATATTATCTCACAATATTATTTTTGGTTTTTGCATAAACAAATAAATATTGAAGTAAGGATTCAATACAAAAAGCATAAGGCCACAATAGACATCTCAGTCTAAAGCCAAACATGCACTTTCATTACGTACAATGTTACAACTTGAGCACGCATGTGCATGTACACAACTAAGAACATAGTTCAATACAACATGTATGAAGCCAAGAAAGACAACCTTATCTGGCCGAATAACATACAATCATACTCGTCTTTTAATCTACTTGATAAAAGATAAGCACTTCTCACTGGGAAGCGACAATCCTCGCGAGTAAACAAAGTAAAGGTTAACCAACAAAAGTGCCATTGGCACAGTGTCACAGGCACAATATGAAGTATACATCAGAGATCTACCCAGGTCATTGACATACGAAGGCATCATGGGCTCTCAAGAAAGTGTCATACGAACAACCAAATATACACACTGTCATGCACGCCCAAGACGGTGTCATGGACACAACATCCATAATAAAAAGATAAAAATAAAAATGTGTTATTGGCTTGATCATCCAATAAAACATTATTTTTCAAAGCAAAGCAATGGACAAGCAAGTGCGTACTTGTAAGGTAGCAAGCAACTGTTAAACCTGCAGCAAAAAATACAAGTCGACAGCTCTAACTCTCGGGTACACCCTAGGTCAATTAACCCTAAACCGCCGGTCCCCTAGGTTCGCACTAAAACCCTAATACCGCCGGATAAATTAACAACAAGTTCTTGCCGGCCCATACCCTAAACAGCCGGTCGAATATTGAACCCCTCTGTCGCCGGTCTAAATCTCGAACTACTCTAAAGGTGACAGCCGGTCCACATGTTATACCGCCGGTCTAAAATTGACAAACCGGTAACCTACGGTCCCATACCCTAAAGGTAACCTACGGTTGCAAGCACTTTGACAATCGTCTGCCGGTCGGGGGCTAGCTGCCGATCAAGGGCCGCCCCTAAAACCTCCGGTCTGCGGACAGCGATCGCTGCCGGTCTCGCAGCTTAACTGCCGGTCTGCGGACAAAATCGGCGGCAATTTCTAAGTGTTTTACTCATTTTGTGAGTTTTGATTGAAAGCATCAAAATCGGTAGCCGGTCTCGCCGCCAAACCGCCGGTTGCGGACACTCGCCTCTAAACCGCCGGTCTCGGCACTTCTACCGCCGGTCTGCAGGTAGCCGGCCTCGCCGCTAAACCGCCGGTTGCGGA
This sequence comes from Calendula officinalis, assembly GCA_963853835.1. Taxonomy (NCBI): domain Eukaryota; kingdom Viridiplantae; phylum Streptophyta; class Magnoliopsida; order Asterales; family Asteraceae; genus Calendula; species Calendula officinalis. The sequence continues at coordinate 34,885,277 of OY970823.1, read as the reverse complement.
CACTCGCCTCTAAACCGCCGGTCTCGGCACTTGTACCGCCAATCTGCGGACAGCCGGTCTCGCCGCTAAACCCACTGTCTGCGGACACTCGCTTCTAAACCGCCGGTCTCGGCGCTTGTACCGCCGGTCTGCGGACAGCGACAACCGCCGGTCACTCTGCTTGTAGCGCCGGTCTGCGGCCAGCTCGCCTGTCGTCTTGCCCCTAAACCCTAGCGACTGCTTGTACCGCCGGCTACACCTAAATCGCCGGTCGTACCGCCGGCTACCCCTTAACCGCCGGTTGTACCGCCGGTCTTGTTTCGCCCGCTTTGCGCCGACTGTGCCGGCCCAACTTGCGCTGCTTGCGCTGCCGGACTCGTCGCCGCCGCCGGTCAAAAATTGCCAGCCGGTCACAAAAAAAGAAAAAAAAAAAAGAAACGAAATAAGGCAACAGACTTATGCGTAATGATAGTTATGACTTGCAAACTGTTGTCTTGGCAAATCCTAACTCGGGGGCATGATGAGGTTAGTACAACCAAGCCCAAGTTGTCATCGCCTATCCAAGTTGTCAGCGCCCTGTCAAGTGTCATCGCCTATCCAAGTTATCACCGCGTGTCAGGATTGTCAGCGCCTGTCCAAGTTATCACCGCGCCTGTCAGGATTGTCAGCGCCTGTCCAAGTTATCACCGCCTGTCAAGTTATCACCGCCTGTCAGGATTGTCAGCGCCTGTCATTGGAGTCGTGGACGTCTCGTCATAATAATTGTGCTTCTGCTTTATTGCAGTCATAATAGTAAGGCGTTACACGATTCACGCTGTCATAATGGCGCTTCATGACTGCTTTATTGCAGTCATAATGAGGCAACGTTCCATATACTGAGGCTGGCCATATAAATACATGACCTAACTCATTGTTGGAAACAGACTGAGACAGGATCAGAGAAGCCTAAAACACAGAGTTAGCACACTCTCACTTTCACCTCGTACTCAACCTTGATCACCCTAGGTTCGCCAAGAACTTGTTGGGTCTGCACTGTGATCATCACAGGAGATCCAAGGTTGACGTCGCATAATCCTCGTGTTTGACAATCGTTGCTCGAACAGTAATCAAAGTTTGATAAATTGAATTAAAGAAACAAATTTTAAAAAAATATATATATACTCACAGTTAGAAAAGTGGCAGGACCACAATAATGAGTTTGATGGACATCATCTCGATTCCAATGTTTCTTGCTAATTATAAGGCTATCAATAACAAAGCCACACCAATCAATTGAACTAACATCAAAATCTTTCGGAAGATAATTCAATATATCCATCTTGATTCGTCCATTACTTTCACATGATGTCATTGTACTCACAAACAACATCAGAATATTCATCTGGAAAAAATCATCAACATCATTTGATTTTAAAATTTGTTCAGAAATCATACTAGGCCTGATATGTGTGATTGGTGCAAACTGATTAGCCCATTGAAGCATAAATTCAGAACCAGACTTGAATGTTAATGTACGAATACCAACATCTCCCTTCGGAATACCAAACACATCATGAACAACATCCGAATCAACAACTATATTACCTTTTTCTGTTTTTATAAGCATTGCATCAGGATCAAATGAATCAACAACATAATATCAAAGCTTACTCGGAAGACTTTGAATATCAAATTCTAACAAAGACCCAAAACCAAAATTTCTAACACATTCCTTTTGAGAAGGAGACAACAAACGCATAACTCTAGAGAGTTGTGATGGAGTTGTCCTAATTCGAATAAAAGGAAGTTGGTTGGTATTAGATACAACTAAATCAGAAGAATGTTTTTTAGTATTTTTAGACTTGTGGCTTTTGGTTTTTTGGAAGATGTTTTGGATTTTTTGGTGGAAGGCTTGGTAGGGGACTTTGATTTGGTAATTTTTAAAGGTTTAGAGAGAGTTATAAGTTTGGTTGATGCCTTAGATTTAGGACTTGTTGAAGGTTTTGATGTTCCTTTTGACAACTTTATCTTTAGCTTCTTAGGAACTGTTGATTGTAATTCAGTTGAAACTTGTTTAGTTGAAATAGGTCTTTTTTTACAAACAATTTCATTGGCTCTTAACATTGGTAATTCAGTAAACAACACATCCAAATCAACATTTAACCCTGTAAAAACAAATATAAACAATTGTTAATAATTGCTCATTTATGTGCTTCATGACTTGAAACACATGTGCTTCACTATTAACAGGTGATTTGAAAAATAAGAAGTGTAAATTAACAGTCAAGCATATGTGCTTCGGGTCATGAAGCACATGTGCTTCACTAAAAACAGGTGGTTTTGAAAAACGATGAGTGTAAAATTCAGCGAAGCACATGTGCTTCATAACCAGAAGCATATGTGCTTCAGGTCATGAAGCACATGTGCTTCACTAAAAACAGGTGGTTTTGAAAAACAACGAGTATAAAATTCAGCGAAGCACATGTGCTTCATTACCTGAAGCACATGTGCTTCACAATAAAAGTTGATTTGATGAATAAACCAGTGTATATTTAGAGCGAAGCATATGTGCTTCAGGTCATGAAGCACATGTGCTTCACTAAAAACAGGTGGTTTTGAAAAACAACGAGTATAAAGTTCAGCGAAGCACATGTGCTTCATTACCTGAAGCACATGTGCTTCACAATAAAAGTTGATTTGATGAATAAACCAGTGTATATTTAGAGCGAAGCATATGTGCTTCAGGTCATGAAGCACATGTGCTTCATACCATGAAACACATGAGATTCACTAAAATAAACCGATAGAAACCTGAACCAATTAACAAATAACTTGAGATTTAAATGCAAAACAACAAAATAAACAACAATTTATGAACAACAACTGATGAAATCGACGGATTATAAAGTAGAAACCCTAGAAAAGTTCGAAAAAGGAAAAAAAAACACATAAATGAGCAATTATTTGAGCATAATCTATAAAATAACTTAAATAAACAAAAAAAACAAGTTAAAATACCAGAATCATGTTCGGCAACTGCTGGATTTTGATCGGAAACATTCCTCGAAACAGAAGATGGTAAATCGGCCATAGAACTCACAAATGTATCAGATAAACAATGTTTTATCAGTGATTAACAAACGAATTTAGCAAATTAAATAGAAAAATCGAAGAAAAATGGTGGGATGCAAGTTACTGTGTGAGAGAGAGAAGCAAAGAGAGCAACGAAAGGAAGAGAGAGAGAGAGAGAGAGAGAGAGAGAGAGAGAGAGAGAGAGAGAGAGAGAGAGAGAGAGAGAGAGAGAGAGAGAAGAGTGAGAGAGCAGGAAGACATGCATATTCTGTTACAAAGCTTTAATGACCAAAATACCCCTCCGCCCAAAAACCTCTTAATTTTGTGAAGTAATCTAGGCCATTGATCTTGATGATCCAAGGGTCAATAGATGTCCCCTGGGACTTTAAAAAAAAGGGTGGACTACCTTGAACATTCTTCTGCTTAAGTATATTAAACTACTTATTCTTTATGTATATAGCATCGTGATTATAGACTTATAGATGCATTTAACCAGCTATTTTTTCCTTTACATATAATAATAAAAAGAAATCATATTAGTCATGTTTTCATAACGATGTCAATAACATAGTTTTATACATGCATCTAATTTGTAATGTAGCACCAAAATATGAAAATTTCCCAAACCTTCACGAAATAACGGATTTCGTGTGTTGGAAATGGTTGGTCATGTCAACAAAGCCCGACACAAATAAGTAAACGGTCAACATTTAGCTGTATCGATCGACTTTTTATGAATCGAGCTTATTTAGCGCGACTCATATAACCCATTTATTTTTGTGAGTAGAATTGACACCCTTCTATATTTGTAAAACTACTCTTAAGTAAAATTTAAAGTATTAATTGTAGTGACATACATATACGTGTGATTATACAAGAATTCCTTGAGAATGCCCTTGAATATTTTAATTCAAATAATTCAACACATTTAGCCACACGTACTAAAAATGTAATAGATGGTTAAATACTTAAAGCTAATTAAGTGTAATGTACATTAAAAAACAAATATACATTTATTTTTGGGTCACTTAAATCATTATATTTTTAAATCGATTAATTAAGTTATTTTGTAGTTGGAAATTTAGATCGCTGGCCGAAAAACTACGTCGTGTTAACACCGGAAATGCAAGCTTCCGGCTAGTTTCTAAGAGTAAAACAACTTAAATACGAAAAAAGAAAGTATAGCACCTAAAACAAATATTTTTGAAAAATACATTATACATACTTAACTTTAACCCATCAACTATGATATAACCTTCATATTTTAAATGCCATTCAAAAAAAAAAACTATGATATAACCATTTTAGCATTTGATATAATATGATAATAACGAATAATATTTATGTAAGTTTACAGAATAAGGACCCCCATCATCAAAGTTGAAGTGCTTTACAACTTTCAATATCAAATCACATTTCTACTGTGACATTTAGAGCATAAGGTATGAGATGGATGTTATAGATATATTATAAGGTTTTTGGGGTTTAAGATAGGTTTAACATAGTTTTAACATACACCCGATATGGTGTTAACATGTCAAAATCATGTTAAACAAAATTTTCAGGCATAAAAAAATCCTATAACACAGCATTATGATCACAACATTTTTTCATTTTAATTTGGCTATAACATAAGCCACAATATGATATATAAGCCAGGTTATAAGGTATAACATGGCTATGAAAAGACCATAAACTATATATGGTGATTAAAACAGGGAAAATTTGATATCAAATTACACATAATAATATTGAAATAGTGTATAATTTACTTTTCATAATCGCAATATAAGTTCTAGTAGTTCTGCATGTAAACCAATTGTTAACATGTCAAAAAAGCATAATAAAACAATTGTCACATGCAATTTTATAAAGTCGTAACGGTTTCTCCGACATTTCCAAAACGCTAAATAATCAAAAAATCATGTCAAAAATCAAAATACTCCCAGAATTCAAATAAACCAAAAGTTGGTAAAAATTGCATTTAAATTCAACAGTAAATCATACTTCTAATACTCTGTGACCTTTATTTAAAACGTTTTCCTTTTTGTTGATTTTTAGCCGCCCCTGCTTCCTCTTCTTCACGGATAAGTTCCTCTTGTCTCTTCAAAGCAACACTTTCATTGTATTCAGCTTCAATTTTACTGCAGTAATTAAATGAATGGTAAAAAAAACTTACTTATTTCATCCGTTTCATAACAAGTGATACACTTCTCATTTTTCTCAATTTCAAAATAAATGATATACTTTAATAAATTTTCTTATTTGGTAAAAAGAAAACGAGCCCTATAGATATTAACTATCGACTTTAATATAGTTAAATGACATTTTAACTCTTACTTTTACTTTTAGATATTGTTATTTTATTAAGAAAGTGTGAGGCCATCACTCACTAATATTCAATTTACTTTTAAATAAAAAGTGTATCATTTATTTTGAAACAAAGGAATTCTATTTAAAAAAAAAAAACAATCGACTAAAACATGCCAGATTTATTACCTGAATATGCAAGATAGGATAAATATTTCGATGGTTTTACGTCCCAGTTCAGCCAGTGTCTTTACGTCATGCTCTAAATCATCCTACCATAAGAAAAGATTAAAAATAATAATTTACCAATTTACCCCTACTATGCTCAAGTTAATTACTTATAAAAAAACAACATATTCTCATCATGCTAACCTCACGACATACATGACGATATTCATCTTTTGGGGCCAATGTTTCCAAAACCACCCTTTTAAGCAATAACAACACATCATCCACAAGGACAAATGAGTCATTTTTCAACCGAACAATGTTTTGCATTTCTTCTTCAGTTTCGTCACATTTTTCTTTATTTTTAAGAGCTTTTAATCCTTCATATAATGATTCCATTACCAAAGCTGTTGTCACTTCCTTATCTTTAAAAAAAACATTCACAATCATTCTCAACACTGAATCCATTTTCACCGCCGACATTTGACGGCGAGATTTTTTACCGATTCCCGACCAGAAATCACAAAAGCTGAAACAAAAAAAAACAAATAAAATAAAAAATTTCTTTATAAAAAAAATATTTTATTAAAAAATTAAATAGTTTTTATATACCTTGACCATTTAACTTGATCTTCCGTCAATTTCCGTACAAGTTCCTTCTTTTCTTCCACAGAAGTGTGAAATATGTTCTGGATATTTGACGAATATACCCTTGTAAGCTCTCTCCTGTAACTAGAGTCAAGGCAGCGAAAAGGACGCGCTACTATTTCCCTATAGCAATCGTACATATTTCAAAACCAAAAAAGAAATTAAAAAAATGTTTTTGTAGAATTAAAAACCGATAAAAAAAAACCTGAAAACTTGGACTTGAACTTTTATTGTAAGGGTGTCGTCATTAATAAACCCATCGCCTGACAATTTCGTTGATTCCATGAATTTTTTCCATCCCCAATCATGCTCTTTATTCCAGAAAAGATGCATCGTATCTGTAGAAGTACTTTTAGAATAAACGAGTAAGCATTTTTATATTTAAATCTTTTATACGTTACCTATTTCTTTAGTCTAGTTGTATTGGCGTAAGGTATTATCCATGACCTATATGTCTTGGATTTAAATTTCGTTGCAAATAAATTGGAATAAGTTATGCGCCATTTAGAAAAAATTTGTTTATATCGTAGGGCATGTTTGAAATAGCTTATTTAAGAGGTTTGTGAACTTATTAAATAAGCTTGAAAAGCTTATTTAAACTTATTCAGCTAATAACTTAAAAAAAAAAACGCTTAAATAAGGTTTCTCAAACTGCCCAAATATGCATCTGCATAAATTTTACATATAAAAGTTTTATGAATGCACGTTAGTTATGCTTATTGACATATAATTATTTGTGTAGTGGGAGTCAACATTAAAACATTAAAGATATATTAACTGTCTATATAGTATGTACGTGGATCTTTGTCTTTAAAAATAAAAATTAGAAATACCTTTTTTGTAATAATAATAACAATACATGCAATATAACGCGAGAAATAGATAAAATTGTGAAAATAGATGAAAATTAATTTTTTTTGTAAATTGATAGTTGTATTGTGCATATATAAATAAATATAACACGAAATAACTAAATGAAAAAGAAACACAAATAGAAAATGAGATAGGCAATAAAATAATACTTGCACTACATAAATGGGCAAAGAAAAAAAGGTAAGAAAGGAAGAAAAACAAATAGAAAGGGCTAGAAAGAAAAAATAAAGAGACAATGGGGAGTCGAACATGAGACCATGTGTGCATGATGGTAACGTCACTACCAGCTGGGTGTAGTGATTCCTTGATTTTAGTATAAAAAGCTAGGTATATAAGTAGAAGTATTTTGATCTTAGGTCACAATGAACAAAAAAGTTAAAACCTAAGAACCACAAGGACAAAAATCTTGAAAAAAAATTTAGAGATAAAATCGTAGAAATAGAAAATCACAGGAACTTTATGTAGTTTACACAAACAATTATTTAAAAATAAATTAACGAACCAGAATATCTCGTTCTTTTTGGGTCTTTATTCACCACACACGCTGTGAATACTGCATAATGACCCCATCCTGCATCAGTAAAAATAAATAAATTATTGTAAATAATTTTACGCACGAAATTAAATATAAAATTCTTTGTTCAACGATACCTGGAAGAAGCTGGTCATGATTTGCAACGCAAAGAAACAAAGACAAATGATTGCATACATGACACCCATTGGGGTATATCAGGATGTACCTGCGACTCATAAGCAAGAAATAAAAATAAAAATAATACTACAATAAACAATAAATTAAAAATATATAAAAAGTCAAAATATATTTTAATATCTTGGATTTAGCTAATTGGTTTCTCTATTACTATGAACTGTACTGAACTATTAAAAATGTAGCATGTTAATTTGAACTTGACAAAATGATCAATTTAGTATAATGACTCATTAATTTGATCTTATTTTTTTCACATCATTTGTTCTAATGTCAATATATTGAGAGCAATCTATACTAAATAGTCTCCAACATATGTTAATATATTAAATTGACATTTTGTCAAGATTATGATAAAATGCTTGACATTTAGAGTAACAAAAAAACCTAATTATAAACTTAATAAAATATATTTTATCCCAATAAAAACATACCATTTGTGCCCGCCAACTACAAACGAATTGCTGCGAACTTCATTCTTGTTAATATATGAGAATCTGTCTAATTTCCATGTATACTTTCCGAAAAGGTCGGTAGGATTTGGTCCTACATTTTTTAATAAAATAAATAACGATTATATGGTAACGATAATAAATTAATCATAACATAAAACAAGAATAATACCGCAATCATCATCAATGACAGATGAAGGGTGCAACATTGTAGCGATTCCTTTTGATATTTCATCTAACGATGTTGAACTCCCTGCCATTTTATCACTCCACAATTCCTAAAGTTCATAAAATTTAATTCATTAAGATAAATTATATCACAATATTATAATTATAAGTCAAATATTTTTTCTGGAATTTCTATAACATTAAATAATTATAACTATGGCCAAAAACATGACTTTATTAATGTATAGCTCCTTATATACCTTTCCAGAATTAATGTAAACCAGAAGTTTGTAAAATGAATTTCAATAAAAATATATAATATCATAATATGTTTTTGGAAATTAAATTAAAAACAAAAAGTTTGGACCCGATCCACATGGCCTACCATCACTTTAGCCCAATACCATTAGCCAATTTATAAATGAACCCAGGTTTACAAAAAAATGGGTCGGATCCTTTTCTTCTTGACCCGACTTTTGTATTTCGGGTTTGTCCCTCTGTTCATTTCACAATTAAATTAAGCTTCTATTATAAACCAAATTCGTTTCCCCATAACAATTAACATTCTAATGCATATCAATTTCAAATAAAACAACAGAATTGATACCCACTGCTAAACCAAGATTAGGAATTTATGATCGATTTCGACGTAGGAAAACACAGTACTCGCTTAAATAATGGTTTAGAATTGTGTTTCGAATGTACCTTTGGTAGCAGCCTTCGAATATGAACCACGAACTCGATCCTCTCCTACTTTTTTAGGGTTTTTTTTTAATCGATCTATATATAATGTATTTATGGTCGATAATTTCGGCAGTGATTCTAACAGACAGTTGTGATCTTTATTATTTAGCCAACATCGCCCTTCCAGTATCAGCATTTGACAACTTTAACCAGAAATTATTTTATAATTACGTTTTGATCACTTGGTGTTACATTTATATGTTAATTTAGAGGGTAAGGGTTGATTATGAAATATGAAACATTTAAACTTTAAACTATATACTACGAGCTCATAGTGTAATTATATGAAAAATATGTTTGAATTGTAATTTAATGCATCTATAAAGTCGACAATGTAAAATGTGATTTTTCTAGGGCTTTTTTTTTGTAAAAGCTTGTTTTGCCCTTTGAGATAGCTTTTGCTAAAAGCTATTAAAAATCGGAGATTTCTATCTCCGTTTTTGATCGATTTGGTGGAGAACAAAAGAAAACCACTTTTCTTAATATTTTTTAATTTTACAATTCGAATGTTTATAATTGCAGAATTTGATTCCTATTTCTACTAAACGAAAAGGTATATATAAACGAACAGTCACGACTCTTGGTTGTGGCGGTTACGGCGACAGTTATGGTGGTACCGGAATTTGCGGAGGTTCCGGTTCACTTGCTGGCCGTCGGTTCTGTTTTTTCTTCTCTTATTCTTTTACACGAAGTATTTTTATACTTGATCTAATTATTACATTTATATTTTCTAATTACATATTTTTGTCATTAAATGAATAAATTCTAACAAAAATAGTCTTTTGATACTTCAAATAAAGATATGAATGCCTTACATATTATTTCTCTCGTATTCTTCGTTTGTAAGGATCGGAAATTGTTTGTTTGATGGGCTTGAAATCAAAATTGGGTTTGTAAACAATCTAGCCAATATAATAATTTACCACCTATACATTTTAACCAAGAAAAAAAATTCATACAATTAAGATGTCATATTACTTTAACATGTAACGTAATCAAGATATGCATGCATATGTTAAGTGAATTTCCTTGCTACAAAAAACAAAATAAAAATTGAAGTTATAATTCTAAAAAGTTATTCTTCAATTGCAGACCAAATGGTTTAGCAAATTGGATGTACAAGAAAGGAAAGAATGTGAGTCCAAAGACTTGAAACTCTGCACCAAAAACACATCCTGAAACTGTATAAGGTAATTAAAGCTCATCATGACCTTTGACACCCAGGCATTGTTGGGAACATGCAAAGTATCATCCATTCAGATTTCAGCCAAATCACCCGAAATGACATATATATATATATATATATATATATATATAGGGGTGCATTATAGACAGAACCAAATTAGGAGAAGAACCCTCAGAACTGATTTCCACCAATCATATTTTAGTAAAATAGTTTTATTTTATTTTATTTTAAAGGGTATAAACGTAAATGCATATTTTTTTAAATTTGGTAAAGGATCTTTATTTGGTAATTCCGTATTAATGGGGAATCCCTACAATTATGGAATTTTGTTTATTTGAAAAACTTTTGTATCATACATTCATGTACATTACGAATCTACATGTATGTATATTTACAAATACATTTATGTATGTAAGAAAACACATATGTTATTTTATGATTAACCAACTCAAAACAAGCACTTTAATATAACAAACAATCGAAAATACTGAAATTCATATATGTACAAAAAAAACTAAATAACATCTATGTACAAAAAAACTAACACCTATGTACAAAATACTAAATAACACCAATGTACAAAAAATAAATAACACCTATGTACAACATTGACTCTTCTTTCTAAACTATTCTCTTCATCTTCATCTTTGTAGAGTTTAAACTCCGATTTGTCTCTCGAGTTTGACCGTGCAAGCTGGAAAACACGAAATAACTTAATATCAAACATAATTTTCGTTATATACATGTATGTATGTGGACTAACATCGATGTATATAGATACGCTAACATCGATTCATTGTAAAACCTTCACCACCATGTAAGCGCTGGAGGAATCGAGGCCGGAGGTCGGTTCATCTAGAAGTAGAATAATCGGATCGTGAATGATATCTATTCAGATTGAAACACGGCGGCGTTCTCCGCCGGATACTCCTCTGTGTCCTTCGTCTCCGATGACGGTTTTAGCGGCGTTTCTGATCCCTAATTGGTCAATTAGGGCTTGAACTCTGAGTTTCTTCTTTGATTTTGATAGCGTTTGGGGGAGGCGGAACTCGGCCGTGAACATGAGCGTTTCTTCGACGGTTAACATCGGAAATAACAGATCGTCTTGCATGACGTAAGCAGAAATTACTTTTAGTAAACTGGAATCCAATTGCTCGCCGTTTAAAGTCACGTTCCCTTTCAAAATTCCTTTCGCAATTCGATTCGCTAACGCGTCAATCAGAGTAGACTTACCGGAGCCACTCGCTCCGAGCACCGCCAGCACCTCGCCGTCTCTCGCCTGACCGGAAATATCATTCAACAACACTTTATGCCTCGAAAACAGTCACTCTCCACCGCCGGCACCAAACACGGCCGGAATCTGAAGTTTTCTTCGAACCTTCACACTATAGGAATGAGATAAAAGAGGAAGAGAATGAGAGAACGAGGAATGGGAGTCGGTTAGGGTTAGTGGAGAGAGAGAGAATATGAATGAGATAAAAGAGGGGAACAGTTTCTAAAAGATACCGATTTTACCCTTTTATTTATTTATTACTAAATTTAAATACCCATAAGTAATCTTAACCATCCAATTTAAAATCAGTGGTTTAAGATTGAGTTCTTACAGTTCTAACGCTAAAAATGGTTCTGATTTTAATTCTACACTATATATATATATATATATATATATATATATATATATATATATATATATATATATATATATATATATATATATATATATATATATATACACTTATTATATATAGAGAGTGATATTGACACAACATAAATTAATTTATATATCACACATTATGTTTTAGCATAGTTGTATAATCTGCTTTAAAATGTGTACATTGTGGTATGTGAAGTAAATTTTATGGTGTGGTTCGTGGTGTGATATTAAGATTTCGTGTGGGAAGACTGTAAGGTAAGGGTGTTCAAATTTATATTTCTAAATTTCAGATATTTGGAATTTCGGATAATGGTTTTTAATATCTGAATTCGATATCCGAAATCCGGACATCCGGTATCTGAAAAAATAAATTATTCAAATATTTTTCAGATATTTTTATATATTTTAAGATATTTTGCAGATATATTTGAATTCTTTCGTCTGCATAACACACGCAAGCCTCCTACTTGAACATTTTTGTATTTTAAAATTGTAACATCACTATTGACTACGGAGTATATGTGTAGACAAATTAATACTAGTGTGATAATTATGATTCTACAAAAGAAAACGAAAATATAACCTAAAAAGTAGAGAATAAAGAAAAGTAAACCTCTTTTCCTTTCGCAATGGGATGATGGGTGACATATTTTCGGGTTATTTTCTCCCATAACATTCCATGCTTTTTTCTTCCGCTGTTTCTCTTTTATATATACTTGCCATTTATAAATAAAGAACGCAAACAACACTAATTATTTAAAATATATTAGACTTTGACGGTAGCAACATTAATATAATTGGCAACCTATTAGAAAAAAGTCTACTTTATTGCTTTTGGTATTATTTGCTGTTCAATATCAATCTTAGATTTTGTCAATTATCAAACTTTTCTAGTGAATCATAATGTCAATTCTGTTTTTCATGTACATCTAAAGGTGGTATATGGGAGCCATGTGTAGATTGATGATCTTGATAACTGTAAGTATTTAATTGTGTTTATAGCATATATTATGCCTAAAAACACATAGACTTTATCGATCTAAAACAATGTGTTAGTAGTTAAATGACTGATCTTTTTTCAATAAATTTTTTTTAGTGTTTTTGTAATACATTTTTTTGAGAGGCCAAAAAACATTTATCTATCACTTTGGAATGTTAAATTCAAAAAGTTACTAATCAAACTAATTAAACGTTATCAACAACTAGTTTTTTTAATGGCATTTTACTTAGAAGAATAGAACGCCTCGGCAAGAAACGTTACAAACTTCATACTTTTATTGCTAATCCTATTAAAAGAAGTTGTTATCGTGATGTAAACAAGGTTGCTAATTAAACTAAACTATTGTTTAACTTGGATCCATGTGATTGAAGTCATGCATCAACTAAACGTTATAGTTTTCATGTGATTATGTGAACAAGATGTATTCAATATTTATTTAGTTTCTATCAATTACGCCATCAACATACAAAACCGCGGTGAGAATATAAGTAATAAGTAATTTGAATATATTAATACGCTTAAACTTGATCATAATCCCAAATGTCAAACAAAATTAGAAACTAAACTAGATCTATAGTAATCAAATTCTAGATTAAATAAGATCGATCATATATGACCCTCTAACTTAATTTCATATCAAATTTTCAAGGTTTAGAATTATTCAAAGTGACCTACTTGACCTAGGTAGGCTAATACGTAGATGAAGATCCTCAAAATGAACCTAAGAGCACCCAAGCCGAAGTTCCAAATCCAAATCACCAAACTTGTCTGACTTCTTCACAATCATGATCTCTTTTTTATGAGAAAATACATCTCCTACGAGGTCGGGTTTTCGCGACATAAATGTACTAAAATTTGCATTATTTGGAGAACACACACCATTGAAATGGCAAGGATTAGAGGATGGAATTAGACAACAAGAATACATAAAAGGTGGGAACTTTTTTTGAAATGATGATGTATTTGAAGCAAAGCATGTTTTGAGGTTAGGGTTAGGGTTAGGGTTTGGATGTAGGTTTAGGTCAATAAATTGAGGATGAAGAAAAGGAGTTATTTGTCTAAGCTTGGCTTTCTCCCTCCTATGAACATTCATGTGACCACCAAGTGCTTGAGCAGATCTAAACTCCCTTTTACAGAAAGTACACGTGTAAGATCTTGGAGGCCATGAAAACTCACCAACCAAATCTTGATCACCATCTCCAAAGCTTTCTTGATCTATTGCATATTTCTTGTAATTAGTGATTACTTGACCTTTTTTGAAGTCTTGTAACTTGTTAGTTTTGCTCATGCTTCCATTTTCCTCCATTGTTGCTAAATTGTAAAACAAGATCTAGAGAGAGAAAAAGATTATGATCTATGATGCAAGAAGATTGAAATTCCATTGAAGGTGAAGAAGGGTTGGAGATATATTAACTTACTTAGGTTTGGTGACTACTTACTATAAATGGAAATCATGATCCTGACCAGGGGTACCTTTTCTTAAAATCTACCCCACATTTAGATGGTGTTTCAGCCTCTTATCTTCAAAATATTTGTTTTCTCATTCCCTATGCTAACTTTTTTAACTTATGTGTATGGTAATTATTTATTTAGTTTCACAACAAATAAATCATGTTAATTGATATGTAATTTCAACCCTACGGACTATGTTTACAATATTTTTTGTAATACTTAAATGTGGATTAGTTGGACAAATTAATGTAACTGTAAACGGTTAATTATAACAAACACCCTTGGCTAATTATATAATGACGATATATTATTAAAGATCTACTAGGGGTGTTCACTATTCGGATATAACCCGCATTGTCCAATTGGACATTTTGGATCAGACTATTTGGATTGGTTATTTGATTTTTTGGATCGGTTTGGACTTGAACAAAATTAATAATTTGGATTTCGGATTGGATTTGATTTCCGTTTTGAAAACCGGATTGTCCAAAAAAAACGAATAGTAATATATAGTAAATTGATTTATATACTAACAGTTGTTGTTTCCATTGTAAGCAATTATGGTCCTCCTTTTCTTTACATTTCTTATAGTAAATTGATTTATATACTAATACTTACTCAATTTTATATTGTATTAGTTAGCGATGTAACAATCTTTTTTAAGTTTTTGATAAAGTTGATGTCAAATTTTTTGCATATATGATTGTAAATGCCACAAACTATGAGTTAGACTTGTTTTGATGTACAAAGTAGTTTATCATTTTGGAATTATTCATATCGAAGTTAATATTACTTATGTTGAGTTGTCTTCTAGGAAGTCCAAATGATTTGTCTAGTCACAAGGGACAAATCCTAGCCATTAGATCAAGATGGTCAAGATCAAATCTCCCCACCTACAGCCACCGCCGGCCGCCGCCGGCCGCCACCGATCGCCGCCGGCCGCCGCTGTCCGCCGCCGTCCGCCAGCGTCCGCCGCCGGCGGCCGGCGGTGGTGGTGGTGGCTGACAGTGAAGGTACTGTGGTAATGGGGCTGGTGGTCGTATTGATGTATCGAAGCACATGTGCTTCACTAAAACACAACATATTACTTCGAAGCACATGTGCTTCAGGTCACGAAACACATGTGCTTCAGGTCACGAAACACATGTGCTTCACTACACAGAAAAAAATCAAAACGTGTGACGAACATATCATTATGAAGCACATGTGGTTCATAAAGCCAAGCACATGTGTTTTTGTTCCTGAACATATGTAACTTACAAGCAAGTCATTTTGTTTGAATCACGAAGCACATTTGCTTCAGGTCACGAAACACATGTGATTCACTACACAAAGAAAAAAAATCAAAACAAGTGACGAACATATCATTATGAAGCACATGTGTTTCATAAAGTCAAGCACATATGTTTTTGTTCCTGAACTTACAAACAAGTCATTTGTGTTTGAATCACGAAGCACATGTGCTTGACGATGAAGCACATGTGCTTAATTACTTGAAACATATGTGTTTGGCTGTACATATACACTCTTTTATTTTCAAACACATGTGTTTCAAGCACATGTGCTTCCAGTCACGACCACCACCACCGGTCACCACCGCCGGCGGCCACCTCCTTTATTTGTGTATGAATCACGAAGCACATATGCTTGACGTTATGAAGCACATGTGCTTCATTACTTGAAACACATGTGCTTGGCTGTACATATACACTCCTTTATTTTCAAAACACATGTGTTTCAAGCACATGTGCTTCCAGTCACGACCACCACCACCGGCCACCACCGCCGGCGGCCACCTCCGGCCGCCGTGCGCCGCCGCCGGCCGCAGCCCATCGCCGCCGGCCGCCGTCTCCGGCCGCCGGAGAAGCACATGTACTTGTAGTGGTGGTGGTGGTTTTGAATCTTGATCTTGACCATTGATTTTTCTTGATCCGAGGGCTAATAAATGTCCCTTGGGACTAGATAAAATTAATGGACTACCTTGAACATTTCAAAACTTATGTTATATACTTTTGTAGTATTTTGAAAATTTTAAGGAAAAATCAAACGGATCAAACCAAACGGATCAAACCAAACCAACCAAATTGTTATTTGGTTTGGATCGGTTTGGTTTTCGAATTAGTTTAGACGGTTTGGTTTGAACTTTTGAAAACCGGATTGTATTTAGTTTCACCTATTTGGTTCGGATAAAACCAAACCATCCAAACGAATATCTCTAATTTCTACAGTGTAATTTATTAATTAAAAGTTTTCCGTATACTTGAATTTATCATTTTACTTTATAATAATACAAATAATTTAAAACATGCAATATTGCAGTTCTTGGGAAACATCGAAAGACTAAAAACTGGGGGTGTGAGTGATGATAGTCTGTCATTGCCATTGGTATGGTTCTGGTGACTGTGGTGGTATACATACGTTAATCTTCATGATTGGTGTAAAACCCTAAAACCTTAGCTAGTTTTTGGTGTTTTCCATCTACGATCAAAAAACATCCTCTGACGTTTACTGTGAAGTAACATATTTTGTGAAAAGTATTTGCATCTTTCTGTGTTACTTTACACTCCTTACCCTAATTACATAACTTATAATTAATTATTAAACTTCATTTCTTAAACAAATATAATACTTCATACAATAGCTTGAGGTTAATATTATACTTTAGCAAATGGAATCAAATTTATGATTAAGCTAACGGATTTATATTCATAGCATTTTATTATCGTATATGTCTATGACAAAACTTAAACCTCCGCCTTTAAGGTTGGGAGGCAAACACCGTACTACTAGGCTAAATGTGCTTTGATTATTATTTGCATAGCTATCATGCATATATCCGGCCGGTTGACTTTGTTTACCCATAACATTAAAAAGCGAAAATATAAAAACAATTTAAAATATAATTTAGTGTAGATTTACTATGAGGACTAGAACATCAAAGACAACAAAAGAACGCAAAACATATATATACTTCATCTGTTTGAAAATAAGTGATACACTTTGTATTTAATGTTTTTTGAGGCAAAATATAATAATGAAAATTAATTAAATTAAAGTAGATCGTTATTAGAAAATGAGTCTCACATATTTTGATTAAAATGAAGTTAATGATGTTTAAAAGTAAAAGTAAGAGTAAATATGTCAATTTTATTATATTAAATGAGATAGTTAGTGAGTGTGAATCACACTACTTTTTACCAAATATGATAAATTTTTAAAGTGTATAACTTATTTTGAAACACCCAAAATAGAGAGTGTATCACTTATTTTGAAATTATATATTTACAATTTTTAATTACTCATTTTCGGAACACCCCTCATATAATTCCTGTATGTAAGTTCGAGAATATATTGGATTATATTACTACTACATTTGTTTTGTTTACATAAGACGGATTGGGCCTGAATAACACGAACTTTGACTGTGAGCTTCCATTGGGCTAGATTTCATATTTGGTCTTAACCAGTTATCATCACACTAACGACATTTAATGCCAAATTTTCCAAAATAACACCATTTAATTAAACCCGTTACATTATTACAATACCCGATCTATTGCTAAAACAAATGTACAAAGTGTTATTCGACCAAGAATGGTTTTATGGGTGTTGCTATTATATATCCAACTAATAACAGAGTTTATCGCAAAAAACAATGATGATACTAAGGAACCCTGCATTAGTTAATTAAGCCAAAAACGATGATTATACTAATACTAATGATTAAATTTGGTTTCCGGGTAAAATTTTCAGAAGATATCAGGTTCAATCCCACAAAGCAATAAATACCCTCTCGTTAAAACATTGACTAAAGCCATGGGCATGTGATTATTGAGCCTAATTTGAACATGTAATTAGGAATAGACAATGAACCCAATAAACTTGACTTTTTGTATGTGTCGTGAAGTCAAATATGGAAAGAGCCCAACTTCTATTACTTTGCTTTTGCATCATCAAAACAAGAGAAGGGCCCTTATCTTCATTTCATCTCTAGTGCTCATTTCGTATGTTCATTTAATATCAACCATTTTGAGGCTTGTCGGTAGGCCATACGTTTAAGTTGATGATAAGGTGTTAATTGAACCATGTTACAAGGGTATTACGTGTTAATGGTTCAAACTTAGCTTTTATTCCGTTCAAATTTGAGTAAATATATTTTATAAATAACCATTTCGTGTCAATAGTAGGGAATTTTAATTTTTAAATCGTAGATATGATGTAAGGATGTCGATGAATTTAAATTATTTAATTTCAAATTAATGATAAAAAAATATATATGAAATGTCACGTCGGCATACTATTTACAAGTGGAGTCTAGCAAAATGTGCTAAGTGGAGTCTACATCGGCACAATACACATGAACAACGTACACAAGCTGATTTTAATCAGTATTTTACATTTTATATAAAAGGTAAGAGTAACTGAATTAATACTAATCAATTTAAGTGTGTGAGTTTTAATTGGATTGTATTTATCATTCTTCATTTATATAAAATGAATATGAATATAAACGCTTTAAATATCCAAGTAGGTTAATACACATCTGCAAATAGGTTAACGAAACAACAAAACAAGGTGTTCTATATCTAACATGGGCATCTTAGTTAAATGAATGATTGTTTATTGGGTTTTACGACTATTACCCATTTAATAATTGGAAACAATAACTTTGTAGTAATAATGCATTAACGAATAATGGTATGATAAAGAAAAATAAAAGAGAACTAAAATGTATTAATACTTTTAATTTTACTATTTAGCCATATCTTAGAAAGAAAAATATATAAATAATAATAATGTTGCGAAAGGACCTCCCTCCTTTATGGTCACACCTCACATGTTATGCTTTTTTATAATAAAAAAAATACAAGTATGCTATTAGTCTTTTTTTATATTAATCCTAAAAGTTGAGAATAATAATAATAATAATAATAATAATAATAATAATAATAATAATAATAAAATAAAACTATAAATTAGATAATATCTTTAGCTTTCTAAAAGCAGTAAAGCACGAAGACTATTTTTCTATTTATGGTAAAACCTACCTAAAGTTTTAAGTATTTGGTTTAGCAATTAGCATGTCACCTAACTATGTTAAATATTAGAACTCTATTGTTCTTTTGGTAAGAAAAATAAAAAAAATCGTGTGTTAGGTACGCCAACTCCTAAGAGCATCCCAATGGTTAATCTCACCAAAGCTTATTGCTTTTGCCACATCAACATTTCAATAACCAAAAAGTTTTTCATAAATAGCATCTCCAATGGTTAACCTTTGCAAAAGCTTTTTCTTTTACAATTTTTCTAATTTACCTTTATCTATTTCAAATGTTTTATAAATATCCCCTATATATAATTCCCCAATTTTTTAACATATTACTAAATATAATATTTTTATAAAATATCTCATACAAAAATATTATAATAATTGACATTAATATTATATAATTTATTTATTAACTAACAAAAATATAATAAAGAATTTATATATAATATATTTAAGGTTTAAAATGAAAAGTTATTAAATATGAGGGACCAAAAAAGGCAAACATTAAAAGTATGTTAAAAGGTTAGTAGAAAAAAAGTCTTTACAATAAGCTTTTAGAAAAGCTAGTCATTGCAATGGTAATAAGTCATGTAAAGACTTATTGAAATAGTAATAAGCTTTTAAAAAAGCTATCATTGGAGATGCTCTAAGTACAAGAAAATGAGAAATACTATCAAAGACAAAATCTTAGAAGATTTTGTTAATTTTAATTACAAGATTACCCTCTACCACTTCAAATCTTTGTTACACTAATATATCATATTTATCAAAGACTAAAAAATATTTTCCCACAACACTTAATATATCATATTTATCAAAGACTCCCCCTTTTAAAATTATTTTCGATTCAATGGTTAAAAGTATATAATTACAATGAGTATTTTTATCACCAATTTGTTTGATGAGAATTACAATTTTCAAAATAATAATTGTTACATACCAAAAAAAAAAGTAAGCAGTAAAAATAGGACGGGGTAACAATCTTTTTCGTGGAATTACATAATTAGGTGACTCATATACTAATTTTTAACTCTAGTTTTAATCAACTGTGTATGTTTAGACTTTAAAACATGTATAACTCTTTCTATCTCTATAAATAATAGGCTCTATTTTTTGAATATCCTCTTACAATCTCACTCCACATATAAAGGAATTTTTAAGTCCTCTATTTGAAGTGAGGGATAAAAATAGAGTTTAAAAGTACCGATCTATCATCTTTACAAATAAAATGGTCTTTACAAATGCAATACAAAATAAATTATGTTTTTTCACTGATAAAGGTTTTATTTAATTCAAAGTCAAACGAAAAGTACTAACCACAACATTATAAGAGTAGTCTTAGGGTTTCCTTCAAAAGTATTAGGTTCAAGTTTTATTGGAGTTAAAATTTAGAGATTAAAAGATAGTGAGGTTTATTCACTGTCTATACTCGAACCACTAATTTACTAACTTGTCGTTCAAAAATAATAAAAATAATAATCTTAACACGGAGTATTAAATAGAACTCGTATAAAACTTCATCAATACCAACCGTATATACAATACAATATTTTGTATTCATATATGGCCTTTTCGATATAAAACTAAAAATACATATATCGGTACCCAGCAACGAATCTAGGACTAAAGTTAATCGGGGCTCTTACGAAACTTTGAGTGAAGACCATATTAAATTTATGACTAATTTTTTATATTAATTTTTTTCCCACATGGGGATAACTTACCAAGGGGTGGCCATGCACCCCACTTGGTTCTATGTGCATCCGCCACTGCCGGTACCAGCAGACTCATTTTATACAATTCTTTTACCCGTATGATATCGAACTCATCTTTAAATTGAGTTTTGTTGATGACAGCCCTTAGGGCTATCTCTAATGTGTATAAAATATTTATACATTCATTGATGGAGTAGTGTTCTTAAAATTCAGAGGACGATTTTTACATTATTTTTGTCTTCTTAGACCGCTCCCAATGGTGCACCCAACTGACATCATCAGTTGGTGCCAAATCAGCGCCACGTCAGCTCACCCTTCAACCGACACTAAACTGACGTACTCATGTCAACAATACCACTTCCCTCTAATTTTTTGGGACACACCATTACAAAACACACACACAAAATACCCCTTTGGGCCCGACCACACAACTCACGCTTACCTTCCTTCTCGTCTCCAAAGTGGCGAGGTGCCAACCGGCGGTATCACTGCAGTGATGGTGCCAATGGTGCATTAAAGAGGCGTGAAAGTGTCAGAGGGTTTTACCCTTCCGTTGGCACCCGTCTTATTAACAGTCCTTATGATTGTCATTACCATTTTCCCTTTAAATTAATTGAGCGATCTTTTTTCTTGAACAATAAAACACACATACTTTTTTTAAATACTCTTAAATAAATATCCTTAATCGTAGATGTTATAAAAAGAAATAAATTAAAATAGTTATTTTTCTTGTTATATCCTTGTATGTCTTCGATTTATCTATCTCCCCCAAAACCAAAACAACGGCGCTACAAATCCAACTAAAAACGCGTCTCTCCCAGCCCCCCTAACGAAACTTCGATTTTGAAATTGCAAGTTGAAGTAGAAGTAGAATTAGGGGTGGTGGGTGCATGCATCTTCTCTACAACATTTATTCTATTTAATTCATAGAATTTTCTACACACACACACACAAAACCTGGGTTTTCCCTCTTGATTTCCGCAAATTGGATCATGCAAAGTGTGTTCCGATTTCGATTTTTGTTAAAATTGATTATACTTTAATGAAATTGATTGATTAGCATCTGAGATGACAAACTTCCGTGTTTGATATGCTTGTGAATTTTGAAATTACAAAGGTTTTTGTTCGCCATTATTGATGCTGTGATCTGCACAAAAGGAATTCGGGTTACATTGATGAAAGGTACAATTTTTTTATTTTGCTTATATTATTAAGTTTAATTTCCGTTTGGATTGATCATTTTTGGGGGTTTTAGATTTTGCATTATTTCTTGTTTCGTGTGTTTAATCTGTTTGTAAATTGCAAATCTCGGTTTTGCTAAATTTTCTCATCGGTTTTCGTGCTGAATTTTGGAGCTACTTTATAATAATATATATATTTTTTATCTAGTGGAAATGATCGTAATTTACAAATTACTAGCTGAAATTAAACTCAGCACATGAACTGGGTTTTGGTTTTTGAACAAAAAATTGTTCTTTTTCTTCATTTTCTCTCTGATTCTTACCCAAATTGTTGAATCAACAGGATGTTAAAATCATGCAACAAAAGGATTGAAAAACCCGTTCATATGCGAACCCAACAACCAATTTAACAAACCCGAACCCGATGATGTCGAAAACACTATCGATTTTCGCCATAATTTTCCTGTCACTGCTCTCTGTTTCGGCACCCGAATCCGAAAATGGATATCCGGGTTGCAATTGCGAAATTGAAGGGTTCTTCGGGTACAGAAACATTATGGAAACACAAAAAGTGAGCGATTTCTTGATCGCAGCTGCTTATTTCTCGATCCCTATCGAATTACTTTACTTCGTTAGTTGTTCAAACGTCCCTTTCAAATGGGTTCTTGTTCAATTCATTCTGTTCATCGTTCTGTGCGGAATGACACATTTATTAAACGGTTGGACTTATAACGCACACCAATTTCAACTAATGCTCGCACTCACAATATTCAAGTTTTTAACGGCGTTAGTGTCGTTTGCAACCGCGATTACGTTATTCTCGTTAATCCCGTTACTGTTAAAGGTTAAAGTTAGAGAATTTATGCTAAGGAAGAAATTTTGGGATCTGGGTAGAGAAATGGGGATGATCAAGAAACAAAAAGAAGCCGGGTGGCATGTCCGAATGCTTACACAAGAAATCCGAAAATCACTCGATCGGCACACGATTCTTTACACAACTTTGGATAAATTATCAGAAACTTTAGATTTACAAAATTGCGCGATTTGGATGCCGGATGAAGCTAAAACGGTTATGAATCTCACCCATCAGTTAAAAGGTGGCGAATCGTCAACCGTTGATTTGTTTTACATCCCGATTAACGATTCCGATGTTCAAGAAATCAAGAAAAGTGAAGTGGTGAAGTTGTTAGAACCCGAGTCAAGATTAGCCGAGTTAAGCAGCGGTGGACCGAGTCAACCGGGTCAAGTGGCGGCGATCCGTATGCCGATGTTACGGGTAGCCGATTTCAAAGGCGGGACCCCCGAAATGATCCAAGCTTGTTATGCAATTTTGGTGTTGGTTTTACCGGGTGGAAATTTTCGAAATTGGACTAATTCGGAGCTCGAAATAGTCAAAGTTGTTGCTGACCAAGTGGCGGTTGCTCTCTCGCACGCGGCGGTTCTAGAAGAATCTAGACTCATGAGAGATAAGTTAGTTGCTCAAAATCAAGCTTTACAACAAGCTAAACATGATGCCATGAGAGCTAGCCAAGCTAGAAGCTCGTTTCAATCCGTTATGAGTAAAGGGTTAAGAAAACCGATGCATTCGATCATGGGTTTGACTTCGATTTTACAAGACGAAAGTCAACCCGGTCAACAACGGGTTCTTATCAACACAATGGTCAAAACAAGCAATGTTTTATCAATGTTAATTAACGACGTAATGGACGATTCGTCAAAAGATAACGGGAAATTCCCGTTAGAAACGCGGTCGTTTAGTCTTCATAGTATGATTAAGGAAGCATCGTGTTTAGCCAAATGTTTATGTTGTTATAAAGGTTACGAATTTGAGGTAAATATCGATAAATATTTACCGGATAATGTAATGGGAGATGAACGAAGGGTTTTACAAGTGATTTTACATATGGTTGGGAATCTTTTGAGTTGGGGTAATGGGGGTGGGTGTTTGACTTTAAGGATTTTGAGAGAAAGTGGAAGTTTTGGGAGAAATAACGATCAAAATTGGCGTTCTTGGAGATCGAATTCAAATTCGGTTGATGGATATGTTGTTGTTAAATTTGAAATCGGTATAAATGATGCGTTTTCGGTATTGGAACGGTCTTCTCGTGATCAGAGAACCCGTAGAGTTGTTGCGGAAGAAAGTTTGAGCTTTAGTATGTGCCGAAAGTTGGTTCAGGTTAGTCTTTCGACCCGACCCATTTTCTATAAATTAAACGGGTCAGTTTTTATTACGTTTTTGACAAGTTAAAAAAGTTGCGAAAAAATGAGTCAAACTGGTCAAAAGATGCCCATAGTGTATTCGTAATGCATAAAACCTCGTAAATCATTTTATTAAGGCAACAATTCATTTTAGTAGTGTGAACTTAACTGACTAAGTGATACTACGCTAAACTATTAAAAGTGCAACATGGTACCTACCTTGAACTTGACAAAATGGTCAATTTAATACTCTGACTCACTAATTTGGTCATGTTTTCTCACGTAATTTGCTTCTAATATCAATACTAAAAATATACGTTAATCTCATTATATTGAATTATTGATATTAGTAGCAAATTAACAAGTTAGGGTATTAAATCGACCATTTTGTCAAGTTAATGGTATCGTATTACACCTTTAATAGTGAGAAAACCTAGTCAGCCAAGTTCAGGCTACTAAAATGTATTTTGGACCTGTAACCCGTTTCAACGAGTACAATAAATTACTCTATATACTTTTTCATAGTTTATGACATATTTAATTTAAATCAATGATATTTTTTTGCTAGATGATGCAAGGAAACATTTGGGTAGTCCCAAACCCAATCGGGTTCGATCAAAGCATGTCACTCGTTCTTCAATTCCAACTCAGACCTTCAATCATGATCGGAATTTCAGAAACAAGCGGATCATCAGATCATCATCATCAACACCCGCAATCAAATTCATTATTCAAAAATCTTCAAATTCTGTTAGCCGATGAAGACGATATAAACCGAGCTGTAACCCGTAAACTACTCGAGAAATTGGGCTGTATTGTCACCACCGTGACCTCGGGTTTCGACTGCCTAACAGCTCTCAGCCCGCCCGTTTCCGGTTACCAAATCTTGATTTTGGATCTACATTTGCCCGATTTAGACGGGTTTGAAATCGCGTCAAGAATCCGTAAATTTAGGAGCCGAAATTGGCCTTTGATTATTGGTTTAAGTGCTTGTGGTGATGAAGATTTGTGGGAAAGATGTTTGCAATTTGGGATGAATGGGATTATTCAGAAACCGGTTCTTTTGCAAGGTATTGCCGATGAGCTTAGGAGGGTTTTGATTCAAGTCAACAAGGTGTAGTCAAAGTCAAAGTCAAAGTTGATGATCCAAGAAGGTGGTTGAGAAAGGTGGTTGAGGAATAAACTAACATATCTAACTGAAATCAGGGAATATTTTCGATATTGTTTCGAAATATATTATTATATTCATAGTGTAGAGATGGAGTAAATGCAGATTTGGTCTTCTGTATGATGATCCCATTGAAGAAAACTTTAAAAGGTTAAATAAGATCATAGTATTTTATTTATTTTGGGGAAAATCAATGGCATTTTAGTTTGAGATGTGATCTATTTAGATAATTATAATTTTTAATGGAGTATTTTGGTAATCACAACTATTATAAGGAGCTAATTTGATAAATAAAAAAAACAATTCTTTTTTGTTTTTGTTTTTGTTTTTTTTTTTGGTATATTGCATGATGAAATATGCTGACATGGGATGAGGGGAAACCATGTAAATTAAAAATCAATAAATGATGTTAGAAAACGACATGAGACATGCATGCACATGGTGTCATGTAGTGTATGTAGTTAAGGAGCCCAATATGAATGGACGATAACATGTAATGTTTGACAATAGTATGAAGCATGCATGAATTTGGTCAATATGGTGACACTTTCCATATGTTTAGATGTTACATGACAATGTGGCCCATTTCTTGATTTAAGGTTTACTTTTCTATCATATGTACATATTCATATCTCTTGTCATTTTCATTGGATGATGATTTTCTAAATGACTTTCATTGTTGAAGACTAACATTTTAACATGTAATATATATGGTATATGTATGTATATAATATAACCATGTATGTATACAATATAACCATCGGTGATAACCTAGTGGTAAGGGCGGTCAAAATAATTTCCTAAAGGTCATAAGTTTACTCTCTTCTTTAAATAAACATTTACTAGAGAAATATTTTGAAACAACCACAATAACAATTAGGTCACGTAAATAATGAGCACATTAAAACAAACATTTGAAGATGTTATAAACAATATATATAGGGGATAGTGAGTGTGTGGCTGTCATGTACCTAAGGTTAGGTGTTGAACAACCTATAACTACATAATTTCGGCTAAAAAAATATTTAAAACGGTTATTTTTACAATATCTTGTTAATTTCCCACCATATTAGAACACTTAGATAATACAAAAACACCAACTCAACACTATTTCAAGAATATGAGACGTGTTCAATATAAACACCATTTCAAGAATATGTAACTTGACTCACCAATTCAACAAAAGCATAATTAATATTTAAGATAATTGATGAGTTTTAGACGAGATTTGATATACTAATGAGTTTATTTAGTGAATTATAAGTTTTTTTAACCTAAATTATGTAGTTTTAGATGGTTCCACACCTAAGCTTAGGTATGTGACAGCCACACACTCACTTTTCCCATATATAAAATATCCAAATAAAATATTAACTCTAGAAAATGTAAAATAAGCAAATTAGACATTGAGAAACACCATTTTTTCAACAATAAGAATACCAATGTACTTTCTAATAAATAAATAAAAACTTAATGGACATGGTGTTAATCATTATTAAAAATTTTGTACATCGATGCATCTTTTGACGACCTTTACAAATTTTATGTTGATGCTCTTGATTTTTATTACTCCGTATAGTGGTGGTGGGGTTTCCTAGTGGGGTGATGACAATGCCGAAGCTCCTGCTAAGTTGCCTTCTTTTTACCGTTCAAAAAAATATATATATCAAACGTGAAAGTTATATTTGAAAAGGAAAAAAGTTTATCCTTTGCTAAAATTATACGAGTACTATGCTTTATGCAATCAAACAAAAGTTTGTGGTCACTATTAGAATTACTCTCTTTTTTAAAATAGTTGTTGACAAATACACGCTATTTTCAATATGTAAATTTAAATTAATGATATAGAAATCTAAGAAGATACGTAATGAATGTGCATAATGACATGAACTCCTCTTACAAATTAAAAAAAAAAAAAACATTTTACTTTAATAAGTTGGTATAAGTATATGAAACCGAACTATGTAAAGAAATAAGTTCACTTCTTAATTAATAAGGTTTTGAATAATTTAAACAGTCTTTGTTTATTTAATAATTTATATTAAATTAATAACTTTATTCACTATATATCTTACAACCAACATAAGAGACGTAAATTGCATTGCACAATTTAAGATGTCGACTTGAAAAACTTGCAATAACTATAGGTAAGCTTGAAAACTTAGTAAAAGTAACAAAAATAAAATGAAAGCTTAGCTAAAGTACGAAATATCGCATTTGCAATTTGTAAGTTTTTTTTTTTTGAAACGGCAAATGAAATAACGGAAGCCTACTCGCAATTTTTCAGCGAGCACCCCGAGTTCGAGCTCCGCATAAGCGGGCAAACTATTCATGATTACAAAATTTATAAACTAGTTTTGTTTATTTAATCTAAACATATAAGGTTATACTATTCATGTCCAAAATTAGGTATTGTTTAAGAAGCGTAAGTGCATAGAGTCCATCAAAAATCGTATCTATCTATCTATCGTTTTCCTTTCCTTAAAATTGGACAAAAAATGATTACGACAAGAGATAAGCGTGTGTATTATAAATCATGGATTTGCAAATCTATATAACATGAAATGATTCCGAAAAAAATCTTAATAAGAAAGATAATTGAGTTATGTTTTGCCAAATCGACAAAGATAGAGACATATGGACCATCAACAATTCACACTTGATTCTGATTCATTGTACAAAATATGCTTCATAGTCCATGACTTCATCATGTAATTGATTGGACTTAAAGAGAAGAATGACTAATCAAGTAACGTAACATTACACCGCATTAACTGCATATTTGGTCACAATAGTTTGTTCTTCATTTTTTTTAAGTTTGTCACATCAGTATCACATCATCGTACACTCTTGTCAACAACATTTCTTCATTTCTTACTCAATTTAGCATATCAGCATCACTTCAGTCATCTTAATTAAACAAAAACTTATATATTAAAATTTTACAAAAAAGATTAAAAAAAAATGTATTTTCTAATATTATAAAAAATTATTAAAAAGAAGAGCTCAACCGACAAGACCGTTCCAACAACGTTCGTTGGGCGACGAGACCGATGAAGAAACCACCAGTGCCATTGGGACCAGTCTTAGTAGTTATGCAACTTGCTCAAATTTAGTATTTTAAGAAACTAGCATTATTTGAGCTTAAATAGAGATTTAGATTTTCCCAAGATCGTTTACCATTTAAATATTTTTTTAAACCTTTAAACTGACATGTTCTACTGCTTAAATTTTGGTCAATTAAATTAGATTGTGTCCAATGTTCATTTACGTATACGGCTCAAGTCCAACCCGCAATTCCGCAGTCATTAATTCCAGCCAGGCTTGAACAAAATTTGGCTTACTTAACCCAATGTTTGATTAAGTGTTAGAATCTTTAAAATGTGGCTAGAGGGATGATTGTATGGAGTTATTGGACAATCAAATACGATGTTTGCAACATATGCGAAGAGCATAGAGTTAGACATAAAGGCCCAGTTGTTGCAACCGTTATTGGTTAATATTTAATGGGCCTAGTCCTAGACCTAAAAATTTGGTCCCTTTAAGGCTTTAAGCATGGCCATTTTTTATAACCGGTTGAAACCTTTTCAAGTTCCAACACACACACAAACGTACAACCTAGAAGGCTATAACCAGCTAAAAACATCCAAGTGAACAATATCTCTTTCTTAATCCATCGTTCATTTTAATAAATATCACCTCTTTTTATTTTATTTTCCAATGAATACATCTTATAAGTCTTGAACCCAGTATTTATTGAAGAAAACCCTCCTAGGCTAACCTTGGTGTACAATCATCTATATAGGGGTAATTTTTAAAATTAAGGGTTGGTTATAAATCACTTGCCATTAAAAAAAAAGGGTTGGTTATAAATTAATGTACAAAATTTTCTAATATATATCTTAATATTTTAATAATTATCTTTAGGGCATACAATAACATGCATTTAATGAGGCTAAAATTTCCTAAATATGTATTGAACGACATAAATGCACTCTAGAACCTACCATTTTAACGGAAACATTAATTTTAATTTTATGTTTAAATGGTAATTATGGTCTCACTAAATGCACGTTATTGTATGCCTAGGGGCATACAATAGAAAAACCCATTTATAAATACTCCGTAAAAGATTTTTTTACCTAAAATGGAATGCAAATTAAGTTACGCTGCTAGCCATTTATGGATTACACAACTAATTTTTTTGAAAACAAATTCGTGGATAAAACTAATTTTTTTTTATTATTTTATTAATCAACTTCCAATTTCTGCTCAAAATCAATAACAAAATATAGCAATAACTTGTACATCGTACCCGGAACATTATAATAAATAAATAAAAAAGCAAAATCTTCATGAGTTGGGCAACAGGCTTGAGAAAAAAAACATGCATGCTCTCATGATGATTCCAATGGTCAACTTCACATTTAAATGGGACCATTTTTCATACTTCAGTTCAGGTCAGTCTTTTGGTCCACCTTTAGTTCAATCATTTTAAGTAAATCAGGTTTACAATCTAATCCTTTTTTCTTTTTGTATCATATAATCGGGACCCACCCAAAAGGGTAACAAGTATATCGGTATATGATCTCATGTAGGCCGGTGCAAATGGGATAGAGAACCGCACGCCAAACTGAACCAGACTGAAAAAATTTGGTTTTTGGATTTAATTTTATGCAAAATCGATTCTTGGTTCTGATTGGTCTAAAATCAGAAATACGCAGTTCTCGGTCAGGTTTGGTCTGGTTCAAGACGTCATCAGTTCGGTCATCGACCAATCGAAAACCATTTTCTTGATTTTCAGTTCGGTTATTGGACCGTGTATACGACTACAGTATAGTTTTAATTAGGTTTAATAGAGATTTTAAAGCTGTTTGCTTCAACTACTTTTTAACCTTTTCCTTTTCAACTAAACCACTGCTACAACCGCCACAACTACAAGATTACTAGAAACTAAAAGTTAATTTATTTTGTAGTAGACCCCACAAACTGATATATATCCGATCCCACCACACCACACCTATCAACGATAAAAACCAGGTCGTTGAATGCATCGTTTAGTTGTATAGTACACTCAAATGACAAAAAAAGCTTTAGAAGCTAGAATGTAACAAAAATATGGTCCAGTGAACACATCAATGATGCTGCTATAAGCATGTAGAGAATTCACGTATCAAAAATGATATAAATACATGCACACTTTACATTATTACATGTTTTTTGGCTACCCTAACAAGACATAATTCAAGTATTCACCATGATATACAATAGTGCACACTTTTAAATTTTTCATCATTACGTGTTATCGATCAAGTGTAACACATAAAAGTTAAATTATGTACTTCATAGGCATAGGCAACAAAGTACATAAAACAACTTATCATTACAATGATTACCAAATCGCCATTAACAAACCTTTAAAATTGCGTTTGCCATTCCATACAATCATCAAAATCAAAACTACTTGCACAATCCAATAACGCATTTTGTTGATGTTCATAACGACAGATATAATTTAATCCCACAAGCAGCTCACAAATGGCGGTTTCGGTCTTTTTTCTATCTGCAAAATATAACGTTTGCAGAAGCAGAACATTTGTTCTAGAAACGATTTGTTGTTGCTCAAAATTCCTCTCGTTTTGCCACCTAATCATGTTGTGTGCCAACGTGGCAAGCCAAGAAAGAATTCCATCCAGTCTATCTTTCCAATCGTGTGCAAGTGGTGCATCGTAAATTGATAAATCTTTTACGTAAGATTTTAAACTCGTTTTTAAAGCTAATCGTAAGGTTGTTGGTAGCATTTGGTATAAATCATCTCTAGCTTCTTCACCGACTAAATGAGGGTATTGTAGTAATTTCTCAATCACGATTATAACATTAGCGTAATGTAAAGCTAAACCAGATCCACCGATTGTGTTTAATGGAGCTTTTACTGTTAATCGGCTTTTTTGAGTAATGTTTTTGAACCGTTTTTGTTCATTAATCATTGGAATTCGGGTTTGAAAACCAGAATGATTTGTATTATCTTTTCTTATACTACTTGAAACGCTAATTTGACTGCTTCGATCATCGATTTTTGTAACAGAACCGTCATCGAAATCGTCAGATTTTGAAACTGGACTGCTGATGTTTAAACATTCCATGAACAATCTCCCTGGTCCTAATCCACAAGCAAAATTGAAATCATCTGCTTTAAATTGAGATATTTCCCCCTTTTTTGACCTAATTTGGGGTTTAATCCTAACTGCACTCTTATCAAAACCTGAATTACTAAAAGCACCACCAGATTTTGTACTACGGGCGTCAATTTGACTTGAAGTTGGAGCTAAACTTCTACAGGAATGTAAATTCGAATTCGAATTTGAAAATGAAACAGAACTGTTTGAAAACATTTCTCGTCTAGAAATTGTATCAACGAAAACTAAACAGATACGAGCGTAGAGAGTACATACTGTTCTTGCTAGCATCTCAACGATTTTATCGTAAGTTTGATTCCATAGAGAAACGTCCTTCAGGTGTTTTACATCCTGTTTCTGCCAAATAACTTTCTGTTCGAAAACTTTTCGGCTTTCTTCATGTTGATTTTGCTGAAATTTGTTCGTAGCAGCTTCCAATTGGTTCAAAACCTCCATTTCGCTGTAGAGGCTAGCTGTTGTGTTAACGTATCTTTCCATTTTTCGCACCATTGCTTCCATATCCTTCACTAGACACCCTAATTCACCAACATCAATAGCTCCAGTAACTATATCTCCGTAAACATGCTGAAAACCTTGGAGTTGTGGTACCGTACACTTCTTCCCGAGCCTAGAAACAACGCCGGCAATGAAACTCAGGTCGTCGAGCTTCTCCGATAGTGCCAGGTCTAGAAGGTAAGTTTCGTCGGAAGAAACTAGGGTTTTGACGCCGTCGGATTTGAGAATCTCGTTTTTTAATTTGGAGATCTCGGAATTCGTTAATGATTTGTGGAGATGAACGGTTTTCGACATCACATTCGCAACCTCAAACGATAATATTCCGATTGCTTCCGGAATTTTGCTACGGGTTTCCTGCTTGTTCTTCGTTTGCGGTTTCGACGACGATTCCAACACAAGCGCCTGTTTGAGATTCGAACTCATTTGATTCCCCAGTCTCAGTAACCAAGGCTCAGCCACCATTGCTGAATCTGTGAGATCTCTGCGATTACACACACTAAAACCGCACGAAAAAGGTGTTTTCGTATATCTTAATCAGAGTTTGAGTAATTGCATTGCATTAATTACAAAATTAAGCAGAAATGTTTGAAATTGGATGTTTAAACAGGCGACTAAATGATTGAATCGATCTGGAGAATTAATAATATGAAGATTGAATTGGGATTCTGGTATTGAAGATGGAGGGAAATATAGAGCAAGAGATTGATCGATAGTATGGAGTTTGGGGGTATATTTGAAGAGGGGAAATGGCAGTTTGAATAAAGCCAATCTCAACTCAACTGCACCACTGTCTTTCTGTGCCATGTATTATATGGGGACTCATATACTGACAAACAAAAACTTCTAAACTATAAATTATATTAAAAAACAAAATAAATAAATTTTTAAATTTTTTATTTATAGAGCAGAAAACATTTTATAAAACAGAATTAATTTTCAGATCATACTTTTTAATGGATTCATCATATTATATAGGTATTCCTGCAAAAGTATATAACACAATTATTATGGTACATGACTTAAAAGATTTGGTGTCAAAATCACCCCTTTTATAAAATATTTTTAAATTTACGTCATATTGTCAACACTTAATTTTAATATTTTGTCAATAATATAAAGGTATAAAACCAAAATGGATGCTAGGACAAAATCATGAGTTCATGACCATATATACAGATGTTTGGTTCGGTTTTATCATGCCATGTTACCCACTTTGAAGTCACACAAATCGTTTTAGAAGTTTAGCAAAAGATAGTTATGATTTGGGCTATTTACGATGAAACCATCTATTTTGGGAAAAGAATATATATTATTGTTTTAAGAAAATTAATTATTAAAATAAAATTCTTTTAACCCTGCCATCGTTATTTGGTTTATAATTTTAGATCTATAGTTAGTATTAGTTGGTTTATAGCTGAAAGTATAATAAAGATTACCAAAAAGGGGAGCAATAAAATAATGTAAAGTAGTGAATTTTGGAATGGGGCAAGTGGGAATAAGGAATGTGTCTAAGCATTAACATTGTTGCATACAGAATTTTGAGGTCAATTATAAGAGAGACATGTTGGAGAGGTTGTGGAGGAAGAAGATTATGCAACTTTCAAAGTCAAATCGTTGACTTTCCTCTGTCTTTTGCTTTTTTCTTAAATTGAAAAGGATGGGTTAAGTCAACCAACAATTCCTTATTCTATTCCCTTTTTTGTGTTAAGTTTTAAGGCGATTATAATTCTTCAGATTCTCTTGCAAATAAAATATTAAATCACTTCTCATTTTAAACACTTAAGATGCATAAATTCAAAATAGACAACTATCAGGGAAGTTGACTATTACTTAAGTCGCGAGAAGCTTTTGTTTCGGGAATAAAAAAGTGAGAAAGATATAACTTACGGGAAAAAAAGGAAATTGACATTAAAAAAACGATGATAAGTTAGTATTTGAAAACTGATAATTAAAATATTACCAGTAATTGACCAAATTTGTATACAATTACGCGTAACAAAAATTTAGGTGTAAATTCTTGTTTGTAGTATAGATTATTTTAGGTCGGATGTAAAATACATACAAGGATTCGGAAGATTACGTATTACAAAGTCAAAATAGTTGACTTTAATTTTCCTTTCCACCAAATACAAACAGCAAAAAAGTATTGTACTTTTTTGTATTGACATTCGGTTGCTTTTTAGGCGTGAGGTGTAAGGTTTTCAACAAAGTGCTAAATTATTAAAGGGTTTTGTCACAACAAGCTTAAATTTTTTTTACATTAATTAAAAAATTCAGGGGGTTGTCTTTTGTTATTTTGCCTTCTTAATGACAGCCCTAAGGGCTCTCATTAACATTTTCCATTATTAAATAATAGTTATGATAGTTTTGTTCTTGTTAATAACATGCTTTTCCTGGTGACTGAATTTCGCTCGTTATTTACGCAATCTAAATGTTGTTGTTTTCATTTCCGAGCATTTAACACTTTTATAGTTATATCTTGTATAATGGTGACATTGCAAAATATTTTCCTTTACAAATAAAAAAGAAATACAGTATTTGATATTATTTAGCCTTAATGTTGCTAAGACAAATAAATAATTTATTTGTTAAATGGAAAATTGAGTTGTGAAGTGGTTCACCAATTTATGGGTAGTGTTGTACAATCCCACATTATGATTGGAGGTCTGAAAGTGGACCCTTTTGGTGTTGACAAGTCAAAGCATACTTATGGTGAAGTAGTAGAAACAACCTTCCAAACCTTTCTACTTTATGACACTTTATTATCGAAGACTAAATAATTTCTTTTTACATAAATACAATATTAATTGTTACATATAATATACTATTAAGATAAGATATACGGAGTAGTATTTAACACATAATTTCACTTTATTTGTATTTGAACTTTTATTTCTTGCACAATTTTTTAAAAAAGTAAAAGGAAAGGAAGTTAGAGTTCTCTATTATTTTAAGACCAACAGTGTAATGTTGATTAAAAGGTCACATTAAAAAAAACACTTATGCCACATGTTTCGGATATATATACGACTGCTTACATCTCACTTTCTTCGTATCTCGTGTTTGATAGGATTAGGTATCAATTATCATTGTATAAAAAAATGAAAACCAATTGATAATTGAGTATTGGGCTAATTTATCCAAACACGTGCTCAAATAATATATGTTCTGTGTAACAGTCCATGGGTTTACTACGTGGGATTGTATAGCCCAAATGCGATCCTTTGGGTTTATTGTGTAATGTTTTCTTACGAAGCCCATATGTGCTCTCAGGCTAACGTTTCGGGTTTGGGTCGACTCCCTAGAAATTTAACGTGGTTTTAAGAATCAACAAACTACAAAATGAGATTTCGTACATGATATATTGATATTGATATTCTAACAAATTTTGGTCGATTTCACCAATGTAGGAAATAAAATTGAAATATTTATAATCTATATTCCAATTAACAGTATCTTGTAAAATACATTTTTCTTGAAACCATATTTTTAATTTGATATACATAGAAATTTTGTACTTCTTAGTTTAACTAGTTTTAGAACTCGCATGTTACATGGACAATTTCAGCTTTATTTATGCACTATAATATTTAATTAGTTAATGTAAATAAAATGTTGTATTGTTTCCGAAGTGTTTTTGAAAAATAAGGAAAGAGGGGGCTAATATCTATGTTACACCGTACATATTTTACAACTAACTGTACAAGTATATTATACATTGGATGTGATACATACCTTAAAAATTGTGATAGGAAAATCATCCCCTATCTTAAATACCACATGATAATACTGTGTAACATTATCAAGTTCGGTACCGAAATAGCGTAACTTAATAATTTGTTTCGACACAAAAATAGTTGGTACACCTAATAATATCTACCTCTATATATGAGGCCTAAATTTGATTTGAATTTGCCAACAAGTCCAATTAGAGCATTCTCATGGGCTATCAATAATGACATGTAATTCATAATAAATGTCACATGTAATCTACCTATACAAATCGAATACAGTTGAAATGGAAACCAGTTTTGGCATTTAATTCGGATTTTCAAAACAAATCCATTTGACTCCTATTAAAAAGTTTCAAAAGCAAAAATCTCGGGATTTATGGTTGCCCAAAATAGGATTACCATTATACATAAAAGTTTGGGAGCTGATTCGTACAGAGCAACTTTTATCTATACAGAGCAAATTCATCCCAAATGACAATCATGCCCTTAATGGGAGGGGTGAAATGTAAAATGTGTTAAAAGTAAAGGAAGGGCATGATTGTCATTTGAGATGAATTTGCTCTGCATGGATAAAAGTTGCTCTGTACGAATCAGCTACCTAAAAGTTTATAGTAACAGAATTTATGCATGGCTGCTAAAATAAGATCACCATTATGAGAATCTCCATAAATTCCGTTTTCTATCTTTCATATTTCCAGCAAAGAGATAGTATTAGGTTACCTTAATATTAGGTGATCTTAAAGGCAAGCTTTTTAGTTCGATCAAACTCATATCCGGTTACCAAAATTTGAATATACGGTTACCTTAATATTAGGTCAATCTTACAGCTTATATTTTTAAATTTGAATATTCAGTTACCTTAATACCGGCTACCAATATTTTGAAAAGATCATTGGTTAATACACTCTGTAATTTCTATTTAACCACCTAATTTACTGTCAAATCCATTCACACGCCATCACAACTCTGAAATAGAATTCATCATATTCTGTTTTGAAATTAAAAAAGGTACTTTTTTAATCAAACCTTCAATTCATTTTATATGTCTTTGATGCAAAAATGCAGAGCAAAGCATAACAGTATTGACACAACAGTAATGTATAATTCCTTAAATTGTCTTCAAATGTAGGATGGGTAATTAACACAGCATTGTAGATCATTATTGACACTGTTGTGTATTTTACTTTATGTTACAATGCAAGCTAATTGTCAAACATGATAAATCTACGAATTTACATTCAGTAATTAAAAATTTATTAATTATTATATTACGGATCAAATACTTATAGGATATACGACGACACTTACTTATAAGTGAACCGCAAGTACATATTTTTGAAGAGCAGTTCGTAGAACTTGAAGGAATATACGGGAACCGCAAATTCAAGCAATCACAATTACCCTACCAATATGTAAGTGAATTTTATGGTGCCAAGTTTTTTTTACCCGACATACAATAAGCACTTTTAGACCGGTCCCAACAGTGCAACCAACCGATATCGTCACTTATTGTCAAATCAGCGCCACGTCAGCTCACCCCCAACCGATACTAAACTGACGTACTCATGCCAACAATAACACTTCCCTTTAATTTTTTGGGACCATCCATTACAAAACACACACACACAAAATACCCCTTTGGGCCCACCACCAAACTGGCTCAAGGTTTCCCAGCGGCGGAAGCCAAACTGGCGGGTGAAATAACGGGGCGTGCCAACGGTTTGGATACCGCCAGTTTGGAGAAATTTCCAACCGGGTATAGATGGCAGTGGTCTTAAGGGTTTAAACCATATCTCTAAAAACAGATAAAGCCGATAAAGATGGAGTTGGACGGTGTGTGCAGGCGATGAAGGTGCAGCGGCAAATACATTTAATCGAGATATAGATTGAATGCCCTCTTTCTCTCCCGCTCCTCGTCTGCTCTGTGTCTCTCTCCATCTTTGTCCCATATTGAGGGATGATATTGACCGAGTAGTTGGATATTGTTGACTAAGAATATTAATTTAATTAAGGTTATTATTTGAAACTGTCATTAATTTTGTAATTAATATAAATAACTATTTTTGGAGTTAATGAATAACGCATTGACACGCTATATGGTTTTTTATGAAAATTATATTTAATTGTATAAAGTATTTATATATAATTACATACATTGATTATTTATTGAAATGATATTTAATAAAAATACTGTTATAATCAGTAATTTTTTTTTATTTTAGAACAAATATAAAAAATAATTTAAATAATGCAACTTGCAAAAATTGTATTTTGGTTACAAAAACCAAACAATTTTCTACTACATGAATCATACAACATAATTAGAAACATATTGTTAAGACGTAAGCCAATGAGGCAAGTGATAAAAGAATAATTATAACATAATAATACATATATTATCCCGTTTATAATATTAGTGGTGATTCTATTCTATTATTATTATGCTTTTTAAATTATATTTTTTTAAGTTCCATCTGAAAGCAAAGTTCCATTTAATTTTTTTTTTTTTTAAAAAGACAATTTTCACTAGCGGTTTAATTTGTTGGGACCATTAATAAGAATCAATGTCAATCATTGTCAAAAGTTGGTATGTATCTGAGAAAGTCAATGTTTTCACATTAACAGTTATATGTAGCGTTGTAAAAATCAGACAATGTTTGAAAATATTATTAGAAGATAAAGATTTTGCTCTTACAAATAAAACAACAAATGTCGTTTACAAATAAGTTTTGTTCCGTTTTTAAATTTCCTATACTATTTATTCATGTATCAAAAACTGTTTCTCATCATTTCAATTATGGATTTTTATGTTATTTCAACGGTATCACTATTTTGTTATTTTTCATCTCTCTCGAAGCACGCCCGCCCGCCCATTCAGGCGGGCTTTGAAGCTAGTACGTAGTATATAGTATTGCATCCTACTCATTCGCCACATTATTGTTTTGTTGGTTCCATTTAGGGTGGCAATTCAGGTCGGGTTCGGGTTAACAGGTTCGGGTTCGCGGGTTGGCGTTTCAGAAACGTTCAACCCGAAATCGACATGTTTATATAAACGGGTCAGATATCTCAACCCTAACCTGTTTAACTTCAACCCAAACCTAACCCAATATAACCCATTTAATAAAACAAGTTAAACAGGTTATCAAGTCAAACAAGTTAAAGGCGTCAAACATGTCAAAATGTTATTATTATTACCCAAATTCATAACAAAATACTAAACACCAAATTACTAAGTAACAATTTTAATTTTTATCTAACTATTAATTACGTTTTAACTAGTAAACTATAAATTAAGTATAAATATATATTTTTTAAAATATATTTTAATAGTTAAACGGATTGTCAGGTTGACCCATTTAAATTATCATTGACCCAAACCTAACATGTTTAATAAACGGGTCAGCTGACTCAACCCTAGACTAACACAATTATATTTTACTCCAAACCAAACCTATTTATTTTCGTATTGATTTCAGGTCGGATCAGAAATTTCCACCCCTAATTCCATTAGCTACTAAGCGCCAAAAGTAAAAAACCATATATACATACAGTTTTCCTTTTTTAATTATTAAATGTTGTTTCTTTTTGCTTGATGATTCCTTCACGCAGTAATCAAACAAATAAACAAATGTTATTGGCCTAATCATAGTAGTCAACACAGATTTAGAACCACTTGTTCATCATTTCGTTATTAAAGTAAACATATATATCAGTTTCCTTCATATCATAATTTAAGCAAAAAGAATTAATTAAAAAAGAAGATTTCATTCACCGTTAGATCTAAAACCGATCAGTTCTATGAAGCTACAAATTAGAAATACATGTTGTGAATTGTGATGATGAAACGTTCTAAATCTGTATCAATCATCAGCTCCTATCAACAACACCAGTACAAATCGACTGTAATAACGTCGGCGCCGGCTCATAATAAAACGGAGCTGCCGGATGTTGCCATTTCTTATACACAATCGGCGTTTTCTCCGGCTCCGGCAAAACTTTATTATCACTATTAACAACTCTTCGACAATCGTCTTTACTATTATCAATACAAATTCTCTTTACCTCCGGCGATGTAGCTAACGGAGATAAAAGAGGAATCGCAACATTCCACTGACTCGCCGGAGTTACCTGTATCGACGCCGGAGCTCTACGCTGTAACCTGCTCGGTTGTCTTTTAGCTTTCATCGATTCGTCCGCCATGATAATCAGATATAATTCAATCAACAACAAATGGTGATTATTCAGAAAAGAGCAGAGAGATTCGGATTTGATTGAGATTTGGGGGTGGTTTTCGATAGAAATTTTTGGTTGGTGATCTGTGGGCGTTGTGAGTATTTATATGGAGAGAGAGGCGTGTGGTGTGCACGCTGAGCTGAAAAAGAGCTTTAGCTTGCTCGGCTCGGCTCGGCTGGTGAAAAATTCGGTTCACGCAATGACGTAAAAGGGAGTCGTGGGTTGACCTGCCAGCTGGGTAATCTGATTTGTCGTAATTGGAAATTAAATCAATTTGGAAGGTGATTACTCTATTTTAGCAATATAATTATGGGTAATCATACAATTTGAAAAGTGATAAGGCGGTTGTGAAAACCTTATAATAGGAAATCGTATGATTTAGGGCATGTTTGGATTAGCTTATTTAGGTCTAAAAGTACTTTTAAGCAAAAGTACTTATTAACTTTTTGATTTTAAAAAGTAGTTTTAAAAATAATGTTTGAGTTAACTTATTAACTTATTTATGTTGAAAAGTTAATAAGTAAGGGCCTAAGGGGAACCTTACTTTTGAAAAACTCTTTTTCAAGCTTTTCCAAAAAGTCATTTAAAAAGTCCTTATTCTATTACCCAAACAACTTATTAACTTATTGGAGAAGTTAATAAGTTAATAAAGACTTCTTAAAAGGTTTCCCAAACACCCTCTAAGTAGGTGATTAGACAATTTTGAAAATTTAATCATTGAAAATCAGACGATTTGGAAAGTGATTTCACTTTCAATACTTGATTCAAAAATCATATGAAACCGATTAAAGATGATTTCAGTTTGGCGTATAATATAATGATTTGTTTAAAGTTAATCTTGAGTGACTTCCTGTATCATTCTTAGACCGTAGAAAAATAACAATATACTTTTTACACCATAAGTTTTAATTGTTAGTATTTGCTATTTAGATCTATGATAAATATATCGAATTTTAATAAGTTAATCTTATATCCTATATGTACGCAACTAAATCATTTCTAAGATCATTTCTAAATCTTCTGTTATCCATCAAGTAAGATTTCAAGGATACTTTACTGTTTGCTTTATCACCTTTATCTCTCAACTCTATGTTTATGTATCAAAACTCATAAAAAGCAATAGTATGGAAACAGTTTTAAAACCTAAAAGTGTATATTCATCCTCTTTGGCTTTAATTATTGTGCCAACTAAAGCACGTAAAAATAATGCAAAGCAATATAAAAAACACACATAAAAATAGAACCCCACCTTCTCAAAAAGAAAAACCCACTCCATGTTTCGTGGAATCCCTAGTTGTGAGCTTGTCAACCCACTAGAAAGAAAGAATTTAATAAATAATAGGTTCCATTCTTAATGTCTCTTCTATACTATACATATCTATTAATATCGATAAAATAATATCTTAAGCATATGTTTTCCGATTTTCCTAAAAAACCAATATCAAACAAATGATATACTACAAGCCAAAATGAACCGGCAGGTTTAATGTTGAATCGTTGACCACCGTGTTGATCCATATACATAGACTAAAAATGAGATAAACTTAACTGGCGAGTTGAACTGGATTTTGAAGCCTATTCAATTCAATGTAAATCCATGTATATACAATATTGCATTTGCTACGACTAAACAACTCTTAGACTACCCGTAAGGGGAAGGTCGTGACAAAACCTCCCCTTACATAGGATTTGTTGGACGCGTAGCCATGCACATGCGGGTAGAGTTTGGTCCCCTGGACGGCCGATGGAGGTCGTCTGCTTTCATTGGTTGTTTGTATCTCATGCATGGTAAGTTGTACATGTATTAATAAAATTTATTTGAAGGTTTAGTTGTAGGTTGGTCTCACTGCTACACGAGATTGATCGAGATTTATCATGTATTGAGCTAAAAGAAGAAAACTAGTGTGACATTAATGTGCCAAAAAAACGATTATGTGTTTGGTCACATAGATATAGTCTTATGGGTCGAATTCAATCCTTAATTTTAATGGGCCTAAATAAGTGGATTGGTCCGTATAGGTCGTGTCGTTCTAACTCAGCCCTTTGTGAGTGGAAGCCGAGCCGAGCCAACCTAACCGAAGCCACGCCGATGGAGAGTGGGAGATAAGATCCATAAATAGTAAATATACACGAAAAGCAATGGCATATTTGAGTTAAGATAAGATCTGTAGCTAGTAAACATATTCTCCAGATCTTTGACTGAAATTAACAATCCAACGGCCGTTATAGCTTACAATTCATACACCACCCACGTGTCACTAATCCGATGTTGGTTCTCACGTTACCGTTTGTTCCCCATGAGGTACGTGATGGTTGAGAAACGTGGCCCTTTCCTGATCCTTATATTAAAAAAACTTCATCCGCACATTATTTGTAACCATGCAGATTTGATCCATAAACTATTAACTTTTGTTAGTGGGATTACAATAATAGTCTTAATATCATGATTTACGTTTGAAAGTTGTTATGTGTAAATATCGATTGTTGATACAGTCTAAAACCAAAAAAAATGTAATTTTGTTTTACACTTTATGAACTCATAATAGAATTATCTGGTGATTGTCTATTAGTAGGTGTTTCCGAATGATTTTCTATAAATCGCGGGTTCGATCATTTCAAGGTAAACATTTACCCGATAGTTAAGGGAATGTTTTAAAAGGACAACGACAATGTTTAGGTCACTCAAACTTTACTTTCACTGTATAGTAATAACTAAATTTCGGCTTGGTGATTAATTATTAAAGAACAATAAATAATACTCTAAATTGCCTAAACCAAAAATCATTCTAATTCAAAAAGAATAATTTTGATAAACGTAAAAATTATCTAAAAAGCATCTTAAGTTCTTCAAGTCGAGCTGATCGGACTTCTTCATCAGTAAGAGTGAATTCATTGTTTTATTGCTTGAACTTCTTGCATTCGTTCCTCAACGGTATCCTACAAAAAAAAGTCAAAATTAAATCAACAAAAAGTCAAAGTCTTTTTCAAAACAAAATAATGCTTCAATCATTAAAATATAAATAGAAGTTATTATATCTCTGAAACTATGAAAAATGGTTTTGCCTATACAATCCACGGGTTTAGACTATATACGTTTGAAGAATATTTGAAATAAAAAATAGACACTAGGTGGATTAAATGAGCCAAATAGTCAAAATATTGGAAGTTGTTGGTCAACTTTAGAAATCTTGAGTTTTCTTTTCTTGGAAGTCCAGAAAAAGAATTCTTTTTAACATATAAAGTTTTATGGTAGGTGGTTTT
Organism: Calendula officinalis; assembly: GCA_963853835.1. NCBI lineage: Eukaryota > Viridiplantae > Streptophyta > Magnoliopsida > Asterales > Asteraceae > Calendula > Calendula officinalis. The sequence goes on along the minus strand of OY970823.1, from coordinate 34,841,653 downwards.
GATTAGTGATTAGAGTGCTTGACCAAGAAATATTTTTATTGTTAGGGAGGAAAAGGTTTAACTTTGACTTTATCTACCAAATAAAAAACTGAAACTAACAAAGATCAGAGGTTTTATTAGAGTTTAAGAATAATTCCATGGTATTATGAAACAAATATTAGAAAATTAATTAAGGGTTGAATTCAATTAAAACTTATAAAAAAAAAGTCTAACGCTCATTTTTTCTATCACCGCCATAATGAACAAAAACAGATTTTTTTTTTAAATGCTCATAAATCTATACCAAATTTGTCCAAAGCGGGATTTGAACTTAGATCGATATATTGGTTGCTTCAAAATGGGTCTCGAGCTCATCCTAGAATAAAAAACATAATTAAAATAATAAAAATTAAATTATTACCTAGAATGAAACCAGTAAAAAGAAGAAGAAACTTACTCCTCTTGCAGCCTGTGTTGCTTTTCACAATTTTGTAATTGCTTCCCCAGAGAAAATGTTTACAATAAATTGCAGTTGCCTTTCTGTTATATCTCATAAAGAGTAATAATATTATCAAAAATGAAAACTTTACTCTTTTAACCGTATAATATTGGGAAAAATTCACAAAAAAGTCGTATAAGATCCCGAAAAGCTCGAAATGGGAAACTAAAGATCGTATTTATATGTTAATTTTTTTGTAACAATTTTATTTAATCCTATTAACGTGGGGAACACCGTTTAAGAATTCTTTTAATGAACAGTAATTGTGTATGGAGATTGTATACATAGATAAAGGTAATTTCCGTATAAAATTGATTATCTGAATACAAAAATTATATAAAAATGTCATACTCGTCACATATACGATAAGCAGCCCAACAAGGATGAAGTGTTTCTTCTGCTTTCTCAACAAAATATAACGGCATTTTGGTCAAAATTTTAGTGAAAATTTGAGCAATAAAATTTAATTTAAAAAAAATAAATTACCTCAACATTGTACATATCTGCAGCACCAACAATCTTGTTTAATGATGATTCAGTAATATGTGACTCCATTATACACATTTATTACTTCTTCTAGTACCTACACCTTCGACTATAATTACATAAAAAAATATTCTTTATGTACCTCTACAAGTCTATAGATTAACATGCACTTGATGCAAATGTCACCTAATATTTCATCACCAAATCATAATGAAAGGTGTTTTATTTTAATAATAATAACTTTTTTCTTATTTTATAATAATTCAATTCCTGTCGCAATATTAAGATAATAATACAATTACAACCTCTCAAATACTACCCAATAACAAAAACAACCTTACAGATATAAAAATAACAACTCCACCCCTTCTAAAGCCGAGCTTTTACAAGTGCCTTTGTAGCCAAGCCGAGAACGCCGTGGAGCTCCGGATACAACGACTTCCTTATCTCGGCGTACACTTCGCCGTCCCATTTCCGTTTGGTCAACTCTTCACCCATGCGCACAGCAGCCTCAACCGCCTTCTCAACGCTATCATGCGCTGAATCGATCAAACCCTTCGCCACCGCATCATCCGCCTTCACTCTCACACCACGCAACAACACGTCCCGCCGGACCTCCGGTTTCGCCACTTTCGACCTAATCAACGCCGTGAAATAGTCCGGTAACGTCATCCCCATATCAACCTCACTCATATACAAAATCGCACGATCTCGCCGCATCAGGACGTAATCGTGACTCATGGCGAGCAACAGTCCGGCGGCGGCGGCGTGGCCGGTGACGGCGGCGATTGTCGGCATAGGGAGTGAGATTAAGTCGGCGACTACATCTCTGAAGAGGTGCACCATGTGATGAAGGAGGTTAACGGCTTCAGATGGAGATCCACCGGAGGCGGATTTCGCCCAGGCGAGATCGAAACCGTTGGAGAAAAACTTGCCTTCGGCGACGGTGATTAGGGCGGTGCCGGGAGTTGACTGAGATTTGACTTCCGAAAGAGCAGATCGGATGGAGGAAATGAGAGTTGGGTTCAGACGATGTTCATCGGCGCCGTCGCCGGTCAGTGTAAGGAAGAAAATGTTACCGCGCTTTTCGAGAGTACACATGCTGCCGGTTGGAATTTGGATTTGCCGTTGGTTTGATTTATTCTTGACGATAGGGTTTATACTTTATAACGAAGGGAAAGAGAAAGAATGGAATGAACGGCGGATCAAGATACAATTCTGGTCATCGACCCAAAATCATTAGATAAGTTTCCATGTGGACAAATTAAAGTAGTTTAAGGTTGTGTTTGTAACCATTCAGCGTTAAATGCTTAATCATTCAGCATTTAGTGCGTTGTTTAACGTCTCTGAATGATGTATATGTTGAACGGGACAACAAAAAGCTACTGAATCATTCTTCCTTAGAACTTATGTTGAATCATTAAGCAGTCAGAATTCTTATAAAAAAGTTTCTCACATTCAAAATAAGTTTATACAAAACCTCTTAATCATTTAGACCGTTAAATCATTTAGTACTTAATTATTTTGTTAATATCAAACAGCATCTAAGTGTTGTTTTAAAAAAACAAATTTGGTTACTAATATTGTATTTTCAGACTAAATAATTAACTCTTAAAATTTATTTTATTAATACATACAAAGTATAATACTTATAGTACATAATGTACAAGTAATCAATATAAATCATACATGATTTATATTGATCACCTAGACAACTAAATGTATGGAAAAACAAAAAGGTTTGGTGCAAGTTTCGGTCGCCATAGCGGTGTGCTTGGTTGCGACCAAATGTCACGGTTCATGATGCACCATTATATTTAGCCTAAGGAACATATTATTACGAATTAAAAAGGCCAAATAATATTATTATTTTATAAAGAGTGTATGACATAGCTATAAAAATTTGTTAAAATGGTTAGTGGTAATTTTTATGAGAAACAATATATGTGGAGTGTATGGGTTTTGTTAATACTAAGTAAAAAAAATACATGACAAATATAAGGTTTAAACGGTTAAAATGGTAAGTGGTAATTTTTATGAGAAACAATATATGTGGAGTGTATGGGTTTTGTTAATACAAGTAAAAAAAATACATAGACAGATATAAGGTTTAAACGGTTAAAATATCAAAAATTGCTAGCGTCTGTTTATTCACTGTAGTAAAAAATCATTGACATGTACAAAATCATATTCTTTTACTATATAATATGGCTTTTATTGAATTTTCTTGACTTTATATCCCTACTATATACGGTCATATATGTGTGGGTTAAAAAGTAGCCGTGTAGCAAACTTTAATTTATTTTTTTAATGTATAAGGTTGCATTAAAGTTTGTGCCAAGTAAATGATCCTCTATCACCCATGCCTATATTGTCGATTACCTGCCCATTAATATATAAAATGACAAAATGTATCGTACCTAAAAGGAAATTTATTTTTGCATTACTAGCAGGGTATCCGCGTAATGCGGCGGCGGGTACCCAAAAATCATATTTGGTGACGAGCAAGTTTTGTTCGTTTACACGGTAATAATCGTTGCTAGAAATAAATAATTAAACGGAAATGTGGATTTTGGTAAGAGTTGATGATTTACAGCGTCGTATATTTAATGTTATTGGGTGAAATGGTTTTCGAGTAACAGACTTTTGTTATTAAGTGTGGGTGGTGTTACCAAAGTGTAATGTATAGCAAGTGGTTAACACATAGTGATAAGTTAGGAGAGGTCTTGGGTTCGAATCTTATTAGCCGCGATTTATTTTTATTAAGGTAGAGAACTAACTAACAAAAGTGGAAAGGTCCTTAAAATCAAGTTTAAGGAGTCCTTAAACTTGCCTAATGGGGTAAGCCTAAATGCTTTATATAGTAGTAAGATAAGTTTTAAGTCATACATTATAAAGTATAAATTTTGTAGTTTACTATACAATTATGTTTAGCAATGGTTGTGGTGGTAGCATTAAAAGTTATGATGTTAACATCACTCCCTTACCTAAAATATGTGGTAATAGTGATTGTGAGGGTGTTTGGCATATGGGTAGTGGTGATGATGGGTGGCAGTAGTAATTAGTGATGATGGTGGTCAAATGAATATTATTAGTTTAACGAGTGAGTCTAAATAAACCCTTAAGTACTTTTGTAATAATCACTAGTTTTATAGTTCCAATGAGTTAACATAATCTGTTTTGTTTTCTCTTTGCTTTTTTTGCTTTTTAATTTTCTTTGTAATTTAGTTAGCTAAATTTAAATGACTAATTATATATATTAATTTAATTGATTTTTTTATCACATGTAGACTAATTACTATGTGCGAATATCTCATCTTTTTTTGTTCTTGATATCATTTTTAGACAAAAACAATAATTTACAATTTAATAATAAAATCATTTTAATAGACGAGTTTCCGTCATTACAACTTACAAGTCTAATTATATTGTTGCTAAAAGGTTAGCTTTGTCAATTATCCTATCATTCTAAAATAAATTGATTCACGGTTTCTATATTACAAAAGCATAATTTATATAAATAGATTAAGTCACTTGCTATTGTTCAGTTATTCGGGTAAAAACCGAATAGAAAGCTTTGAACCTATACTATTTCGGCTAGGGGTGAGGATGTGGCGGTTTGGGACGATTTTTAACTAAAGCCAAATTTCAAACCGAAAACTTTGGGTTTTAAGAATTACACCCCGTCCGGTTTCGGTTTTGATTTTTTCGGTTTCGGTTTTTTTAATAAATCGCTTCGGTTTCGGGTTTTAATTTATTACGATATCTATGATATTAAACAAAATATAATGTTAGTTTCAACATATATAAAACTGTCTTTAATGTCCCTTTTGGCCAATATGAGTGGAATGTAATGCCATTTGGTCTAAAAAAATGCTCCTTCAGAATTTCAAAATATTATGAATGATATATTTTATCCATATAGTGACTTTATCATTGTTTATATAGATGATATTCTAGTATTTTCAAAAAATATTGAAGCTCATTATAAACACTTATATTTATTTGAAAAGATAATTATGAAAAATGGTTTAGTTTTATCACAAACAAAAATGTCGTTATTCCAAACAAAGATAAGATTTTTAGGTCATAATATTGAAAAAGGTCAAATTATTCCTATACAAAGAAGTATGGAATTCGCTGATATATTTCCAGATGAAATTAAAGATAAAACTCAATTACAGAGATTTTTAGGAAGTCTAAATTATATTTCACCTTTTTATAAAGATTTATCCGTGGATAGTGCTATTCTTTATGACAGATTAAAAAAGAATCCTTGTGCATGGACAAATAATCATACACAAGCAGTCAAAACAATAAAATATAAAGTAAAAACTTTACCATGTTTATCTTTAGCTAATCCAAATTGGGAAAAAATAGTAAAGACTGATGCTTCTGAAATAGGATTTGGAGGGATCTTAAAACAAATTCATCCAAACAATAAACAAGAATTTTTAGTTAGAATTTATTCAGGAAAATGGACTCATAGTCTATAAAAATCATTCTACCACTACTAAAGAAATATTAGCATTAGTAAAATGCATTCTTAAGTTCCAGAATGATTTATATAATCAACATTTTATAATAAAAACAGATTGCCAAGCAGCTAAATTTATGTTTAATAAAGATGTTAAACATGATATTTCTAAACAAATGTTTATGAGATGGCATGCAACATTAACATGTTTTGATTTTGATATACAATATAAAAAAGGGAGTGATAATAGTCATCCTGACTTTCTAACAAGAGAATATTAAAAAGAAAATTGGCGTTTTATTTGCAGGATGAGTTTCTCCAGTCGAGGAAGAGGCTACTCATCATATAGGGGTAGTTATGGAAGAGGTCGAGGAAATTCCATGACTCAAAATAGTTCTTATAGAGCTGGTTCATCTCCACAAAGTTATAACTTACCTATTCCAGGAGACCCATTATATGAAGAATTTAAAATTTTCTTAAAAACAAAAGAGAATGATCCTAGTTTCTCAAAAATAGTAACAGAAGGAGATATTATAGAAGATAATTATAAACAATTAGCATATAAAGATGAAATACTTATTTTAGAAAATAAAGACATAATGTTTTATTTTGAAAATAATAGTGACTCATGGATTATAATGACCAGATACTTGGATACGGCATCATATGTTGGATGTTCTTATAAACAAAGAACATATTACGAAAACATTTTAAAAACAACAGGATCTGTGGAATTTTCTCATATTACATCAGGAAATCCAAATGTTTATAACTTTAGCAAAGCAATTATAAAAAAGATCATATCAGCAGAAGAATGGGGACTTAATTAGTACCCTAAAAGAAAAAGAATTTATAATTCCACCTTCAAGGAGGCCTCTTAAATTTACTTATTAGGATTATGTTGAAAGCTTTCATAAAGCATTTTTATATGGAAATCCACAAAGAAAACACACTTGGTTTTTTAAAATTTGCGAAACTATTTATAAGCAGAATAAAGATATTCCGAATTGGTTTATAAATTGGTGGTCTTCATATGGACCTAGTATTGATATATTACCAGAGGAACCATTCCAAAAGTTATATGGAGAATGGTTACCAATTTCTCCAAGATATTTAAAACACTCAAATGAGAAACTAAATAATTTAGAAGTTATATCTTCTTTACACCTTTTTATGGAATTTTCAATTCCCTAGATTTGGAAATGGGAACCATATGTGGATTATACGCTATCTAAATTACCAACATTACAAAGGTTATACTTTACGAAATGTTGGCCTAAGATGTTACAAAAAGATCCAAAAACAAAATTATGGAATGCACAACAAACAATTGATCATATCAATCAACAAATTAAAATTTATACTGTAACACCCGTATTTTTAAAACATCGTTTAAATCATATAAAATATATTTTTCCCAATATTTGACATGTTGTCCAAAATACAGTTTAACAAAAACCTTTTAAAAGATTATCAGAGTTATAAAACACGGTGTTACAAAGATAATATCATAACCATAGGCAAACAGGGTCTACCTAAGAGCTCCCGAGCTAAACATCTCTAGGCCACTTCTAGTGCAACCTTCTATCACTTCCAACATGTGCCTGAGTACATAGCCACAAAACAAGCGTAATACGTGAGACAAAATACTCTCGTGAGATACATGGGTTTTAGACCCGATAAACAACTAGTCACATAATATCATTTATACTTAAAATAATATTAGTAAATTCGTTTGGGTCACTTCGTTACTTTCATCGTTGGTCAACGTCAAGATAATCGGAATGCCTCCAATCTATCAAGACCGTCATATCCACGGTAACCGGAATGCCTCCAATCTACCGGGACTCATAGGTATTGGGTAATCGGAATGCCTCCAATCTACCACTAACCTTAAGGTACCGTAATAACCGGAATGCCTCCAATCTATCACGGCCCTAGGGACATCATCATCATCCGTCTATTATTACTATGAGCTTATAGCTCCATCATTCTCAATCAATTATCATTTCATCATCAATAAGCAATTCATTAAAAATCACATAATTAACTAAATTACTTATAGACTCGATAAAACATTTAAACATAAAACATTCGACCCATCAAGTTGATCAGAATGCCTCCAATCCAACGGTTTAAAGATACCGTGATAACCAGAATGCCTCCGATCTATCAGGTACCTGTCCTATTTTAGTCTACCCGTCATAACCATTACATGTGACTTTATGTCACATCTATCATCAATGCCATTAGGTCATCATAAAATCTATCCACATACTAATCTTAATTAGTATTCACATAATCAAATCAACTAGTTTCATCATTAGTAATCACATATTATAAAAATATACTTCTTTTACATCATATCAATAATTAGTTATTAATCACCTTTCATTATCATGATCTCTTTCAAAATCATCAAGCATTTTAGACATACTTAGATAGTCTAGTATTTACATTTTCTCATCTTTTCAATCATATCTTTATTAAAAACATTTATTAATAAAGACCCATAAAAATCATATGTATTTTCAAAACTCTTTGCTATGTACCCAGTTTAAAAGTCTCATGTACTCACCTTAGCGATAGCTAAATCCATATCGTGTTCATCAACACGAATCCTTGCTTCCCGCCTTTGGAATATCTCCAACCTTTAGGTTCTTGCAACCTATCAACATAATAATCACATTTCTAGTAACTAGATAACTCATGATTTCTATTTTCATCTTTAACCACCAAGTTCATCCAACTTGGTGGAAAATCCCAAAATCTTAGTTCCAAGGTTTCACCAACTAAACCCAAATCCAACCACAACCCAAGGTCGACATCATTAGTCTCCAATATTAGTCTCCAATATTAGTCTCATAACACTAATTAGTCACCAACACCCTTTTTCCCAAATTTTGGTGACATTCAAAACCCTAGGTTTAACCAATCTTAAGATTCTTACAAATCTTAAGCATACACTTCTTTTCTTTGTTAAAATATCATCTATTAAGTGTATACAACCTTTATTTTACCATTTAAGAAAACCCCAAGAACTAGGGTTCGAGATCCAAGCTTTTACTTCCATGGATCTAAAGTAATAAACATCAAGGAGTGAAGATTTACCTTAATCTTCAACAATAGAAGCAAAATCAGTTGATTCGGACCCCAAAATCGGCTTCGGATGATCTTTTCCACTCAAAATATGTATAAGAACTTAGAGAGAGAGTTGGGGTTTCAAGTTTGGCACTTAATGTCCAAAAACACGTATTTAAGGTGTTCCAGACGAAAATCAGCAGTAACTGATCAGCATTAACTGAGTCAGCACTAACGGAGTCAGCACTAACGAAATCAGCACGAACTGATCAGCACTAACGGAATCAGCACTAACTGATCAGCACTAACGGGATCAGCACTAACGGAATCAGCACTAACGGGATCAGCACTAACGGGATCAGCACTAACGGAATCAGCACTAACTGATCAGCACTATCGGAATCAGCACTAACTGATCAGCACTAACGGGATCAGTACTAACAGGATCAGTACTAACGGAATCAGCACTAACGGAGTTCATTGAATTTCTTTTCCTTCCCATTTACTACCCGGGTTCGACTCGTTTCGTCCATAACTTTCTCATACGATGTCCAAATGACACGAAACCAATTCATACGTTCTTTAAATGATTAGTCTTATTTATCATATTTTTTCATAATTTATTTACCACAAAATTCGGGTCGTTACATATAGAGACCAGAAAAAAATTTCAGATTCAGCAAACTTAATCCCTTCAGATTTGCCAAATGTAAATTCAAATAAAGAATAAATGATCAAAACATTCAGAACATATTGTTCTCACATTAAGGAAAATCTCCAGAAATTTCAGAATGAAGAAAATGAAGAAGAAGAAGCCTCAAATGAAGATACAATGTCAACTGATAATAATCAATTTCAATGTCTAGCAGGAGAATCCCAAACTAATGAATAAATTATTCCCGTTGATTGCATGATAGACATGGTCAAGGTTCTAAAAGGCGCGCCATGGCGGCGCCTTGGCGGCGCCATGGCGCGAGGCGTGGGTATGCCGTTACGAAATAGGCCAAGGCGGCGAGGTTAGGCGTGGCATGCGTAAAGGCGGGCTGAGGCGCGCCATGGCGCGTTTTTTGACGTTTTTTCTTGAGGCGTTTGATTTTGACGTGTTTTTGCATTTCATTAATTTGGGCCAGAGTTAAAACATGGGCTGGATAAACCTTAAAATATAAACCCAATAGGCCAATATCCATATTACGAAGTTAACAAATTCTCAATTTAGTGATCTCTTCAAGGGTTTTCTTTTTCCCTTTGTTGTAAAATTGGAATCCCACTTATCGGTTTTTCGTAATCAAAATATAAAATACATAAATGACTTCAAAAGGGTTGTTACGTCACCAACATGAAGATTATTTTCAACAAATGAATTTAGTATGCACCGAAGTTTTGCAATCTGGCCACATCCACATGATTATTATATATACATTGAAATTATTGATTATACATTTACACTTATTACATATATATATATATATATATATATATATATATATATATATATATATATATATATATATAAATTATATAAAAAAATTCGCCGCCTTGAGTCACGCCTTGAAAAACGCCATGTCTCGCTATGGCTCGCCTTGGTCAAGGCTTGATGGTGCCGCCATGCCGCGCCTTGCGTCTTTTAGAACCTTGGACATGATTGAAGAATCTTTACTTCAAAAGAAAAAGAATGACAGAAGTAAAGCTCTCGTGATATAATAATACAGGTGTCAAGTTAAAAGACAGATGTCAAAAGGACAGTACCATATGGTCATCAATATCAAATAAATGCCCTCATGTTTGCATGAATACGACAGATGGTTTAGTAGTAGCCAGGTGTCAAATAAAGATGCTACGTGTTTTGAGAGTTAGCCAGCTTAGTGTTAACTTTTTGATATTTTATATTTCGTTTGTATCAGTTGTAACAACTCAATTTTTAAAACACTTTTTAAATCATATTTTTAAATAAAAATATTACAAGTCCAATGTTCCCAAAATACGGTTTAACAAAAACCAATAAAAGTTTATCAGAGTATTAAAACCGGTGTTACAAATACAATATCATAACCATAGGATAAACGGGATCTACCTACGAGCTCCCGAACTAATCAACACCAGGCCACTTCTATCGCGACCCTCTAATCCTTCGATCCTGAACCTGAGTACATAGCCAAAAACAAAGTAGTACGTGAGACAAAATAGTCTCGTGAGATACATGGGTTTTCGACCCATTCTCAAAAAGATTTATAAATAATATTTATATAAATATAAATACTTATCCTTATCATTTCTATTAATTTATAACTCTTCTCCTATTCATTAATTCACGTAAACTGATAAGCTTACCATAAGCTTATCCCTCAATTAATCACCTACTTGTAAGCTATCTCCAAGCTTACACTTTCTTTATCACATATGCAACGGACCTCTCCGAAGCCAACTCTCCCGATATGGGACGTCATAGGTAAACTATCAAGGTAATTGGGAGCCCCCATCTTACCGAGATTCGTAAGCTCTTCCCGTTCCCGGGTAGTCATGCTCACCCAACACTGGGTGTCGTAAACTGTGACATTCTACTCTTTGCGCAGGGAGGTACCACCCCAAGTAGACGTCTCATGCTCCCCCATTTCTGGGCGGTCTTATTCCGGATATCTCATTAACACTTATGAGCCTCAGCTCCTTTCATCAAAATATGAGCATTAGCTCCTTTCATCAAGTTCATCATTTATTAGAATACATTTATTCTAATTTATCATATTATTCTCTTTACTAAATCATTTCAAATCTTGACTTTACCAAGTCCTTTACTAATTTTAAAACATATTTATCTTTTATCCAAAATCATAATATTCTGACTCCTCTTTGACTAGAATACATGTCTATTACTAGTCACCTCATACTTATTCACTTAGTAATTCGATAACTACTTTTATTAGCATAATATACTAACCGATACTTATTACTTAGAAATCATTGTCTCAAGCTTTATTAATACATATTATTGATAAACCGATTATCAAGCTCTTTTAAATCATTGTCTGTATTCATGCATCTTATTTATGAAAACTCATTAAATACTTTTCATTATCATAAACTCTTTCAAAATCATCAATCATTTAGAGATACTTAAATAGACTATTACTAGCATTTTCTCATCATATTAATCATATCTTTATTAAAAACATTTATTAATAAAGACTCCTAACATATCAAAGTTTTCAAAATCGTTTGCTATGTACTCAGTAAAAGTCTCATGTACTCACCTTAGCCAAGCTAATTCCAAATCGTGTCTAACAACACGAATCCTTGCTTTCCAACTTGTGAAATGTCACCAATCTTTAGGTCTTCTTGACCTACCATCAATATCATCACAATAACTAGTTATTATCCATAACTAATCACTAATCAATCCATATTCACATTCCTAACCACCAAGTTCATCCAACTTGGTGGAATCTCAAACCCTAGTTCAAGATTTCCATCAATAAACCCAAATCAAACTTGTACACATCGATTACAAGCTTACAATGAGTGTTCTACATCCATGATTAGTCATCTTCCCCAAAGATGACATGGTTGGTTTCCCAAACCACCATTTTTACCCATACAAAGCTCACAATCAAGAATACTTACCCTTGATGTTTCAATCCTTCAAGATGGTGAAAATCTGAGCTCTTGAGCTCCAAAAACGCCCAAGTTTGCTCCCGAATCGGCTGCACTATGTGTGCGGTTGAAGGTGAAATGAAATCCTAGCTTACACACAAGTTTATGTATTCCTGACGCTCCTCGCGCCCCGCTCGCGCCCACCTCGCGCCGCGAACTGACGCGGCTTTGCCTGCTGGTTACCGCTGAAATACAGACCTCGCGTTTCGCTCGCGGCTCTTGTCTCAACTCGAGCCTCAGCTCGAGCTTCTCGCGTCTGGCTCGCGCCTGCCTCGCGCCGCGAGGGCTGTCTGGGTCAGTTTCTTGCATTTTAAACTTGTTTCCATCCAAGTCTTGACCCATACTTGGTTACACCAAGTCCCAAACATCCAAACACTCGATAAAACACAACGGAGACTCGATTAAATATTTTACCTCCTTTATTCCTCAATATTTCCATTTAATTCATTAACCGAAAATTCCGGTCGTTACATATGTATTCAGACAATTATATATAGTCGTAGTTTAGTTTTAAGGAGGGGATCTAAAAATCTTGTACTCTGCTCTCTTGTACTGTAACCCTCCCCCAGTTGTAAAAATTTCAATTTGTAGAATAAAAGTTTGAAGTTCTTTGTACTTTCTGTTAATCACATCATCCTTATTGGTACGTTTTCTTTATATTTTTTATCACTTTACGTTATACTTAGTCTAATGACAGGCTAATCTGTTTGTTAAATATCACATAACACTTTCATGGAGGCAGTATCTTAAGATACTAATCTGCGTCAATATTTCAAATGTAACCAGGTATAAAAAAAAGAAAAGTATTATCGGTTTTCGGGAAAAAATTTCAAGTCTAGGTTGATGTAACAACATCTTATTAGAAATTTAACAATGGCATTAGTCGTGTCTTAGCCCGTTTCAGCCATGATTTGGCATTATGAGGGCATTTTATTCATTGACTCGTCATGTTGCAAATTCTTAATAAGATGTGGGTATTTCGTAAAGATACCTATGACTAGAAGAAAATTCTTTCTAAAAACTTTTATTTCATATTAATATGTTTTAATTATAATATAATATAATTTCATAATTTTAGAATAATCCTGGTTATGTTTAAAAGTTTGACTAGACTACTATTACTATATTAATTAAATAAAAATTTGCATATTAAAAATAAATAAATAATAGTATAAGTTATGTCTATGAGTATCGAGTAACATTTGGTAAAGAAAGTAACAGCCAATTGCGACATGTCTCAATATATATTTTCTAAGAAAAATGTTAAAGATATACTCGTATATTTTAAGGAATTGTGATAAAAAAGAAAAACAAAAATAAATAAATGATGGTGAGCAACTGGCGCGCGCATCCCAAGCAAGTAAAAAGTTAACATTTGAGAATCTTTAGGGGTCTTTTTAGTATGACCCAAAACATTTGTCATGGGATGTTTGAGATTGCTTATTGAAAATGAATTTGTTATGGGATGTTTGAGATTGCTTATTGAAAATGAATTTTTCGTTTTATAAATGGATAATCAGCGGTTACACAACGTGGTTATGAAAAATAGTGTTTGGATTTGATTATTCTGTTTGAAATCACAATAATAAGATAATCAGTTTTTTTTAGTATTTCACAAGCTTGATTATTTGTTTAGTTAATAATTAATAGGAAAAATGAATATAATCAGTTTTCAAAACGCAATAAACACCACCCCACCCGCTTCTCCAAAACTTTGTTTAAGATGCCCTGAAACGTAAATAATTGATTATTTCAGACTTTTTACCCAACATTCGTTTTAGATTATTTGTGTTTTTAAAACGTAACTAGCAGGTACCCGCGCAATGCGGCGATGAGTACCTTATAATTACATTTTGTTGAGACGATAGTGATGTTGGCGATGATAATATTGATGGTGGTGAGTGGTTGTGCGTAGTGATTTTGAATGGGGACAATAGTTACGATGGTGGGTGATGGTGAATCGGTGATGAGTAGTGATGGTACATGCCGCCACGTTACGTGAGTACTATTTACAGTAGTTTAAAGTTGTATGCTTATTAACTGTATAACATTTATGTGCATTTAAGTAATCAACATTTATAATAGTAGTTTAGTTCCTTAGAAATTTTGCTAATAAAATAGAGGTTTCAGATTTGAGTCCTGAATCACCCAATTTTTAGTAACTATAAATTACAAGTACAATGGCAAAGTTAGTGATCCTAATTTGCAAAGTACAATGGCAAAGTTAGTGATCCTAATTTGAAAAGGTTCCAAATAAGTTATATAGTGAAGAATTGATTTGAAATTATATTTAAAATTACATTTTCATAAGTGTACTAATAGCCAAAAAAAGATCTACAAAACTGCAAGTAGTTAAAAATTACAATTCAATTAATAAAATAATAAGCATATAATCAAAACCAAAAGACTAAAAAACACGAAGAACCAGAACTATTGAGTACCCTATTAGAGCAATTAAGAACGTACATTGCAAGAATGAGATCCATCAACAACAAACTCTAGGGGCATGTTTGAAAAAACTTATTTAAGAGGCTTATTAGCTTATAAGATTATTTGAACTTAAAACTTAAAAACTAATAAGATCTTAAATAAGTTTTCTCAAACATGCTCTAAGTGTAAATTAACTAATATGGTGACCAAAATCCATAATCACCAAAAGCTGATCAAGGTGGTACAAAAAATGCTCTTATCAACCAAATATCTTTCTCAACATAAAAGCAAACATAAAAAAAAAATACAACAAATACTATTTCTAGTTAACAAGAAATATTATTTCCACCTCAAGAAAGCGAATACTACAATGAAAGCGATTATTGATAATGTATGAAACTAATCTATTATTCTAAACATAATTAACAAGTTAACACAATATTTTACATTAATTACTTTACATACAGCTCTTTCAAGCAATTCAGCCCTCTCTTGTGCTTCTTGCGTCCTTCTCTGCTAATTGCTCCACTCTTCTGCCATATTTTAACAATTACCAATGTATTGTCAAATAATTAAAGTATCAATGAAAAAAGGAAGAACCATAGATGAAAACCCAAATATATCACTTTCAAATCCTTTTTAATTCTGAAAATGGGTAACAACTGAGTTGACTTAGGCATTTATGCTGTATTTTCCAAGAAAAATAGAGACGTTTTGCTTTCAAAATCTTCTTTCTCCATCCTCTGCCACAACTGAATAACAACAAATCCAGCTACTAAATTATAAAAAAAAATATATACATACAAAGCAAAAAAATCATCAAATATTGGATGACACCTCTAAGATAGCAAACTAATCATCTACACCATAATACGCATCTATTTCAACATCTTCAGTTGCTGCAATCAATAGTGCAACAAAAATTTAGCAACAAATGTTTTTTTTTGGTAAGCATGAAATGAGTGTACCCGTTGGTGTAAATTATGTTGCATTTGCAATCTCTTGGAATATTCTTCAGGTCCAAGCTGCTTCTTCACATGCAATCACTTCCAAGTTCTTTCCATTACCGCAACCTTATCGTATCATTTCCATAAGTAAAAATGATTGAAATTAACAATGAATACTAATATTTTGAACTTGATTAAATTGACAATTGCATTAATCGAAGTAACTAATGATCAAGCTAAGGGCTCATATTTCAACGACAAATTATTCAAAATGGAACAAATGCATGCAATCGAGCAATTACAAACGATCGCAAGCACAAAATCAAACAAATAAAAACACATAATTAGACAATTATGATATTATTGTTAGGATTTACGAAGGAATTTTTGTGGACCTTCTATTACATGATCTTCAGGAACAATGGAATCATCGGCACAGATATCGCAAACAACTCTACCATGGATATCACCAATCCAAGGTTTTACAATTCAAATAGTTAGAAATTGTAAGAGAAAGAGGATTATTTGCAGATTTGCCATTGTTGATTTGTGGTTCTTCAGAGGACAGAGCAATCGATTATGTAGGTGGCTGGTGATTTTCAAAGCGGTCATCCACTTCCCTAGGCAACCGTTCAATGCCCAAGAGTATATACTCTGTAAACGACCGTTCAGTGCCCAATAGTATGTGAACAAATACAGCAAAAACTTTTGTTATCTAAATAATTGCTCAGATAATTAACGTCTCTCGTTGTTGTTCAACTGGTAAGCTCGTATCACTGATAACACAGTGGTCCCGGTTTCGAGACCTGTTGCGCCCATCTTTTTTAAAAACGAGTATCACTTAACGATCGTGAAGTTGTTCCAGCTAAGTTAGTCGATAGTCGCGAACTAGTTCACGACAGGAGTTCCCGACGCGAACTCTAGTTCGCGATCGTGAAATTGAGTTCGCGATTGGGAACTCTTTCGTGACGTGTTTCGCGGTGTTTTTCGTAGCTATTATACTTGTTATGTATGCCTAGTGTTAGGGAATACCATACATGACTATGTGCACAATCGGGACGAGGTCAGTGTCGGATGGATAACGGCTGGGCACAGTGTATCGACTAATAGGGTATCCGACCATACGTGTATGCGTTACATGGTTAAGGGGAGGGAGTTGCTCGGGGTGTTGGATACAAAACGCTATCGGATACCGTGGTTTTGGCCGACCATGGTTTAAGGCCCGCAAAGCCGCCGATCCTCTCAAATAAGTGTTTACCCAACCGGAGATGTTTTATAACTTCCGTGTTTAAGTGAATAGTGTAGTTAGTAGCCTTAGGAATTCATTCACTTAGCTTTTGTGCTAATCCCTCCCTTATCGACACATTTCAGGTTGGATGGCTTGAACGGGTCGGGCTTGGACGGGAAGTTTGACCATGCTTAAATTATATGTTTTGTAAAACGAAGCGTGTTTAGTAATACCGTCTTTTAAACTAAATTTGGTTTGTAATATTTTGTGGGACCATGGATTGTAAACCTAACTAAACTAGATGCTTCCGTACTTAGATTAATACTTAATTGTTTTTTTTTTAAAAATGCGGTGTTACAACATGGTATCAGAGCTTCGGTTTGGCGATGGATACACGGGGTTGGTGTTCCATTCCCAAATCGTGGCTCGTGTTATGGTCAAACCTTCCGGTCAAGAGGGATTAGAACAAGTGTGAATTGGGTTTAGTAGTTAGTAGACGTGTACTAACGAATTGAACTAAGTCTTGGTGAGATGTTGTGTTTTGTAGCAGGAATGGCTACGGATGGAAACACGTTGGAGAATGTCCCACCGAACACGAACCTTGGGAATCACGGAGCAACGGGCTCGGGGGTTGATGAAATACCGAACGAAGAGTATATTGTGTTATTGGAGACCCGAAACATGGAACTCGAGGATACCTTAAGGGCTCTCCGTCAAAGCCAATCGACTGAGCCACGACCCGAGGCTCGGTCTACCGTACCCCCTATCACCCAAGCAAATCCACCCCCACAATTCACTCAAACTACTCGCATTCCCGTCTTTCCCCGAAATGACTCCTCATCTCCCAACGCAAGCATACCACAACCGCCACCCACCCACACCGTACCAATTGCCAATGCCCAACACCAACAATTCTTCTATCAACCGTTCCCGATAGAAAAGAAACCGTGTACTTACAAGAATTTTCTCGATTGTAAGCCAACCGAGTACCGTGGGAGTACCGACCCGGCGGAAACTCTAACGTGGCTTAGGGCTACCGAAAAGGCCCTTATTGCTTGTAGTTGTGAGGATCATTTGAAGGTCCGGTATGCGTCCCGAATGTTGGGAGGACCGGCTATGGATTGGTGGGATGGGTTGACCGCAAATTTTAGTAATGAGATGATGGATGCGATCACATGGAAACAATTTAGGGATCAAGTGGAGGCTAGGTATTGTAGCCCGTTTGAGTTGGATAAAATTCGGAATGAGTTTATGATGTTGAAGATGAATGATAGGATGACGGTGGATGAGCTTATTCTCCAATTTAATGGTAAGCTCCGTTTTGTAACTCAATGGGTGCCCGATGAGTCCACCCAAATCAAACATTTTGTTGGGGCGTTGTTGCCCGAGTATCGGAATGTAACAAGGCTTGCGGGAACTCTCTTGCAAGCCTATGATCTTGCCAAATCGGCTGAAGGTGATGTTTTGGCACAAAGGGCCGCGAGTTGGGAGAATGCTCCATTTCATAAGGGAAAGTATGATCAATCAAACTCGAGCAACCACAAGAAATCCCAAGGGAACCATAAGTCGAACAATGATTGCCGCAAGCAAATACTTCAAGGTTCCAACCAAAGGAACCCGTGGTGCCTACCGTGTAAGTCCTCTCATGCCGTTCCGTGCTAGGGGATGGGATTCATTCACTTGCATTCCTGCTAGCACTACAAAAAGCTCCGGTGTTGTGAGACACATTCACATTCAATATAAGTCCCCAAAATCCAAATAAATATAAGAAAAAAAATGAAAACTTAGAAGGGGGTCAAACTTCTTGTTCTAGAGTGTCACCTTGACGTGGTGGAAGTCATCAGTTCGAGCCTGATTATCCCTAAACCCAATGTGAGTTTTTCATTTTGATTTGCTACCCCGCCGCAATCATTTGATAACCAGAGTCATTCTTTGATAAATGATCACTATGAGTCAGGCTCAATAAAATTTGATCAATCCTTTTTTCTGTCGTTAAGGTGGAGAACTGAACGAAGAATTCTACCTTTAGCGGCTAATCCTCTTGATAGTACGGTAGTAGCATCTAAATGTGCAAATGTCGTGACCTGATGACAGGGGAGCCGGCGACCGAAGCCCCGGTGAACGGCGGCACAAACTCGAAGGTGTATTAGATGTGGGCAACACGGGCATGAGTCCTCGGAATGCAAGTTGGAAAATAGTGTTTGTTGGACTTGTCAGAAGGAGGGTCATCGGGCCATGCATTGTCCGACGAAGAAGGGTTCAGGTTCGGGCGGGGGAGCGGCTTCGTCGGGAGGTCAAAAGAGGAAGAGTCATCCGCCACCTACGGGTCAGGCATTCAAGATGACGGTGGAGGATGCCACCACTACCGACGATGTCGTCACCGGTATGTTTCTAATAAACTCCATACCCGCTCGTGTATTATTTGATTCGGGTGCAAATTGTTCGTTTTCTTCAAAGAGTTTTTGGGACAAATTGAAATTGCCTACTTCGTTGATCGCGACACCTCTAGAGGTAGAGGTGGCCGATGGTGAAATGGTTCCGGTCACGACATCTGTGTCTGGGGCTAGTATAGATATTGATGGCGTGAAATTTTCGATTCTTTTACTTGTTATGCCGATATCCGGCTTTGATGTGGTTTTAGGTATGGATTGGTTAAGTTCTAATAAGGCCAACATAAATTGTCATCAAAAGTTAATTACTTTTCTTTTACCCGACGGGTGACACGTAGTGGCCCGGGGAGACCGTGCGACCCCGACCATACCCATGATGTCCATGATGAAAGCCCGTAAGTCCTTGACCAAGGGATGTGAATCGTTTTTGGCCTATGTGATCGATGTGAAAAAGGAAAAGAAAGTGGTTGGTAACCTCTGGGTGGTTTCGGAATACCCGGAGGTGTTTCCCGAAGACTTGCCTGGGTTACCTCCCGTTCGGGAGGTAGAATTCAAAATTGATTTGGTGCCGGGTGCCAATCCCGTGGCTAGAGCACCGTATAGTTTAGCACCGTCCGAGATACGGGAAATGATGACACAAATCCAAGATTTATTGGATAAGGGTTTTATTCGGTCGAGTTCCTCGCCTTGGGGAGCTCCGGTTTTATTTGTGAAAAAGAAGAATGGTGCACTTCGTATGTGCATTAATTATCGGGAATTGAACAAGAGTACGGTAAAGAATCGGTATCCTTTGCCGCGTATTGACGATTTATTGGATCAACTTCAAGGGTCTTCTTATTTCTCAAAGATTGATTTGAGATCGGGTTATCACCACGTTCGGGTTCACGAAAATGATATTCATAAAACGGCGTTCCGAACTCGTTACGGTCACTATGAGTTCTTGGTTATGCCGTTTGTGTTGACGAATGCTCCCGCAATATTTATGGATTTGATGAACCGAGTTTGTCGGCCTTACCTCGACAAATTCGTTATTGTGTTCATTGACGATATTTTAATTTATTCCAAGACCGAAGAAGAACACGAGAAACACTTAAGGCAAGTGTTAGAAACTTTGAAGCGGGAACAATTATTTGCGAAGTTCTCGAAGTGCGAATTTTGGCTTCGAGAGGTTCACTTTTTGGGTCACGTTATTTGTTCGAATGGGGTCAAGGTGGACCCGGCGAAGATTGAAGCGGTTATGAATTGGGTTGCTCCAAAGAACCCAACCGAGATAAAGAGTTTCTTGGGTTTGGCGGGTTATTACCGCCGGTTTATTAAGGATTTTTCGAAGATAGCGGGTCCTATGACGAAGTTGACCCGTAAGGATGTACCGTTCTGTTGGGGTGATGATCATGAGAAGTCCTTCCAAACTCTGAAGCAACTATTATGTCAAGCTCCGGTCCTTGCCTTACCCGAAGGCCCGGAGGATTTTATTGTTTATTGTGACGCTTCACTTGCGGGTTTGGGTTGCGTGTTGATGCAACGAGATCAGGTCATTGCTTATGCTTCGAGGCAATTGAAAAACCACGAGAAGAATTATCCGACTCACGATTTGGAGTTGGCGGTGGTGGTTTTTGCACTAAAATTATGGAGACATTATTTGTACGGTACTAAGTGCGTGATTTGTACGGATCATAAAAGTTTGCAATACGTGTTCACGCAAAAAGAATTGAACATGCGTCAACGAAGATGGCTAGAGTTGATTAAAGATTACGATTGTGAAATTCGATATCATCCCGGAAAGGCAAATGTGGTGGCCGATGACTTAAGTAGAAAGGGAGATTCGGGGCGGGTGCAATTTATGCGGGTGGAAATTGTATCGGATTTGGTATCCCGGTTGAAGATTTCGCAAATGGAAGCCTTAAATGTTGAAAATTTGAGGACCGAGATTTTGATAAAGAGGAAGGATGATTTAGAAGAAGATTCTCGGGGTTTGTAGACGTATCAATCCCGGGTTTGGGTACCGTTACTCGTGGGTTTGCGGGAATTGATTTTAGCCGAGGCTCACAATTCTCGGTTATCGGTTCACCCGGGTAGCACGAAAATGTATAATGATCTAAAAGCACTTTATTGGTGGCCGACAATGAAGACCGACATTGCCCGTTTCGTGGGCCAATGTCATATTTGTGCTCAAGTAAAGGCCGAACACCAAAAGCCCTATGGAACTTTAACTCAATCACCGATTCCCGAGTGGAAGTGGGATCGGATCACTATGGATTTCGTGACCAAGTTGCCGCATACACAAAGGGGTCACGACATGATTTGGGTTATAGTTGATCGTTTGACGAAGAGTGCACATTTCTTGGCTACTAGTGAGACCGCCTCGCTTAGTAGATTGGAAAACTTATACATTGATGAAGTAGTATCCCGTCATGGTATACCGATTTCTATCGTGTCCGATACGGATCCCCGTTTTGCTTCGAATTTTTGGAATAGCTTGCAACGAGAATTGGGGACGCGGGTGAATTTGAGTACTGCGTATCATCCCCAAACCGATGGGCAATCGGAAAGAACGATACAAACTCTTGAAGATATGTTGCGGGCTTGTGTGTTGGAGTACGGTGGGTCGTGGGATTCCCACCTACCGTTGATCGAGTTTGCTTATAACAACTCGTACCACTCAAGTATTAAGATGCCACCGTACGAGATGTTGTATGGGCGTCGGTGTCGAACCCCGACGTGTTGGTTGGAAGCGGGCGAGAAACAATATGCGGGACCCGATATTGTGAAAATGACCGCGGATAAAGTTGCTGTTGCTCGAGAAAAGTTGAAAGCCGCCCGTGACCAACAAAAGATGTATGCCGATCCGAGACGTAGACCCGCTACGTTCTCGGAAAACGAGATGGTTTATTTGAAGGTTTCACCTTGGAAGGGTGTCATTCGTTTTGGTAAACGAGGAAAGTTGGTCCCGAGGTTTATTGGGCCGTTTCGAATTAGCAAAGTGGTGAATTCTCAATCGGTAACACTCGAGTTGCACCCGGAGTTGTCGGCAATTCATAACACTTTCAACATTTGTTATTTGAGAAAGTGTAACATCGAAAATCCGAGCCAAATTCTCCCGGTACAAGAGTTGCGGGTTGATACAAAGAAAAGGTTGGTCGAGGAACCAGTGGAATTATTAGACCGAAAGGTGACGAAATTGAGAAAGAAACAAATTCCTATGGTTTTGGTAAAGTGGAAGCACAGTTTAGGTGCGGATATGACCTGGGAGACCGAGGCCGATATGCGGGAACATTATCCTTCCTTATTTGATCGAGATGGGATTCCGGGGACGGAATCTTCTTAAGTGGGGGAGAGTTGTAACATCCTAAAACCCGGCCTAGTAGTTTATTGACCTTAAGGTATCTTATTAAATGATTATCTGATTAAATGCTTAGTTAATTTAATTAGCCTGCTGTCTATTGCGGTATTTTAACCAAGGGGTTAAAATACCCGACTTGTGATTTATTTGGAATGAAAACGTGATTTTTACATCTTTAAATTCCTTGTTAAATATCGTTTCCAGAAATGTTTTCGTTTTTAAAATTGGAGTCCGTTTACTATTTTAAATAAACTAATTGCGAAAGGGACTTTCAGACATATACTGTTAATTGTTAAAAAGCCACAAAAGGGGGCCCACCCTTTTGTTTGACCGGCTCCTAGAGAGAGAGGGACTCTCTCCCTCTCTTCTTTTGCTTGCTATTTTGAAACATTATCCATATTATCACTATTTCATTGCTAAGCAACTCCATCACTTTCTCTAGCTTTCCTTGCTTGTTCTTAGTGATTTCTTGGTGCTAAGACCCGAAATTCTTACCAAAGTTTGTGTAGAAGAACCCTAGAAGTAAGCTACATCTTATTCTTTTCTTGTTCTTGTTGTTCTTGAGTTTTGTGGTGAACTAGGGTTTGTGATCTTTAGTGTTTTATGGATGAATATTGAAATGGATGTTGTTTTATGTGTTTATGCAAGCTTTTACATCTTATGTATGGTAGATTGTTGAAGGAATACAAGATTTGGTGAAAACCACCTTCAACCTCCATTAATGGTGGAAGTTGAAGGTGGGTTTTGATGAATCTTGGATTTCTTGAGTTTTGGTTGGATAGAATTGTTTATTAGGTTGAGAAATCATGATTGGTAAGTTATGGATGGTGAAAACCTAGTATAGTTGATTGTGTGAATTGATCTAGTTGGTGTTTGGGTCAAATTGATTAACTAGTGATCTTGGAAGTATCATACTTGGAATTGTGATGATTATGATCTTGATGGAATTGTTAAATGATTGTGAATTGCTAGTTTATGATGAATTCTTAGTCTATGGAATGTGTGCTAGTTTTTATGGTCTTAGAAGTGTTGTAGCAATATTCGGGTTTTGGTCCGTTTGGGTCAACTAGTTGTAGAGAATTGCTAGATGGTCATAATCGGTCAATTGACTTGTTGTTGATGATGATATGTTGTTAAGGTCATTTGAATGTGCCTTGGTGATATTGAGTTGGTAAATTGCTAAATTGACGGTTTTAACAATTTGATAGATCGATCACTAACTCGGTACAATGGTTGACAGGAATCGGGAAGGATACTCAGTGATACTTGTAACGCCCTAGAAATTCTTGTAATTGAAAAAAATATTTTTTTATTAAATAAATTATGTAGTATTTATTTAAGTGAGATATATATGTGTTATGTGCCATGATGTGTATGTAATTCGAGTAAAAGAAATACGCAATGATTATTTTAATGACACGGGTGTCATTTAATTGGTGTTTAATTAATCACGAGGATTAATTAATAATATCTAGCGCATTATTTATTTTGAGATTTCATGATGATTACAAGTTGAACTAAATATCTTAGACTTCTAATAAGTCTCGAGGCCGGCCGATAGGCCAAGGCCTATTCTCTATTACTTCGTTCTATCTCGAGCCGGCTTCCCTTATTTGTTCCATGTTCGGTGATCCATGAGCCACAACCGAGCCCACATGTCTTGTGATGAGTTCGACCACGAGTAGTTGTGGCCCTAAGCTTTACAAGTTTTCCTTGTCCGATTCCCCTAGCCCGAGTTTATTAATTGGCGGCGGAATAAATGGTGTAGGCAAGTGATCTTCTCTACCAACAATGGCACATAATAAAAAGGCAATGATTATGTGGGTTCTTGGCACGTGCGTGAATTATTAGAAAGCAAGGAGGTCATTTTTGTTGGACTTTTGGTGCTGGCCAGGAGTTGAATGAGGGCCGAACAACCTAAGCCCTTTTGTACCGAGATTTTTGTGAATGGATGAGTGAAACATGCTGGTGGGGCCAGGGCCCGTTTTCTTTATGCGTGAGCCAGTAGAGTGGGATGAAAGGCTCATGGGCTGTAAGAGCTAGACACTTAAAACGTATTTCCTCCTAAACCCATCCCTAATCATCTTTCCCTTAGCGTCCGCTCAATAATTTCCTCTCCAATTGTCATGTGTCGGCAGCAAGCAGAAACAGGGAACGAAGAATCACTGTTCTCATCGAGTTCGAGCGAAGAGAATCCCGAGCAGCAGCATACGCCGAATAAGACTCTTTCTCGGCAATCACCCACAACAATCGCATCTATGAGCAGTTGAGACATTTCAAATCACCTTAGAGTCGGAGCTATCGAGTTGGAAGGTGCGGTGGCAGTTGATCAAACCATAGTAGTGGCTGGGTAGTACTCTTACCCATATAATCTTGTTTCTTTCCTATTCGGGATTTTCCCGAGCCGTGATCAAGATGTTGTTTCCGGGTTTATTGTGGATTTTTATGATCGACGAATTCTTTTTTGATGCGATGACGTTTTCTTTTGTTGCAGCCACGAAGCAACTAGGTAGCTGCTTATATTACCCCCTCCTTTGATTTTGTTTCAGCCATGATCTTCGAGCTTCTAATTGATCGAGCCAGAAGTAATTCTTCGGTGTGGTATCTGATTATTTCGGTATAATTCTCGTTCTCGTTTTTGTCGTATTGATGTTAATTGATGATTGATTAGTTCCGAGCCAAGACTCGAGGGAGCACTGACCCGGGGCTGTCGGGTGTCGTTAATGGAACTCGGGTCACGGTGTCGGGCTTTATGCATTGAGTTATTATAAGTTTTGTTAGTCTGCATTTTGGACAGATTACTGTCAGCATATTCGGGTTAGTTTTCGACCTGTTTAGGGTCAGAATCTGGGCTCCAGGTCTTCTAGACTTCTGTAGCCCGTCCTTGTACCTTTCCGCGCATATTTTTAAATAATTTATTAGAGTTACGGTTCTCAAGTTATGGGCATTTTAATACGGGTCTGCAGTGCTGAAACTCAGTCTTAAACAACTCTGTTGCAGACCTGTTCCGGGACCCTTCGGGGCAGAACCGAGCCGAACTTTGTGAAGAAAAATTGTAGCGTTAGGTGTCTTTTAATTGCTGTAAAAATTTGGGATCTTTCTGAATAATGGTTTGAGAGTTATAACCGTTACGATAAGTGGTCGCGGGTTGGGCAGATTCTGATTTTGTTGGTATTTTGAGGTCGTCTTTTGACTAGGGTTTTATTGTAAATGTGATATAGGTCAGGGAGTGTCTCGGTTCTGATTTTTGGCTGTTGCGTGGATGTTTGGAAACTAGCAAAGCTAAGGTGAGTATTCTCACCGTGTATTCAGTTATAACGATACGTGCATGACTTATGTGGTTAACTGTTTTGATCTGTTGTTACTTGCTGTGTGTTGATCTGTTATCTGAGTGACTGTTTTTACATACCATTGATCTGAGACAGACGTGCCGAGTATCTGAGCCGGTGCCAAGTCGTTTTGTGCTACTATGTGACAGGGCTATCTGTGTGGTTCATGTTAGGAGTTGAAAACATTAAAATAATTAATAAATCTCAGTGGAAATTCTGTGTGATAATTCTGTGTGGAAATTCTGTGTAGTAGCCTGAGTGGCATTTTAGTGTAAGGAGAGGCGAGGTTGATCTCTCGACTCGATTTACACAAGCGCGCTATATAAATTTAAAAAGACATAAAAACTGAGAACTTAACTTTGTAGCAAAGGAGTAGGAATTCACTTGTGTGCCCTCATGTATTGTACGTTGTAGTTGTTTGCATTTTGAGTTTATTCACTCAGCTTCCCCGCTGACCCAAAATCTCCCTCCCATTTTCAGGTACTAGCAAAGGAAAAGAGAAGGTGGACGGTTGACTGCTGTACTACTTCTGAGTGCGGATGTGAAACGTTTTTATTATTTTAAAACTCTGAATTTTATTTAAGACATTTCCGCATTAAATACACTTTATATCAAACAATTATTTTTGGGGATTATTTATGGGACCTTTTTGATTATAATTTTGTTTTCAAAATTTTAAAAATCTTGTAAATTTTAGGGTGTTACAAGTTGGTATCAGAGCACTGACTTGAGGGATTTGGATTCACAAGGGGTGAATTCAAACTCAAGTTTGAGTTACGAGTTTTTAAAACTAGAAATAAGTAAAATATTTTCTGAGTAAAGATTCCACATCCAGTATACAGCATGTCACGTCGACCTCTCGCTTTTCCTGCTGCCGGTAATATTTAAGAGCTTTTTATTTATTTAGGAACTTCGTTGTATTCTGAGTTTTGAGGAATGACAAATATGAGAATTGCTGTTATTATTTTGAGTATAATTCTGATTTAACTCTGAGGGTATTTCGCGATGAAGATCGCTTTTCTGAGAATATTTTCCGTGTGTAATTCTGAGTGCGTCTGCGTTATACACGTTAAAAAAAAATTATAATTACATATAATTTTATATAACTTGCGAGATTTACTAATTCTGAGAAATTTTAACCAAAAGGGGTAATAAATAGATATGAAATTATGATATAAATTCTTTAAATTATTAATGAGAACATATCTTGAGTAAATTAGAAATGAGCAGTAATAAATTTTTCATATTGAGAAAATATTAAAATCTTTCGTTTTGGAAAAGTACTTAATAGAAAGAGTTATTGAAACGAGTAAACTGTGAAACGAGTAAATGAAAGATATTGTTATTATCAACTGATTTAAAGAATATTTTATGATGGTTTACCAACTCGAGTAAAGTGAAAATACCAAGAGCATATTTTTTATAAAAAAAAAAAATATATTTAAAATTGATATTTATTTTAAGTTATTTACATTTGAACTAGACGAGAAATCTTAACTAGAATTCGATTTTATTTTTATCTGTTATTTCAGAGTCGTTTTAGTTTTTAATATTAAAACTTTAGTTGGATTAATCATGTTTTTAAATGTTAAATTATCATTTGAGATTCTATTTAGTGGAACCTTTTTACTTATTTATCAAATTGAAAAAAAATTTAAATTTATGAGAATTTCGGGTGTTGTGAAATCTTTGGACAATTAAAAAGGAAAATGTTTTTATAAAGAGAGGAGACATGATGTATTGGGAAAATCTTTTTGCTGAGAAAATAATAAACCGAGATTTATTAAATTGAGATCAAATGAGAAAACTTTTAAAGTATGTGATTTTAATAGCTGAGTCTTAAAATCCATAATTTTTGTTATGAATTCAGTGAGAGATTATTAATTTAACGCAGAGATATTGAATAACCTATATAAGTTTGTTATACCAACTAATCGAGGATTGCCGAGTCAAATTAAACAGAAATTATTCAAGTTTACCTTAAAGGGTATTTATTAAAAGTGAACTAAAGGGAGACTATCATCATGAATTCGGTGATGATTTATTTAAAAATGAATCAGAAGAGCTTATTAGTTATATTATGTTCTGAGTTAAAAACATAATAAAATACTTTGGCTGAGTGCCTTTTTGCTGAGTGCATTTATGAGTAATGTTTATAAGATTTTGAGTAATTTATCAGATATGAAAGTAAAATTTTCTTCCTTTTTAATGTGATTTGCTGGTGGATTGATGTGTGGGAAGTTGTGAACTTTGGGATTGACCCGTGACCAAACAAAGGTAGGTGTCGAAAGTAATAGAGGGCCCCTATTACCGTACACACAGGACTTTTGGTTGGTTATGGGGAGATTTTGAGGGGAACGATGGACCAATGCTTGCTATTGTGAATTTATTATATGCATATTTGCTTGAGTGAGGGGATGTTGTTGTATTATTATGATAGAGAATTCTAGCGCCAAACTCGAGGACGAGTTTTCTCCAAGTGGAGTTGAGTAGGAGTAAAAAGGGTAATTTCCAAAATAATAATAATTATCATCGGGAATTATATATAAAAATTGTTATGAGCATATATATATTCATATTATTGGCTAGAGAGTTTATACGAGTAACTTTTAAATCGAGAAACTATTCATATGAGAATATAATGAGATAATAAGAGGTTATTAAAATATGAGAATTTATTATGAATTATTCCAAATCGAGTTAAATGAGAAAAGCGTGATTATGAGAAATTATTAAATGCAGTCGAGAAAGTTATTGAACCAAAGTATTGTGTTGAGTATTATATATTATTGAGT
Source organism: Calendula officinalis (assembly GCA_963853835.1). Taxonomy (NCBI): domain Eukaryota; kingdom Viridiplantae; phylum Streptophyta; class Magnoliopsida; order Asterales; family Asteraceae; genus Calendula; species Calendula officinalis. The sequence goes on along the minus strand of OY970823.1, from coordinate 34,813,027 downwards.
AAATATTAAGTCGAGGGTAATTACTGAAATAAGTAAAAGAGAAAAATAGTAAGTGGATCGACCAATGAAATTATATTTCTGAGCAAGATATGTATGCATATGAGGAGAGAAATTATAAGAGTAATTGAGAATAATTAATTTCAACTGATGTTATAATTATCAACTTGTAAGAGATTCATAAATCAAGAGTAATGGTGCAAATGAGAGGTGTCGAGTACTTTAATTATGTAATTAACGAGAAATTATGAAATGTGAGTAGTAAAAACGTTGTTAACGAGCCGATCATGAGAAGATCGTCATAATAAATTATGAGGAAAATTTATTATTACTAAGAAATTACGGAGACATAAGAAATTAATGAAGCACGTCAAGTGAGTAAATTATTAAAACAAATCAAAAAAAAAAATATATTTATTTGTAAGCAAATATTAAATTTGAACTAAGTGATTATCAAGTTAAATTGTTAAATTGAATGTCGTCAAATATTATGCTTTATTGAGTAATTATTAAATCAAGAATGATTATTAAAATGAGAAAACGAGAAAAATATAAGTGTAGCAAACAATCAAATTTTATTAAAATATCATGAGTTTCTGAAGCGAGAAGGAGCTAAAAATACAGAGTAATGAGGAAACTTTTTATGGAGAACGAGAAAATAATTGAATACATGAAAGATAACAAACGAGTTAATGAATTGACTAAAGAGAAATCATTCAATTGAGACGTTTAAAACTTAAGATAAAATGAGATTTACGAGTGGGCATATAGCTAAATTAATCGAGAGACTAGTTAAAGGAGAACAAAGCGAGTAAATAATTAACAAGCCAAATGATAAAATCATTAATCACGTTGATAAATATCGTTAAAATGAGTTAAGCGAGTAGTGTTAAAAAGAGTTAACAAGAAATTGTTAAATATGAGTTAACAAGAGAGCTAATAACGCGGCTTAAAAGAGAAATAATCTATTCGAGTGGTTTGATAATTAAATTTGATCACGCGAGGGATCGCGAAGAGTGAGAAAATGGGCATTTTGTGCGACTTGTGATAAGTGGTTAAGTGAGATTTGAGTTAAATTGACAATATAGCTTGCATTGTGTTAAAAGCAAATCGTGGAAATTTGAGATGAATGCATTTTGAGTATATGCAAATTGAGTAAAAGGCGTGAGTTTGCCTACCATCCGAGGTTTATGTGTGATAAATAAACTTATTGTGAAAATATACATGTTTGTGTATTATTTGATAGCGCGGTGAACCGCTAAATTGTTATTTTGTTTTAAAACAAACTGATGACCTATAGAGTAGAGGACCTTGAGATACCGCTTATTGGTAGAGATTGCCAATAATAAGAGTTTATATGTTGATTAAATGTAAAAGTGATATCTTGTTAGGAATGTGCGGGAAAGTTTTCCCCATAAAACTTAATTTTATCGCCGTGAGAGGGTCGAGTATGATTGCGAGCACAAGTTGGACGACCGAGCACTACGCCGAGATCATCTGTCGCCGCGAACCAAACCGTAACAAATCTCCAAGTGGAGTTGAATCGGAGATTCAACGCAATGTTAGTTGCTGAGTGTAGTAACTGTTTCTGACTACGGGAAACAAGAAGATGTCTACATCAGAGTATCGTGGGTTATTTTGTGCTTTTATCGTCATCATTTTCTTGATGAGATAACCGCGCTCCTGAGAGAGCATTCCGTTTCAAATCTTTTTAGCTTTATCCTTTTGCGTCGCTAGAGATGCATGGAAGATTGTGTAAGCAAGAGCCGGAGTTTATTCTGATCGAGTCCATCACCCTGAGGAGTTTCTTTATATCATAACCTTATCGTTTTGTTCCTATCCGAGAATATGTGTCGTTGGCGAGCTTGAGTCTGAGATGCGAGACTGCTACCCTGAGTTTCTACCGAGCGATGACTTCGGGGACGAAGTCTATTTTTAGTGGAGTTGAGTTGTAACGCCCTAGAAATTCTTGTAATTGAAAAAAATATTTTTTTATTAAATAAATTATGTAGTATTTATTTAAGTGAGATATATATGTGTTATGTGCCATGATGTGTATGTAATTCGAGTAAAAGAAATACGCAATGATTATTTTAATGACACGGGTGTCATTTAATTGGTGTTTAATTAATCACGAGGATTAATTAATAATATCTAGCACATTATTTATTTTGAGATTTCGTGATGATTACAAGTTGAACTAAATATCTTAGACTTCTAATAAGTCTCGAGGCCGGCCGATAGGCCAAGGCCTATTCTCTATTACTTCGTTCTATCTCGAGCCGGTTTCCCTTATTTGTTCCATGTTCGGTGATCCATGAGCCACAACCGAGCCCACATGTCTTGTGATGAGTTCGACCACGAGTAGTTGTGGCCCTAAGCTTTACAAGTTTTCCTTGTCCGATTCTCCTAGCCCGAGTATATTAATTGGCGGCGGAATAAATGGTGTAGGCAAGTGATCTTCTCTACCAACAATGGCACATAATAAAAAGGCAATGATTATGTGGGTTCTTGGCACGTGCGTGAATTATTAGCAAGCAAGGAGGTCATTTTTGTTGGACTTTTGGTGCTGGCCAGGAGTTGAATGAGGGCCGAACAACCTAAGCCCTTTTGTACCGAGATTTTTGTGAATGGATAAGTGAAACATGCTGGTGGGGCCAGGGCCCGTTTTCTTTATGCGTGAGCCAATAGAGTGGGATGAAAGGCTCATGGGCTGTAAGAGCTAGACACTTAAAACGTATTTCCTCCTAAACCCATCCCTAATCATCTTTCCCTTAGCGGCCGCTCAATAATTTCCTCTCCAATTGTCATGTGTCGGCAGCAAGCAGAAACAGGGAACGAAGAATCACTGTTCTCATCGAGTTCGAGCGAAGAGAATCCCGAGCAGCAGCATACGCCGAATAAGACTCTTTCTCGGCAATCACCCACAACAATCGCATCTATGAGCAGTTGAGACATTTCAAATCACCTTATAGTCGGAGCTATCGAGTTGGAAGGTGCGGTGGCAGTTGATCAAACCATAGCAGTGGCTGGGTAGTACTCTTACCCATATAATCTTGTTTCTTTCCTATTCGGGATTTTCCCGAGCCGTGATCAAGATGTTGTTTCCGGGTTTATTGTGGATTTTTATGATCGACGAATTCTTTTTTGATGCGATGACGTTTTCTTTTGTTGCAGCCACGAAGCAACTAGGTAGCTGCTTATATTACCCCCTCCTTTGATTTTGTTTCAGCCATGATCTTCGAGCTTCTAATTGATCGAGCCAGAAGTAATTCTTCGGTGTGGTATCTGATTATTTCGGTATAATTCTCGTTCTCGTTTTTGTCGTATTGATGTTAATTGATGATTGATTAGTTCCGAGCCAAGACTCGAGGGAGCACTGACCCGGGGCTGTCGGGTGTCGTTAATGGAACTCGGGTCACGGTGTCGGGCTTTATGCAATGAGTTATTATAAGTTTTGTTAGTCTGCATTTTGGACAGATTACTGTCAGCATATTCGGGTTAGTTTTCGACCTGTTTAGGGTCAGAATCTGGGCTCCAGGTCTTCTAGACTTCTGTAGCCCGTCCTTGTACCTTTCCGCGCATATTTTTAAATAATTTATTAGAGTTACGGTTCTCAAGTTATGGGCATTTTAATACGGGTCTGCAGTGCTGAAACTCAGTCTTAAACAACTCTGTTGCAGACCTGTTCCGGGACCCTTCGGGGCAGAACCGAGCCGAACTTTGTGAAGAAAAATTGTAGCGTTAGGTGTCTTTTAATTGCTGTAAAAATTTGGGATCTTTCTGAATAATGATTTGAGAGTTATAACCGTTACGATAAGTGGTCGCGGGTTGGGCAGATTCTGATTTTGTTGGTATTTTGAGGTCGTCTTTTGACTAGGGTTTTATTGTAAATGTGATATAGGTCAGGGAGTGTCTCGGTTCTGATTTTTGGCTGTTGCGTGGATGTTTGGAAACTAGCAAAGCTAAGGTGAGTATTCTCACCGTGTATTCAGTTATAACGATACGTGCATGACTTATGTGGTTAACTGTTTTGATCTGTTGTTACTTGCTGTGTGTTGATCTGTTATCTGAGTGACTGTTTTTACATACCACTGATCTGAGACAGACGTGCCGAGTATCTGAGCCGGTGCCAAGTCGTTTTGTGCTACTATGTGACAGGGCTATCTGTGTGGTTCATGTTAGTAGTTGAAAACATAAAAATAATTAATAAATCTCAGTGGAAATTCTGTGTGGTAATTCTGTGTGGAAATTCTGTGTGGTAGCCTGAGTGGCATTTTAGTGTAAGGAGAGGCGAGGTTGATCTCTCGACTCGATTTACACAAGCGCGCTATATAAATTTAAAAAGACATAAAAACTGAGAACTTAACTTTGTAGCAAAGGAGTAGGAATTCACTTGTGTGCCCTCATGTATTGTACGTTGTAGTTGTTTGCATTTTGAGTTTATTCACTCAGCTTCCCCGCTGACCCAAAATCTCCCTCCCATTTTCAGGTACTAGCAAAGGAAAAGAGAAGGTGGACGGTTGACTGCTGTACTACTTCTGAGTGCGGATGTGAAACGTTTTTATTATTTTAAAACTCTGAATTTTATTTAAGACATTTCCGCATTAAATACACTTTATATCAAACAATTATTTTTGGGGATTATTTATGGGACCTTTTTGATTATAATTTTGTTTTCAAAATTTTAAAAATCTTGTAAATTTTAGGGTGTTACAATACTAGCTCACTGAGTCAAGGAACCGAATGTTGAAAGGTGAGTGGATTCGACCTACGACACGGGTTACGGTTATTTTATTTGGTATTGGTATTTTGGTGAAAAATCGCAGGAAGTTACCAGACTAGGGGAGTTCACGGCGTGAACTCCACTTAACGATCGTGAAGTTGTTCCAGCTAAGTTGGTCGATAATCGCGAACTAGTTCACGATAGGAGTTCCCGACGCGAACTCTAGTTCGCGATCGTGAACTTGAGTTCGCGATTGGGAACTCTTTCGTGACGTGTTTCGCGGTGTTTTTCGTAGCTAGTCTACTTGTTATGTATGCCTAGTGTTAGGGAATACCATACATGACTATGTGCACAATCGGGACGAGGTCAGTGTCGGATGGATAACGGTTGGGCACAGTGTATCGACTAATAGGGTATCCGACCTTACCTGTATGCGTTACATGGTTAAGGGGAGGGAGTTGCCCGGGGTGTTGGATACAAAACGCTATCGGTTACCGTGGTTTTGGCCGACCATGGTTTAAGGCCCGCAAAGCCGCCGATCCTCTCAAATAAGTGTTTACCCAACCGGAGATGTTTTATAACTTCCGTGTTTAAGTGAATAGTGTAGTTAGTAGCCTTAGGAATTCATTCACTTAGCTTTTGTGCTAATCCCTCCTTATCGACACATTTCAGGTTGGATGGCTTGAACGGGTCGGGCTTGGACGGGAAGTTTGACCATGCTTAAATTATATGTTTTGTAAAACGAGCCGTGTTTAGTAATACCGTTTTTTAAACTAAATTTGGTTTGTAATATTTTGTGGGACCATGGATTGTAAACCTAACTAAACTAGATGCTTCCGTACTTAGATTAATATTTAATTGTTTTTCTAAAAAAAATACGGTGTTACATTATCAGGGTAAGAGGTTGAAACATGACTCGGTTGAAACATGTGCATTTCATATTTGAAAAGGTTGATCATGTGACTAAGTAAGATATATAATACTCCGTATGTAACTATAATCTTTATTTGACAAATGTTTTATTTCAACCAATTACATATTATACCAGCAAAAGACCAAATTAATAGCTTCAACGTACTTGTTTATTAGGGTAAATACCTGAATCTAACCAAATGGTCAAAAACAATACTTGTACTGCAAGATAGTAGGAGGGTCGGTCAAAGAGAGCCAAACTTCAACAGATAGAACAATAAAATTCATATTTGGAAATTTGATCATTTTATTATATGGAGAGTGCCTCCTTATATAGACAACATATTGTAATATGTTGCCTATATAAAGAGACACTCTCCATGTAATTAAATGATCAAATTTCCTTGAATATGAATTTTATTACTAACTACTAATCGCATGTTTAAATAATTAACTTATTTTGACTTATGATTTGATTTTAAAAATAAGTTTTGAAAAATAACAAGCTCATTACTTCTAAAAACTTTTTAAAAGCACATCCATGTACCTTCTAAAAAATAAAATTATATATTGTGGATATAACATTTACCAAATATCATTACTACTCTTGATGAATATTGTTGTTTTACTTTAAACTGTTTTTTTAAACTATTGTGGGCTTTTTTTTTTTTAAACTATGTTTTTTTGCCATTCGTGTTTGAAGGACTTTTAAATGAAAGTTTTAAAATTTAGTCCTGGAAAGTAAAACTCCGTTTACAAATCAAAAAATGAGCCCCAAATCAAGGTTCAATTCATATGCAATCCTAACACAGATCCAATGTCAAATGGATTGACACAAAGAATACAAAATGAGCAATAATTATCAACTTTTTGAACTTACACCTCAATGGTCGTATAACTATAAACTAACCGACAACTTGCAATCATAATATGATCATGAAAAAGCAACCAACACACATTGCACTACACAAAACGACCTATTTTCTAGCAAGGCTTGCTAAAGACAAACTAGTATGTATATCTACACAATAACTTCCAAATCGACAACTATAGACCGAAATATTAGTAGCTCGTTACAAAAGATATATAAGCAACTTAGGGAAACGAAAATTTCCATATAACGAATATCTTCACATGTTAAGAAAAATACCCAAAACTAAATTAAAAAGTTGGTAATAAATAAAATTAAAAAAGACACCAAACAACTGAGAATTACAACGAACAAAAATGTTCTACAATTTAAATCATTTTGTCACAAAATCTAAGTTGTTTTGGTTTTTAGGTGCTTCTTCTTCACTACTTTCCTTGGTAGCCTTTTCTTCATTCCAATTAAAAATATAAGTGCACCCAATAGTGAAACGCTCTGTAACAAATTCAATCAAACCACGTTAAAAAAGCAAAAAAAAAAAAAAAAAAAAAAACTAATGAAATTTAATAATTAATAAATAGAAAATAAATAACCTGCACGAAATCTTGAAGAAGGGTGTGGAATTTTGAATCATCAGTTTCATAGTTGTAGAAGTCATGTAGCAAAGGAGTCATGAATATCAAGTAATACATCTGCAGATGAAGGAAAATGTTTAAACAATGATTGAATTAAGTTACAAATAATCTGATTAAAATTTTAATTTATTTAGGTGTTACATATATTTGAATAATACAAATGTTTTAGCAGAATGTTACCAGCAAATAGGCACCAGTGGTACTGCTAAATACAAATAAAATCCCGCCAAGACCTTTAAGAGCCATTGCACCCAAAACAACATGCCTAACCTGCATTCATAATATAATTGAAAACGGGTCAACTTGGATTAGATTTTATCTTTAACGGGTCAACTTGGATTAGATTTTATCTTTAACGGGTCAACAATTATTTTGATAGTAAAGTATTCATAATAGAATTCAGTAAGGTACACATAACCGGCCCATTTTGTCATACATTAAGATCACACAATTTGATAGTAATTTTTTTAGGGATAATTGCTTTTATATTCTTGTAAAATTCATAAATTATTTTTATATCCTTCTCAAATTTGTAAATTATCTCTATATCCTTCTAAACTTTATAATTACCTTCATATCCTTCCAAACTTTTGGAACACTTTTTTATGTCCAAAAACCTATTTTATTATTTATTAAATCATAATAATATCAATAATACATGCAATTAAACATGATTTCTAATATACATAATCAACAAATATATTGCATACTTATTTGACAATTATTGATATTTTAATGATTTAATAAATATTAAAATAGGTTTTTGGACATAAAAGAGAATTTTAAAGATTTAGAAGGATATGAAGGTAATTATAAAGTTTAGAAGGATATAAAGATAATTTATGAATTTGAGAAGGATATAGAGATAATTAATAAATTTTACAAGGATATAAAAGCAATTATCCAATTTTTTTATAATGAAATAATTAATTAGGGACTCACATCAATTTTTGGCACTCCATTTCCAATTTTGGAGACTAAAAATCTGTGAAGAGAAGACACTTTTGGAGCTAGTTCCTTTGCAGCAGGGCCACCATCATCACCAAAATCATTGAACCTGATTAAAAAAAGACGAATCAAATAACTGTAAGTACAGCACAGTAGGGTTCTTAATTAACCTAAAACATATTCTTAATTAATAAGTTATTACATAACTTATGAGATAAACATAGCATTTAACCAACAGCCAATTTCAGTTTCATGAATTAACAAAAATATAGGAAGGTATTATGTATCTAAAGCAAGCATTAAGCACCAAGTGTTTTTTTAGGTTTAAATCAACTGGATCGACCATTTCATATCCATAATTGCACAATCAAACGTTCCAAATCATACATTTCGATACCAAATTAAACCAAAAAGTTAACGATTAAAACCAAATTGAGTCAAAACGATAACATTCAAACATAAAAACCTAAACAGATTGCAAGTATATTCCTCACACTACTAAATTAACATCAAAATCGCAAAATTCCGTCTTAAATCCGAGTAATTGTATATCTAAACACGCATAAATTCATACATTGTCGTAGTACTAGCTATTGGATCAGATTGTAAAATTAAAAGGTACATTGAGATGTAGATCTAGTAACGGATTTACGTACATTTGCCAAGCTGAGAGAATGAAGAGAGAGGCAAATAGGAGCCTTCCGAGGAAGGAGAAGAAACCCATTCTGTGTGTATAATAGATGGGCGGGTGTATGTGTATGTGTGTGTGTTTGAAGATGTAGTGTATGTTGGTTTGGTGTTTGAAGGTGTAGCCTCTGAAACAGGGGAATCTACGGCGGCGCTAGTGCCGGTGCCGGCGGTCGGAACTCGATGAAAGAGAAGAAATCAAAGTGGTTGTCTTTTCAGAGTAGCGAGGAGAGCCTATTTATGACTCTGGTTTCATTTCATCTACTTGGAATTTGGAACTCTATTAATGGTTAATTACTTAACTACCCCTTCCTCCACCATTTATAATTTTCATTTAGAGTAAATTACACGAATGGTCCCTGTGATTTACATAATGTTTTGAATTTGTTTCCTAAGTCTCAATAATTACACTCGTGGTCACTGTGATTTACACTTCGTATTGGTTTTGGTCCCTAATACTAACAGACGTCAAATATGGCTGTTAAATTTTTTAAATTAACAATTTTACCCTTACCATCACCATCTCTTTCCTCTTTCCCTGCAAACTAAAACATACTCAATCAAAGATAGTGTACAACTTTTTATACAATAAATACATACCAACTTATCCTACCCACTCCATTTTCTTCACCAAAAAATCAAAACAACTGTACATACACAATTGGGAATTAAAACGACAAATTGAGAAGATTTATACTTTTGAAGAACTCTTAACAAATAACAGCAATTGGCAAGTCCGACCTCATTGTAGCTCTTCGTAAGTTGAGATTCAAAAACTTAATGCTTTGGTCGTTTGAACCACAAGCTAAGAGCATCTCCAATGGTTAACCTTACAATAGCTTATTACTTTTGCCACATCAATAATTTACTAACCAAAAAACCTCTACAAAAATAGCATCTCCAATGGTTAACCTTTTCAAAAGCTTTTTCTTTAACAATATTTCTCAATTTACCTTTATCTATCTTAAATGTTTTATATATACCCCTTATATAATTTGACACTTTTTTATAATATCTTACTACATATAATAGTTTTTTAAATATCTCATACAAAAATATTAAAATAATTGACATAAAATATTATATAATTTATTTATTAACTAATAAAAATATAATAAAGAATTTATGTATGATATATCTAAAGTTTAAAATGAAAAACTATTAAATATGGAGGACTAAAAAAGACAAATCTTAAAAGTTCATTAAAAGGTTAGTAGAAAAAAAGTCTTTGAATAAGCTTTTAAAAAAGCTAGTTATTCCAATGGGTAAAAAGTCATCCAAAGACTTATTCAAATAGTAATAAGCTTTTAAAAAAGCTACCATTGGAGATGCTCTAATAGCAATAGCTATGATTTTGTTTGTTTCAATTTTCTGGCACACATCACCACTACCAGACGGAAATGGGGAAGACTCTACTCTCTTTCTGAAACCTTCTTCCTCGGAAATGGGGAAGGTTTAATGGCCGATTGAGACAGAGACGGAGATCGAGATTGAGATAGAGATCTTGTTAAAAAGATTAATCTAACTAATCTAAGTTTAGTAGTTGTTATTCCTTCCCTTATTTGTTTTTATCCGTCCTCTTTGTATGAACTTCTCATATTTGATTAAATCTCTTTTAGGCCATCAATTCAACATAAGATTTGATTAAATCTCTTTTAGGCCATCGGTCTAACATCTGTTGAAGTACTTCTCGTATTTTTCAGATATGCTATTATTGGTAAAATGAATGTGGTCGTATTTGATGAATCTTTCATCTTCGTTTTTGTTCAGATCTGTGCAAGAGTTCGAGATTCTTGAGAATCGTTCGACTTCCTTCTTTATTTTTCTAATCGATCTGTGTTAGGGCTCGAGATTCTTGTGAATCGTTCGAGTGCTTTATCTGATTTTCTGTTCAAATCTGTTGTAGGTGAGGGTAAAATTGTCAGTTAAAAATGTTTAACAACAAATTTTAACGGTGGTTAGTATTAGGGACCAAAACCAATACGAAGTACAAACCACGGTGACCACGGGTGTAATTTCTGAGACTTGTGGACTAAATCCAAAATTGTTGTCAAACCACAAGGACTATCCGTGTAATTTACTCTTTCATTTAATTCACAACTAATCTTTTTTATTTAATCTTTTAGGTAATTTATTGAGTTTTTTGCATTTCAAATAATGCAACATTTATATTTAGACTTGTGGATAGTTTTTAAATGCAGGTTGGGTAAAATTGGCTAATATTTGTAACTTTTAGTTATAAGTAGATCTTTTTTTTAAGAGCTTAAAGCTGAAAAGTTGATTTTATTTGACAAAGTAGATATAGACGAAGTTGAAAATTGTAAAATTATATAATAATACTAAATGTGGTAAAAATTACTGCATATTTTAATACTCCACAAAAGTAAATTTATACGTTTCATCAAGAAAAGGTAAGTTGTAATGTATGGAAAATTGAAAAATATACTTCTATTTCATGAATTTGATATTTTTATACTACATATTATAAGTACCATTAGCTTAAAATTTTTGAGTATGTATTTGAAGAGTGATTTAGTAAAACTACATGCTAAACTAAACTAAGCATTGTACTTATATTATTTTACTTTTTAAAAGTAAATACAAAGTTATTCAAATAAAATTATTTCATAATTAAATTGCCAAACTTGGGCTAACCATATCATAGCCCAATTAGAAGTTAGGCCCTGTTTGATTTCATATTTTAATTCGGACTCAATCTAAAAATTCGGACTCGGTCCAAAACTTGGTGTTTGTTTTGGTTGCCACTTTTCTAACTCGGTCAGCAATAGGATCCGGTCCAGTCCAATAAGGTTGATCCAGTCCGAATTGAAAAAGTGTTGGACTCGGTCTATTTTCTCCCTATCTCCTTTGTCGACGCTACATTCCAAGGCTTATCTTCTCCTTCCTCCGCCGCCGACAGCCTCTTCCTCCTTCCTCCCTCCCTCCGCCGAGGCTGCACCACGCCACTATCCATCATCTTGCTCGGGTTTGTCTGAAAATCCCTTTATACGATTAGGGCTTTTTTGTTCTTGAAGATTACATCGATTTTAAGCTTTTTTTGTACGATCGTTTTGTAGAGTGGGACCTTTATGTTAAAAACACTTGAATTCAAAGAGAAGTTTTGACTCAATCCGATTCTGACTCAATTAGTAACTATCAAACGACCCCTTAAGCTCGGTTATGTTTGCCTTCTGAGCCTATATTTTCTGTTCTTTCAAAACTGCAAAACACGAAAGCCGCTTCTGTTTCTCTGTAACAATGGAGGAAGAAGCAAAAGACCAGAAGATTGCTAGAAAGAAAATAGCGGTGTTGCCATGGATGCGAAGTCCTGTTGATGTTAGTTCGTTTAACAAGTGTCCTCTTACTCAGCTTCCATTTCTCCATCCAAGGTACTGCATATCTATCTGAATCTCGTTTCCATTACGCTTTTGTTTACACCGTATCAGACGCTTATTATCGAATATATATATCATGTATTATCCCCCTGCCGTCCTATAATTAGAGCATTTTAGGTCACCAGTTTCAACACGTTGTGTTGGTTTGTTAATCGTATCAGAATTTGCAGTTTAAAAAAAATCGTATCGGAATTTGCGTTTGTTTTAGCTTCCGTAGTTTTAAAGCTAAAAACGAGCTTGTTGCTTATTAGTGTTTGTTTGAAAATTGAATTTAGGCTGGAAGCTGCTCTGTGCAGTAGCGGAATTGATTCACTTTTTCCTGTTCAAGTTGCAGTTTGGCAAGAGACAATTGGACCTGGTTCCTTTGAAAGAGACATTTGTGTGAATTCACCTACTGGAAGTGGTAAAACCCTAGCTTATGCACTACCAATTGTACAAACACTTTCAACTCGTGCTGTCAAATGTCTTCGAGCTTTAATTGTTTTGCCAACTCGTGATCTAGCTTTACAGGTAACAGAATTTGCTTTTGCAACTGAATCAGTTATTCAGTTACATGAATGTGGTTTATTGCAATGTTCTTCTTAGGTTAGGGATGTTTTTGCCTCAATTGCACCTGCAGTAGGGTTATCTGTTGGTTTAGCAGTTGGTCAATCTTCAATAGCTGATGAAATTTCAATGCTCGTTGAGAGACCAAAACTGGAAGCAGGCATCTGTTATGATCCTGAATATCATTCACTTGAGTTGCAAAGTGCTGTAGATATATTAGTGGCAACACCTGGAAGATTGATGGATCATATTAACAACACCAAGGGATTTACACTTGACCATCTTCGATTCCTTGTAAGTCTTAAATTGATTTTTTTTTATAACTTTTGTTTGATTTATGCTGATAATTTTGTAATTCAGGTAGTTGATGAAACTGATCGATTACTCAGAGAATCATATCAATCATGGCTTCCTACAGTTCTTCAATGCACCAGCTCTAGTGTTGATGGTTTATTTTCTGTAAATACACCATTTCCTTCTACATTTGGTTCTTTAAAAACTATAAGGAGAGTGTAAGTACCAATTTTCTTTAAATGGATTAATTTATAATTTTTATTAAATTGTGCTTAAATTTAAGTAAATTTTTGCAGTGGTGTAGAAAGGGGATTTAAGAGTAAACCATATCCTAGGCTTGTGAAGATGGTTTTATCTGCTACATTAACTCAAGATCCAAGCAAGCTTGCTCAACTTGATCTACACCATCCATTGTTTCTGACAACTGGAAAGATTCGATATCAACTTCCAGAACATTTGGATTCATATAAATTGGTAATATATTTATTAAAATTATTTGATAATAATTTTTTTATTAGTTATCGTATATGATTTTAATGATTTGTATTTTTTAATAGTTTTATTGACAATAAAAATGCGGATAATTAATATTCAATTAATTTTATTGTAGATCTGTGAAGCAAAGCTGAAGCCTCTGTACCTGGTTGCATTATTGCAAAGTTTACAAGGGGAAAAAAGCATTGTTTTCACATCATCAGTTGAGTCAACTCACAGACTATGCACTTTACTTAAATTTTTTGGAGATTTGGGAATCAAGATTAAGGAATATTCTGGTCATCAACATCAAACTGTTAGAAGGTCAGATAATTTATTTATATATTTTACCAAAAAAAATACTATTACAAATCTATATCTATAAGTAGTACATATAAACCATTTATTCATATTTCTTAGTCTCTTAAAATTTCAAGATTTTACCAATGTACTCCTACACCTTCAATTACAAAAACCCCCCTTGATAAATGCAAGTCAAACTAAATTATTAAATACAAATTTAAAACTAAATAAAAATAATTTCTTGTGAACACGAGATTATTCATATAATCAATTTCTTGATCTTAAATTTTGTGAAATCTGAAGAACGTTTACCAAAAAAATAAATTCAATTTATTAGTTAATCGTAATGTTATCAGTTATAATAAATAGGATAACAAGAACCATAATTACAATATTAATCTTATTTTTAGCATTAAACGATTTTGGAGTTTTATGCATTTAAACTACTCAACGGTTGACTTTGACCTGATTTGACTCGTTTAAAATTTGGTTTTATAGCAAGACTTTGAGGGCATTTCGGGAAGGTGGAATACAAGTTGTTGTTTCTTCTGATGCAATGACACGTGGCATGGATGTTGAAGGGGTTAGAAATGTAATTAATTATGATAAACCTCCTTATATTAAAACTTATATTCATCGTGCGGGTCGTACTGCAAGAGCAGGAAATTCTGGTCGTTGTTTCACCTTGTTACATGAAGATGAGGTATTTTTACCATTTTAATAATATTCTCTCTTTTTTTTACTGTTTTTTTTTTTAATTTATTAAAATGTCTTCGTTTGTTGCTTTTTACATGTTTTTTTTATGTCTTTTTCAGGTAAAGCAGTTTAAAAAGCTTTTAAAGAAAGCTGATATTGATTCTTGTCCTGTTCATACGGTTTCATTGGATTCAGTAGAGTCCCTTCGATCGACCTATGATGCTGGTAAAAATAATTATTATTTAATTTTAACTTTTTGTAAATATGTAGTTGTAAATCTGTAGTTTTGCAAAAAGGTTGAGATTGTGAGTATTGTGTTTATTCATATATGAATAAGTATTATTCACGTATGATTATATAAGATAAGATTGTTTTATTCATATATGATTAATTGATTCTTCTGAATGATTGTTCTATTGAGTTTTGCAAAAATGTTGACTTTTTTTAAAAGTTGTTGCCTTGTCTTTTTAAAATAACTTTGAAGCAGGAGATATAATTAGCTGCTGTTTTGACTTTTAACCTTTGACTTTCTTGGTATAAATATTTGCAATTTTAGATCTCCTTATTTATTTATTTATTTATTTATGCTGACTCAGCTTTGGAGAAACTAAAAGAGAGTGTTGAAACGGAAACACACAAGAAACGCAAGATTGGATTCAAGTCTTCAAGCAAGATGAAGCGTTAAGAAAATATCGCTGTTGTATTATTTATTTATTTACTTATTTTATTTTTTTTAGATCAGATTCTTAAATTTTGTTGTAGTAACATTTGCAGCTAATTAACTGCTTCAGTTTTGCAGTTTATATAAGGTGTGTCAGTTGATCAATTGTGGGTTGGTGTATACTTTATCATTGCTGGTAACATTTATCACATTAGGTTAAATTACTTAAAATATTTATAGAAAAGTGGTTTATGTCATTAGGTGAAGTTGCAAAAACAAAAATTACTATAATACCCTCACGTTGATACAAATATTACAAGTAATCATTGTATGACAATTTGATACCCCAAATTCATTGAATATACAGTATAATCCAAGTGGCCCTTAATGTGTAATTGCATGGGTTGAAATCGGTAAACGTTGATACATAAATACATAATAAATAATCAAACGGGTCACGTGGGACATGATAATGGGCAATTGATGGCCAAGTCATTGAAGATGTAAACATAATCACCTTTTCTCTTGCTTAATTACCAAGTTCATATTATAATTTTAAAATCATATTATTATTTGAATGATATTACGAGAGTTTGTTTATTTAACTAGTAGTGTGGAAATTTAGCATAAGAATTTATAAAAGTTCATATTACTAATGTTGTTAGAATTTCATTAATTTTTAATGACCTTGAAAAATTGTGAACTTGTAAGATCTTATGTTTGCATTTTCTCAAACCCCTCCTTTATATTACGTACATCTTAATGAGAGCAAAACATATTCTTATGAAATAAGTTATTATAACCTACAAATTGATGAGTTGTGCTACTATGATTAATGAAAGGTTTAAAAATATCATGACCTTAGTTAGATTGCAGGTGATTTCCAAATCAACATCTATTAGAGTTCTTAATTTTGAAAAAAAGAAAAGAAAAACACTAACTTTCAAATTTTTCAAAAATAGATTGTGATGATAAGTGTCATCTAGTTGTGCATCAGTCGCACAAAAAATAATTTGGTCGCAAACAAACTTCCAGGTCACACAAAAGTAATCCGGAGTCGCATAAAACACATCAAATCTTGGAAAAAAATTGAGTCATTCTCGGAAAAAAATACTTCCTCCGATTCAAAATAAGTGCTACACTTTGGGTTTCACGGTTTTTGAGGAAAAAAATTATAATGATAATTAAATTAGATTAATTGAATGGTTAGTGGATAATGGGTCACACACATTTTAAATAAAGTGGAGTTAATGATGTTTAAAAGTAAAAAGTAAGGGTAAATGAGTAATTTCACTTTGTTAAAGTAGATAGTTAGTGGTTGTGGCTCCAACTATTTTTTGTCAAATAAGATAATTTTTCAAAGTGTAACACTTATTTGAATCACCCATATAAAGAAAGTGTAACACTTATTTTGAATGAGTGAAAGTATATACTTTAGTAATTATCTCTTACGTGTTTTATGAGCAAAGATAGGCTGCATCGATAGCATGATATAAAAAGATACCTTTAAAATTTTAGATTACGGGCTTGAGATTTGAGAACGTATAGTATATTATTTTCCGAAAGTATGGTGCGGTTGCGCCCCCTTTTATTGAAAGGGGATATAGAAAGTGGTTAGTAAGTTGAATCTAATTGAATGAGTTGGATGTGTCTTTTCTTTTCTTATTTCAAGATTTACTTTATTATTATAATTATTTTTTATAGATTTCTTAAAAAAGCTCCCTATATATTACGTAACAATATATTATTTGTGTCTTTATCAGTTGCACCTTTTGCAAATATAAATGCAACATATATTTTACCATTTATAAATGTAAGTAAAATATATTTTAGATGGTTTACATATCTATTAAATGTATTATTAAATTTGTATCGTATAAAAAGAGGTGATCAAAATAGTTGCAAAACCAATTATATAAAATCCATAGTAAGCATACCAAGTTAACCAGTCATATTTATACAAAGAAAATTGTTGTCTGTTTCTCTTACGAATTAAATTTGGCCGAGATGATTTAATGCGAAACTCGAGAGGACTTGAATACGGCTCAAACTCGCCTCGAAAAACTCGAACTATATGTATATATTTGTGCTAATATAAGCTTCGATCAAAACTCGAACATTAAGACATATACATGTAAATGTACAAGGCTTGAAAACTCGAACCGATCTATCAAAGTTCGATTTAACCCGTTAATCTTTTCAAACTCGTTGATTGGGATCGAGTTCAAAATTGAACTCGATAAAAGATCTACTCCATCGAGCCAAGCTCCTGCTAAAACTTGAATAGCTCAATAAAAGCTCAACTTCTTTGCGGCCGAGTTAAAACACAAATTCCATAGTCAGATATAAACAAGATTCCTAGTAAAAGATGATTTGCATGCAGAAAAAATTGCTTCATAAACGTTTTTGGGCTATGGTCCACACGAATTCTATATTTTATATGAACACCTCACTTTTTCTATGTGCCTTCAAATTTAAAAAAAAAATCCGGCAAACTAATTATACTACTGATTTATATAGGGATCAAATTTGATATCATTTAATTGCTCTTTTTTCTCTCTTTTTTCTTTTCTTTTTGCATGTGTGATGAAGACAAAAGGCAGTTTGTTAACCTAGTTTTATATACGAGACAAAAACCCGATCGTTAAACATCCATTGTATCAAGTATCAACATATTTAAACACCCACTTTTAGTCCTCTGGCTAGTCTGTTAACTTGCATTTATACCAAACGAAAAACTAGTGTTTGTAAGAAGGGGTCAACTAAGACCAAAAAGGTTTAAATCTAATGACAAAAATAGGTATGATTAACGATAATACAAGGGTCCATTTCGTAATTAATCAAAACTTATAAGCACACGCGCGATTACCTAAGATGTTACGCCAAACTCGTTAAATAAAAGCCATGTACATAGGCGCGTGCGTGTCCGGCCGTTTGCTATTGGTCCAACTACGTGTATGCTCTTTTGATGCCACGTGGTATGCTGCTGAAGCAGGTGAACATGGCTTGCCGTGAGGCTGCGCGTACGATAACACCTACTGCTTTGTTTTTCAATCAGGGGGTCCAACTATGGGCATAAGTCCACTTTACCTCCTTCATGACTTTTTGATCATCATACTACCACCTTAGACTATTTGAATATTGCGTCTTATGTCTTGACAATTAAAAGTAAGTTTAGGAAACCTTTATAACATCTATTAGTGTATAGTTTACCCACCAATATCATACAAATAAAAAGTGGTGTTTACAATGTTATAGTGATTACAGATATTTTGAATATTACATTTATATATCAAAACACTCATTCACTCATACTTAAACAGTCAAATTGTTATATTCCTTTTAAGATCCACCTAAATATTTCTCACTCACATTACACACCAAAATTTGAACATAACACGGTTCCATGGAACTTGCACGTAGTTCGACACATTGAGTTGGTGTTGTGACTTAGGGTCGACAAACTATTAGACTGGGCGTAACGCATGACCGTTCGTTCGGTCACGACCGCCACCTCACCTCCGGCGACGCGTCCCTCCCCGTTACACGGAATTCGGTCGCGACCGTTCGCTGGCCGAACGGTCGCCCAGTCGACCGTTCGTCTTGCCCTCTTTCACACACACACACACACACACATATATATATATTAATAATTTAATAATTAATAATTTAATAATATATTATATATATATAATAAGTAATATAGATATATATATATATTAATAATCTGCAAAATAAAAAAAAAATTTGGTCGCCAATTCGGTCGCCCATTACGGGCTATTGGTCGCTGTCTGGTCATGTGTTTGATCAGGAGAGAGAAAGCTGATGTGGCGCAGAGGTGGCAGGGGTGACCAAACTTAGTCTGGTCACCAATTACGGGTAGTCTAAGGGGTGACATGGAGGATGACAACACCGTTGAATTATCACACGGGATGTTCTTAAATCTATAAAATACTTTATTATCTCGTTATTAAATTAGAAAAACATATTGCTATTTTAATAATAATTTTACAATTACATTTAATAAGTTCATTATCTATTAACAAAGAAAAAAAATTATATTAACAAATCAATCCAACCAAACATACCTACAATTACATTCAATACTACAATTTGCTTTTCTTATGAATTTTGACTTTTGAGTTATACCAAACGGGAGCAAACCCATTTATTTTCATACTAAAAGTCCTCAACTTGGTCAATACATATAAGGTCGAGGTACCCAAGTGTAACTTCTCTTTAAAGCGGTAGTTTTCCCCAAAATTTAAATAGTACTCCGTATCTCATTTGTGCTCCCCCATCTCGTCTCCACGACAATTCGCCTCAGTTTCTCACTCTGTCTTCAGCTCATTGAACAAGTCTAGAGAGAGAAACTAGAGAGAGAAAGCTTGTAGTACATCAATGGCGTTTTTATCGTTCGTCGGTCGTGTTCTTTTCGTCTCGGTCTTCGTTCTCTCTGCTTGGCAAGAGTAAGTCCAATTTCTTCAATTCCAGATCTATCTCGTTTCATAATTCAAAGTGTTTTATACATTATCGTTTTGTGTGGTTCCGGATCTGAATGTTAGAATTCGTTTTTTATCTGTGGATGTGATGTTAAACATGTTTATATAAGTATTGATCTGTGCAGCTGTAATTGTGGCTGTTTATTATTTACGAGCTTTTATGGAGATTTGTGGTACCGTGTAGCTACCTTTGGTGTTTCGTTTCTGAATATTCTAAGTTTTGAGCTTATTTTGTAATTATAAGGCTAGGTTTACTTGATTGATGTTGGTGAACTCTTCGTTATAATATTTTAACTCTGAATTACAAAATTCAGAAGCTAAATATTACTAGCTCTTCCCATGAAAATAGCAAAAAATAGATTGTAAATTACATTGGACAAAATGTTAATTTCAAACTTAGAGTGTTTTTTTCCTTTCTAATTTAAAAAACTAAAATCACCTAATTGCCTGCTAAATGATGTATATTAGAAATATTAAAACAGAGGTGCTATGATTTAATAAAAAATATTTAGATCTCGAGAGATTTTTGTTTAGATTTCCAAACAGAGAAGCTTCTGGTACTATTTCATATGATAGTTTGGACATCATTCCAGTTGGATATGCTAATTATCACAAGTATATTGGGATAAATGTTGTCTTCAATTTAAATAAAGTTATGGTACTCTTACATACGTTAGATGGGACACCAATTTATCATTACTATAGGATCCATTGCTTTTAGATTTTGATTGTGATAATTAGTGATAATGCTGGTTTTAATTCTGAAAATAAAATGTTCCTTAACGATTTTGGTACATGTAGATTTAACGATTTTGGAGTTGATGGTGGATCTGCAGCAAAAGCCCTTACTCCAAAGTTCAACGTGCTTTCAAAGCATTTCACAACACATACAGGTGTCCAAGTGCCAGCTTTTGAGGTATAATTAATTTCATCTTTGTAATCATGCTAGTTGGTTGACTTTTGTTGACCTCTAAACTTACATCAATTGGGTGATTAATTGTTATATCATATAGATCAAATTCTTGATTGCTGGAGCTATAGCTTTGAAAGCTCTTGGAAGCTTCCTTTTCGTCTTTGGCAGTACCATTGGTGCTACTCTTCTGGTTAGTATTTCGAGTTTTCAACCACCACTTTATTTATTTATTTATTTTAATAATTGTATATTTAACTAACTCACTTTCTTTAAAACCTTTTTTTGTAGATTTTGCACCAGTTGATCGCTACCCCCATCTTATACGACTTCTACAACTATGATATTGAGAAAAAAGAGTTCCTTCAAATCTTTATCAAATTTACACAGGTTAGAAAAAAACCTACTTTAATAGTACTAATTTATTTTAATGTTTACTTTTTAGCAACCAATTTTTACAATCAGCAATTCAGCATGGTATAATATAATATCACTTAAAAGTGGTAAAATGAAATAAATAGTTAAAAATGGAACTGGTCAAATGTTTGAACAGTTCGAAAGTCGCCAAAAGTGTTTTCATATGCATGTAACCTTTTAAATCATTTTAATTAAAAAACCATATAATTATTGAAATACTAATTTTTTTGTCATCATTTTGTACAAAAAAATATTATATTTTTCTTACCACCTCTAATAAAATGTGTACATAATTATGTACAATTTTATGCATAAAATTAAATTTTTATTAAATTGTGTACTTCGGGTTTTGTAGAGTTTGGCATTGTTGGGGGCACTCTTGTTCTTTGTTGGATTGAAGAACTCAATCCCAAGAAGATCGTCAACCACAAAAAAGGCTACCAAAACAAAGACCACCTAAAAATGTCATGTTGTAAGGTTGTATTAAGGTGATGGATGCAATTTTCATTTTCTTATTTTTTGGTTTTGCTGAACCGTTGCCGTTTGATGCAATCTCTTGTATGTTTCTTATTTTTGTTAAGGTTTTGTTGTTGCTTATGAACTATGCATCATTCTTTGAGTTGGGATTTTAATTCGAGGATTACTCACTAATTTAAATTATGATGTTATGTTTAGTCCTTGTGGGATTGATTGACTATACATGTAGATGTAGTATAGTAACTTTTTTGACCATATACTTTTCAACTTATACTCCATAAGAGTTTGTTTCATACTTCATCCGTTTCAAATAAGTGATACAAATTAGAGTTTATGGTTTTTGAGTCAAAGATGATAATGAAGTCAATTAGATTAAATTTGATAACTAGTGGAAGATGGATCCCATATATATTGATTAAAATGAATTTTATGATGTTTAAAAGTAAAAGTGAGGGTACATGTGTCTTTTCACTTTATTAAAGGAGATGGTTAGTGAGTGTGGTCTCCACTACCTTTTACCAAACATTATATGTTTGTATCACTTATTTTCAAACACTCCAAAATGAAAAATGTAGCACTTATTTTGAATCGGAGAAAGTATATGTTTATACAGTGCTATTATTTGTACATGTATATCCATAAAAAAATAGGGTATAAAACTTAATTTCCTTTGATTTTTTAAGTTTGAATTATGATGCTATATTTAGTCCTTGTCTTCTTAACAAGAGTATATCTTCAATTTTTTTGGATTTTTGTTGACTAAAATTTGAGGGCATGGTTTGATTTAATAATTGACCAAAGTCAAAGTTCCATCTGTTTAAATAAACATTTGCATTCGATCATCAGCACAAAAATGGCTACCACTTTAGCCACCTCTTCAATAGCCTCACCATACGATCGAGCAACTGAACTGAAAGCTTTCGATGAGACAAAATCCGGCGTCAAAGGCCTAGTCGATGCCGGAATTCAACAAGTTCCTCGCATCTTCATCCATCCACCGGAAACCATCCCCAAAACCTCCACGACTTTCGAGTTTCCAGTCGTAGATCTCAGTTTGACCGATAGATCTTCAACTGTGGAAAAGATACGTCTGGCCTCGGAGAACCTAGGGTTTTTTCAAGTTGTTAATCATGGAATTCCAGTGAGTGTGATGAACGAGATGCTTAATGGAATACGTAGATTTTACGAACAAGATGACGAGGTGAAGAAACGGTTTTACACGAGAGATAATTGGAGTGCAGTGATATATAATAGCAATTTCGATCTGTATGTTTCTTCCGCCGCGAACTGGAGAGACAGTTTCTATGTATTCATGGCTCCGGCACCTCCGCAGCCGGAAGAATTGCCGGAGGTTTGCAGAGAAATACAAATCGAGTACTGTGATCAGGTGATGAAACTAGGTGGTTTACTATTTCAATTGATCTCAGAGGCCTTAGGGCTGGAATCAAATCATTTAGGAGATCTGGATTGTGACAAGGGGCTTGTATTCGTCGGCCATTGTTATCCTGCTTGTCCACAACCGGAACTAACCATGGGTGCAACTAAACACACAGACGATGGATTCCTTACCGTGCTTCTACAAGATGAAATCGGAGGGCTTCAAATACTTCATCAAAATCAATGGATCGATGTTCCTCCAACTCCTGGTGCGCTTGTAATCAACATTGGAGATTTACTACAGGTATGTTTTATATTTGATTTTGACTACAGGAAGTCAAAGTTAGGTTCTGATTTTGTTAAGTTAGGGTTTCAGATGATATCGAATGACAAGCTGAGGAGTGTGGAGCACAGAGTGGTGGCAAATGAGAAAGGACCAAGAGTATCGGTGGCGTGTTTCTTCAGCACCTCCCTATTGCCGTCGTCGAAGGTGTACGGACCGATCAAGGAGCTGATTTCCGATGAGAATCCACCCAAGTATAGAGAAACCACTGTTTATGACTACATTCAACATTCCTTCAAGAAGGGACTTGATGGTACTTCTCGTTTGCAGCATTTGAAGCTTTAAATTGAATAAACAGCAACTGTTGCTTTATTTTTATTTTATGCATGTTATTAAAACATTATATTTTGGTTATTAAAAAATTACTAGTGGCGAAGTAACAAATTAATGTGAAGGAACATCGATCCATTGATCATTTTATACCTCTCATTTAACAAGATTATGTATCATTATTTGTTGTTGCGTATTTCTATACCTATACGACTTTACAGTATTTAGATGATTTTAACGAGGGTCTATCATCTTTAGGATGTCCTAAGGAACAAATCTCAACCATTGATCAATAGGATCTAATGGTCAAGATTAATCATATATATTTTATATATTAAGATGTATTTTGCTCATTTTTTAAAAAATAAAAATATTTTTTTATTTTAAAATTTTTATTTTTTTATTTTTTATTATAAATGGGTATTTTGATCATTTGGCACTTAGAAAAATTTCGCTTTTTTTTTATTTTTTTTATTAATTTTTTTTTAATTTTTTTAATTAAAAAATAATATTTATTTGATAATTACGTGTATAACTTAATCACATGTGATTTTAGGGTAAAATCACATGTGATATTTAGTGTAAAATCATGTTTTAGTTAAATCACATTTGATTCGGAATACAACCACATGTGGTTCACTATGCAGTAATATTATGTGTTATTAATGAAAAATTGATAATTTTTTAAAAAATAATAATAAATAAATAATTTTTTTAAAAAAATAATTTTTTTAAAAAACTAAAAATTTTAAAATTTTAAAATAAAAAATAAAAAATAAATTTTTTTTTTCAAAATGACCAAAATACCCCTCAATTAAAAATTTTAAATTTTAATAATAAAAATAAATTTAAAATAATAAAAAAATAATAATAATTTTTTTTAGTGCCAAATGACTAAAATACCCCTCCATGTATAAAATATGTGATTAATCTTGACTATTAGATCATATTGATCAATAGTTGAGATTTGTTCCTCGGGACTTTGTAAAAATTATGGACCTCCTTGAACGCAACTCCACCAAGTTTCATGGTTTCTGAAGCCGTTAGGTGCTAGTTCGTCGGTTAACCTCCGCCAATCAACTAATATATCTAGGCACAAATTTTGCGGAGTTTAGGTGGATTGGAATTTTCTACATATAAATATTATAATTTTGAAAATATATGTCAAAGTTTACACAAATAATAAATTTAAGAAAAAATATATACAAATTAAGAAATACAAATATATGATCCATTTAACAAAATTATTAACTTATCAAATCCATTACTCCATTAGACACTGAACAGTTAACAAAGTGTCTCTCGATCAGGAAAAGTTGGATTTATGTAAAAACGTTCACGTATCGACTAATATACAGACCTATAACTATTTTGATGTAAAAACTTAATTGTTGATATCCAAATAAAGGATCATGAATTCAAAGGTTGGGTTAAAACTGGTTAATCTTCTTTTACCATTTGTACCTATAGTCCTATACAAATGTATGATCATTGAGGTCGTTTAAATTATGTTATATTAACCACCAACTACGGTAGAAACAAAGTGTACAATAACTATGAATATTAAACATATTCCTATACCATTTGGCATATAGAAAAAAGCAACAAACAATTTAAAAATTATGACTCATACATATTTGGCCGTTCACAAAAAACACGTGTTTGAATCTGACGTCGGTTTGGGCCGGTGGGTTTTCTTTGGTTAAATTAAAAAATCGTAATGTAACCGGAATCATATTAAAATAGGTTAAATGTAACCCAAAAACATATTTAAATAAAAGAAAATGATAATGACAGTCATAAAAACTATTAATAAGAAAATAAAAATAAAGTAAAAATTTATTCCTGAATTTTAAGAATATTACTTTGTCAATGAATGTACAACCCTTTTATACATGTTAGACAACTCTAAAAACTATTATTAACAAAACCCTTAAATATATACAAGATTTAACATGATCATCGCATATTCCTACTATGTAATACTATTAACAGATTTATCTAAGAAATATATTTTAAACTATATTAAATAATTAAGTTTAAGAAATAAAACTTTATACTACTACTTCCACCGTTCCAAAATAAGTAATACATTTTTATTTCGAATTGTTTCAAAATAATTAATATATTTTAAAATTTTCTTATTTGGTAAAAAATATTAGGACTAATATACTTACTAGTTATCTCTTTTAATAAAATGAAATAACATATTTATCTTTACTTTCACAGTCACTTTTAAACATTACTAAATTTAGTCCAATGAGAATATCTAAGACTTACTATTAATTTAATATAATTTAATTTTTATTATAATATTTTATCTTGAAAAACGTGAAAGATAGTAAGTATCACTTATTTTGAAAGGGTCCTACTAAAAGCACTTCAACTATATAAAAGTAAAATCTTGAAAAATGTATATTGGGAAATGTGAGGTAGGTAATTGGTTTTCACCTCCTTTACCAAATAGATTGTACTCATTACTCATACACATAGCCTATATACTCCCTCCGTCCCAGTTTAAGTGTCCACTACAAAAAAGCACACAGTTTAAGAAAAGTGCATTAATTATATAATGTTACCAATCAAATTTTCTCTTTCCCACTTAAATGTTTTTTGATTGGTTGAAATTTTAAGAAGAATTACACTTTTTCCAATACATTATTTCCAACTTGAATTTTATGAATCATGGTCCACTTTGACCAGATAATGAATTACTTCATTTTGTTTCGACTTATCGATACGCTTCCGCAAGCAAATCGAACTTATAAATGTACCACTTGAATTATAGTACTATTTTTTGTTTCTCTCTGACGACAATAACTTTGTCTGTGGCTACTGCTCAAGTCACATTTCAGATAGTATCCTTTTCCACCGAAAAGATGACCGGAGACCTGCACAATTATGACCGGAAAGCTGAGCTCAGGGCGTTCGACGAAACTAAAACCGGCGTCAAAGGACTTGTTGACGCCGGAATCACCACCATTCCTCGTATATTCATCCTACCTTCACCAGAAAACCAGAACTCCGGCCAACCACCGTCTCCAGACCTAATTCTCCCAACAATCGACCTGGGCGGAATTAACGAAGATCCGATCCGGCGCAAGGAGGCGATCGAGAAAATGAAGGATGCGTTGGAAAACTGGGGGTTCTTTCAGATGGTGAATCATGGAATTCCGGTGAGCGTGATGGAGGAGATGAAGAAGGGGGTTTTAGGGTTTTTTGAGGGTGATGATGAGGTGAAGAAGCAGTGGTACACAAGGGATACCGGCGGGAAGCAAAAGCTGGCGTATTATAGCAATCTTGACTTGTATGTTACGCCGGTGACTAATTGGAGAGACAGTTTCTACTGCTCCATGGCTCCAATTCCACCACAACCACATGAACTGCCTCCATCTTGCAGCTTTACTTCTTTCCAAATTATTTATACGTTTCGGTTTTACTTCGTTTAGGTTTCAGTTTACTTCTTTTTTTTTATAGCCATGATGCTCATTCTTATCTGAAGATTGGATCAAATAAAAACTGATACCGATAGAACTGAAATCGAAAATTATGAATTTTCAAACTAAACCGATTATATATATTCGGTTTTGTTTCGTCTCGCTTAATTTTTTTATTTTCGATCTAAATACGCACCCATATCATTAATAAAATAAAATTATATCTTACATATTGATAAAAGAAAATATTTAAGACTTACGAGCGAATTTTAGTTTACAGAATATTACACAATTATGATTTGTTAAAAGTTTGGATTTAGACTCGAAGTATAAGAAAATACACGAACGGTCCCAAATGATGAAACTTTATTACACTTTTAGTGCTTAATAATAATTGATTTAAATACAAAGCAAAAGTTTTTAACTACCGTAAAAGAGAGAGTGAATGAGTGCATGGACGATGGCTATGGTGTACGTCGTACGTGAGAGAGGAATTATTAAATAAATCAAAATTAAAATGAAAATGAAAAAAGATTAACAGTTTTGTTTAACAGTACGTGGCGACGAACTCTCAAAATTAAGAATCATCCGTATAATTTCTGAAATTTAAAAACCAAATATAATAGGTGTAGCGAATTAGATGGACCATCCGTATAATTTACTTTTTTTACTTAATTAAATGAAAAAGACATTTTGTAAAATGAGATTAAAAGTCTCTCAAATTTCGTGAAATAAAGGAAAAAAATATGTAAAGTGATGAAATTGGCAAAAATATATATTTGTGAGTGTATAACTGATTATAAGATGTTAAAATGGATGTTTATGAAGTGATTTTATTGATCGAGTACTCGAAACAAGTTATGAAGTTGGGAAATTGTTTATTGGAGTTGATATCCGAAGCTCTCGGGCTTAACCCGAGACATATCATCGATATGGGGTGTGCCGAAGGACTTACCATTCTTAGTCATTACTACCC
The DNA here is from genome assembly GCA_963853835.1 of Calendula officinalis. NCBI lineage: Eukaryota > Viridiplantae > Streptophyta > Magnoliopsida > Asterales > Asteraceae > Calendula > Calendula officinalis. The sequence goes on along the minus strand of OY970823.1, from coordinate 34,785,176 downwards.
TTCATGCCCACAACCCGAGCTAACAATCGGCATCGACAAACATACCGACAACAACTTCATCACTATCCTTCAACAAGACCATGTCGGCGGTCTCCAATGTTCCATCAAAACCGATGGATCGATGTTCCCCCGAACCCGCAAGCTCTTGTAGTCAATGTTGGAGATCTTCTTCAGGCAATTTTCCTTTTTCTTTCTCTCATTAGAACAATATGATTATATAAATAATATTCTTTTAATGTTAATATATTGTAATGGGTTGGAGATTTTTAGTGTTTGACGCTATTTGTTTACACTATAATTATAGGTTTTGTGTGAAAGATAGTGTTAACAGCTGGATGTTAAAAGAATTGTCGACCAGATAAAAACACATATGTACAGTTGATTCAAATTTTAATTAGTTGAATGTTAGTTTTATGAAATACTTAAAAGGCAAACTGTAAGGTGGACAATTATTTTGAGATGGGAAAACTAACATTGTGAATATTGGTTTCTTTGATTCCATGATTTTTTTCAGCTGATTACGAACGACAAATTTGTGAGTGCACAACATCGGGTATTGGCAAACAAGGTTGGTCCAAGAGTGTCGGTGGCATCGTTCTTTACAACGGGTACACTTAAATCGTCAAAAGTGTATGAACCGATCAAAGAATTGCTCTCGACCGAGAATACAACAAAATATAGGAGCACTACGGTGAAGGAGTACGAAGCTCGTGTTCTCTCAAAGGGATTTTATGGCACTTCTGCTCTTTTGAATTTCAAGATTTGAACATGTTTGGAAGCATATCGAGTATTATGGTTTCAAGAGTACGGGATCAAATAAATTACTGAAAAATAATAGTTGCGTATTATTAATATTGTGTACCGTTTGTTTTATGGAACCTTATTATAAAATAAAAGTTTCATCTTAGTTTACAAGTGGTTTGCTCAAGGAGGTCCAGAATTATTATAAAGTCCCAAGGAACACTTTTGGACCCTTGGATCAAGGAGATCAATGGTCCAGATTATATCCTCATTTAAAATATTTTTTGTGCGTGGAAGGGTATAATGCCCCCCATATGTAATACTTATTTTTAATTTTGATCATTGATTAAGCTTGATCTAATGGTTGTAAGTTGTTCCTTGAGACTTTATAATATTAGTGTTCCTCCCTGAACACAACTCTAGTTTACAATCATAAAAATATTAGCTGAATACTTGCAATGAAATTTAAAGGAAGTAAACAATATTACCTTTAAATTTGATGTTTTCATGTTAGGAAAACAAATTATATCTAAGGGTAGAAGTGTCCATTTAATTAGTTTATATTTCCTCGTGGAAATAAATCTATTCCTTGAGCAAATAACCACCCGAATAAGAAATATTAAACATTATTGTAGTTTACACATTTCTTTTAGTATCTTAAATTTAGCTTATTAGGTTTTATAATCCTTTAAACTATTAAAGACGCAACATAATATGTTGGATTTGACAAATTATTTTATTTAATAGTATGACTCATTAAATAAGCGCTGATCTGATTATATTTATTATTATAAGTAAATTATGTGAGAAAACAAGATCAATTATGTCCAAGTTTGCAGAGGAACACTAGTTTTTTTAATACATCAATCTGATGAAGACTAAAAAAATAGGTTGATTGTGTCGATCCATGTACGACTCAAATCCGTTTAAACTCAACACAAACCCGCTTACTTACATATTGTGTTCGTAAACGTATCACGATATCGTTGGCTTACAAGGTTATGCAAATTGAATAGAGATAACATATTTTTTTACAAAATTTTCAGTTATGGAGCATGTTTTATAAAAACAACATTTTCAAAATACTTATCTTAATTAAATTAATTTACCACGTGACACAGCATCAATGAGCAAGAATATTAAACTTAAAATACAACAACTTGAAATTGTAAATCTCAATGTATTTGTCCATTATTAGACAAATTGTTACAGAAATTTGTGTGTGTCTACTGATCAAATCACATTTCCGGTAGTGTCCTTTTCCACCAAAAAGATGACCGGAGACCTGCACAATTATGACCGGAAAGCTGAGCTCAGGGCGTTCGACGAAACGAAAACCGGCGTCAAAGGACTTGTTGACGCCGGAATCACCACCATTCCTCGTATGTTCATCCTACCTTCACTTGAAAACCAGAGCTCAGGCGAACCACCGTCTCCAGATCAAATTCTTCCGACAATCGACCTGGACGGAGTTAACGAAGATCCGGTCCGGCGCAAGGAGGTGATCGAGAAAATGAAGGATGCGTTGGAAAACTGGGGGTTCTTTCAGATGGTGAATCATGGAATTCCGGTGAGCGTGATGGAGGAGATGAAGAAGGGGGTTTTAGGGTTTTTTGAGGGTGATGATGAGGTGAAGAAGCAGTGGTACACAAGGGATACCGGCGGGAAGCAAAAGCTGGCGTATTATAGCAATTTTGACTTGTATGTTGCGCCGGTGACTAGCTGGAGAGACAGTTTCTACTGCTCCGTGGCTCCCATTCCTCCACAACCACATGAACTTCCTCCTTCTTGCAGGTTCAATTATTTCCAAAGTATACTTCATGAATAAAATAGATTTAGATCTTACATTATTGATTATAAAAAAAGTATATTGACGCTGCTTAAAGTCGTAATAGAAAATTTGAGTTAATTAAGTGGAAGAGAAATTTTGTAAAAAAGAGAATACAAGTCTATCAAATCCAGTTAAATAAAGGAATAAAATATAGGAGGTGATTTATTTATCATAATATTGTTTCCAATCATCATAGCTATTATTTGGTATAGTTACGCAATTTAATTGTACAAATGTTATATACAAAATATAAATTATACTCCATCCGTCCCACAAAAAACTTCTTATTTCACTCTAAACTTTTGTCCCACAAAAAACTTCTCATTTCCCATATTTGGTGGGCTCCACCCAATAAAAAACTATTATTATTAAAAACCCCACCACTAATATCCACTAACTATCTTTCTCTCTCCAATCTAACCTTATATTTTAATCAAAAGTATTATCAATTACCCCACTACTAACTATTACCTAAAAACATGTGCAAAAGCCAAATGAGAAGTTTTTTGTGGGACGGAGGGAGTAATATATAAACCACCTCCTATAAAAAATATGTACTCTTAATAGCCATTTTTGTTCATGTAAAATGATGAAATTGGTATGTTGCACATGTTACTATATTTATTACTATTATTTGAGTGTGTAATTGAATAAGATGTTAAAATGGATGTTGTTTATGAAGTGATATTTTGATCGAGTACTCGAAACAAGTAATGAAGTTGGGAATTTGTTTATTAGAGTTGATATCCGAAGCTCTCGGGCTTAACCCGAATCATATTATCGATATGGGGTGTGCCGAAGGACTCGCGGTTCTCGGTCATTATTTCCCTCCGTGTCCACAACCCGAGTTAACGATTGGGACCTACAAACATACCGATAATAATTTCATCACAATACTTTTACAAGACCATGTTGGTGGCCTTCAAGTTTTTCATCAAAACCAATGGATCGACATTCCTCCTAACCCACAAGCTCTTGTAGTCAATGTTGGAGATCTTCTTCAGGTAATTTACATTTTTCTTTCTCTCATTCTCACCTACAAATTTAATATATATTGTATAATAATGTTGTCTCAAAAGATGTGTCTACCTAGTAAAAACACACATGTTAAAGAAATAGAGTAGCACATCAAAATCGGATTCCGATCTGGACCGGTTTGGAAACAGGTCGTTAAAGGATTGAAGCATACCGGATCACGGATTCGAAACCGTCGGATTGAAATCGGTTTGATTGGGCAAACCTTTTTGAAAATCGGATTAGGGAAATCTAGATTGAAAATCGGATTAGGGAAAACCGAATTCAACAGGATTAAAAACTTGTATTAAAACCGGATTCGGGTATTTATATAAGTGATTGGAGTGGAAAATGAAAAAAAACCCGGATACAATCCGGTTTCGATCCGACCAGGTTTCTAATTTTTCGATTCGAATCCGGTCCCAATCCGATCCGGTTTTAACCCAAACCGGTCTTGAGCACCATTGACCGAATCCGATCTGGTTTTGAAACTGGTTCGGTTTTTTTAAACCGGTATGTGCATGTCTATTGAGAAAAATGCAGTTGATTCAACGTTTAATTAGCTGAATGCCAGTTTTACCCTTTTTATACACTTAACAAACTAAAATAGTAAGGTGAACAATTATTTTAAGACGAGAAGACTAATATATTGAATATCGGCTTATTTGATAATTGGTTTTTTTTCAGTTGATTACGAACGACAAAGTTGTGAGTGCACAACATAGAGTATTGGCGAACAAGGTTGGTCCGAGAGTGTCGGTGGCATCGTTCTTTACAACGGGTACTCTTAAATCATCAAAAGTGTATGAACCGATCAAAGAGTTGCTTTCGACCGAGAATCCCGCAAAATATAGGAGCACGACAGTGAAGGAGTACGAAACTCGTGTTCTCTCAAAGGGACTTGATGGCACTTCCGCCCTTTTGGATTTCAAGATCTGAATATGTTTAGAAGCATATCGAGAATTCATGGTTGGAAAGTAATAGTTGCATATTTTCAAGATTGTGTACCGTTTGTATTATGGAACCTTATTGTAAAATAAATGTTTCTGTCTTAATTTATAATCTTAATAAAATTAGATGAATACTAAGATCACTCCTAACTAACAATTACATAATCTGACACTTCAGTTTTTGTCAAATCAGCGTCACGTCAGTCCACACTCCTATCAACATTAAACTGACATACCCTTACTAATAATACATATTATCATCAGTTTTTTGGGCTTCACCATACACACGAAATACCGAATACCCTATTAAATTGCCTTAAGCCACCAATTAACGTGGCTGAGTAATAAAATTATCAATATTCCTCATTATCTTTATATTATCTTTGTATATACTTCCCTCAATTCAAAATAAGTGCTTACATTTTTCTTTTATGAGTGATTCAAAATAAGTGTTATATTTTGAAAAATTATCTTATTTGACAAAAAATAGTAGGATACACACCCACTAACTATCTATATTAATAAAGTGAAATGACTCATTTATGCTTACTTTTTACTTTTAAACATAATTAATCTCACTTTATTCAAAAGGTGTGACATTCGTTATCCAATAATCATTCAATTAATCTAATTTAATCATCATTATAATCTTTTTCCTAAAAAACCGTGAAACTTAAAATGTAACACTTATTTTAAATCGGAGGAAGTATTTGATTAATATAAATAATCAAATAGAAAAATAAATTAATAAAAGAATTAATAAAAATATGATATTAAATATATATCATTTAATTATTAATGAATATTAAATATTATCATGAAAGATTTACAAATTCTCAGTTACCTCACTCTCAAGTCGAACCATTTGCAAGAATGATGCACTATCCATCCAAATTGTACAAATAATGTTGTTTTTGGGGCTTTTGCAAAAATAATGCTATCCCCTAGTAACACACCCGGATCCCCTTCTTTCCCCTAGTAGCACACCCGGATCCCACCTTGACCCTGCAACTCGTCTGAACGGTCTGTACCTTGCGTACCTTCGTGCATGTTCCCCTAGTAGTGCACCCGGATCCCCTTGGGGTATCCCCGAGCCGTACGCCCGGATCCCCTTGGGGTATCCCCGAGCCGTATGCCCGGATCCCCTTGGGGTATCCCCATTTGGCACGCCCGGATCGTACACTGCCTATATATTGAAGATTTATTTATTAGTGACATTTACCACTTTCATTTTTCATTACACATTTACCACATAAAAAAACATTGCCTGATTTCTTAAAGAAACTAGCATTTTTTATTACGATGTGGCGAAGTCAAAAAGCCTTAATCTATGAACTTAACCTACAGCTTGAGAAGTTAGACGAGAGAGTTGACCTAATGCGTGAACAAGCTCGAGCCCGTGAGCTTCGACTTATCATGGAAGAGATGCAACGTACCCTTCATGAAATGGATAACATGGCTTATGAAGGGGCGATGGAGGAGGAGTCGGAGATGCGACGTACGAGGGAAATGCCTCCACCGACATTACATGTTGTGGAGCAGCAAACTCAAAACTCCTCAATAGGTATTCAACAACCAGACACAATTGACTTGGTTGAGGAGTATGGTTGGGCCAGGAGTGTAGAGGAATTTTACCTGAACGGGGATAGGCGCGGGAATGAAACCTTTTGCTATATTGTATTCTTAGGTCGTACCCAGGTACCTAGGGAGTTTTGGAGTACCCTGTTAGATGAAAATTCCAGCTCTATTTTGTTCCGTGCGGTACGTAATTTAATTATGTTATTATCAATATTCTCAATAAAATCTCAAAGGTAAATAATTGTATATTTATTACAGCATATAGATTGTTGGGTTAGAATATGGATGCGTTATCGGTGGTATGTTGGCTATAAAACTGGAGAATATAAGCGATGGACAATAATGCCTACCAAGTTTGAGTCTCTACTCTTACCACCTCACGGATCAGATGCTTTACAATATGCAGATGGCAGCTTGACACCTTACCCCGCTTGGGGGGACGTAGATGTCTTATACATCCCGTTACGTTTAAATGATAACGTTTGGTTGCTTGTGCAGATGGATCTTGTTAGCAACGATACATGTTTAATTTGCAGTTGTCGTCGTTCCATAAACCATGACGTGCTTAAGGCAATCCTAAAACGTTGGCGAGATGTTTTGCCCAGTTTTAAAAGGAGTTTCTCCTATGAAGAAAGAAACCCCCAAGTTAAGGCGAATCTTGGTTTCGCCAAACGCATACCTCAAGGAAGGGAAGAAGACTCTGCTGTGTTTGTTTGTAAGTTTATGCATTATCTGGTAACAGGGAAATCAATCAAGCAAGATGGGGTCATCGATAATAATCAGATTGCTACGGGTTATCGACAACTTATGGCTCGTGATTTGCACAGCTATCGTATTTTAGAATCGCAACCTGATATTTTTCCTTTTAGATCTGTGGATTTGTTTGATGATTTGGATTAAAATTTCAATTGTATTTGGTATTAATTTATGAAATCTTGATGTTTGTGTTTGCTTGTCATTTAAAAATCAACTACTTAAAAAAAAATTAGCGAAAAAAAAATAAATGTCTAACTTTCGAGCTTAATAGAGTACACTTTTTAGTAATTCAGATTTAACTTTCTAAAAGATAGTTGCGGTATTGATGAGTACGTAAACATATGAAAAAGAATTAGACCAAAAAGAAAAGTAATGAAAGAGTTATGGTAATTCGAAAATGCAAAAAATTTGTTTTTTGTAACGCAAAAACATTCAAAATGCTATTTTCATGCATGAATAACTTCAAATTTTGAAGGTTTTGGACGTAATTATATATACAGAATTTGTAGTACCCGGGTCAAGGTTTCCATGCATATAAAATTCGTAAAAAAAAACACGGGTGCGAAAGTTACGTTGATTGCAAAAGTCAAAAAAATTACATTTATATTTATATCATAGTTTTCTTACAATTACATTTATATTTAAAAAAAAGCTAATGAAGGTGTCCTAATGTACCGCCCGTACCACAAGGAGGTGGTCTTCTGGTTCTTCTTCTCCTACCTCCATCGCCATCTTCTTCACTTTCTCCAGGGTTGTTCAAGTCAAAATCGAAGTTTACCGGAACCGGACTAACAGCTCTATTTGGCGGTTGACTAGAATCTCCGAGCTGGTAATAAGGATTTGTATTTCCAAAGATACTATCTGCAGAAAAATGCTGCCCAAAATTGTCATACTGGGCAGGTGTTACCCAACCATCTCTCATAGGAGACTGTATATGACTCATATTAAGTATGTTTTGAGAAAATAGGTCACCACCGGTATTCATTTCGTATTGCATACTTGAACCACCCTGGAGAAAGTCCATATTGACTCGATAAGCCTCCTGGTCTGATGGCCCCACACCACCAGTATTATACTGGTTCGATGTGTCCATATATGTAGGTTGAGGCTGGGGGGAGGACCCTGAACCACCAGCGTTATACTGGTTCGATGTTCCCACATTTTCATTTTGATACTGGTGGGAGGACCCTGAACCACCAGCATTATGCTGGTGGGAGGACCCGGCTTCAGGATCTTGACGAGCCCCTCTTGGCCGCATCCATCTAGGCCTATGCTGTCTTTGCTCCTGAGTCAACTGTGTGCCGAAGGATGGCTGAGTAACGGGTGCCACATGAGGTGAAAAATATGTCGGACGGTCATCTCCAGGTGCATAATGCAAATAATCTGCCGACGTTTGCAAGATTTGCTGCCCAAACTGATGCAATGCTGGATCATCTTGCTCTTGCATCATCCTTTGCACCTGTTGTTGCACGTGGCTTAACCCGTTAACCTACATACATTTAATACGTATTATTTAAATGTAAAATAATACATACATTAATATGATTATTGTTCTATAATTATTATTTATTACCGCAACATTTAAATTTCCGCCTTGATTGTAGGACCGAGAGTAGTTTTGTGCTCCAGGAGTTGGATTTGTAATATGGAGCACAATACGAGGCCAATACCATGTCATATAACCAGATTCAGTTTGAGGATAAATCGAGTATTGGCCCTGGATGAGATATTGGTAACGGTTGTTCCAATGTTGTATTTGATTTCTTAACTCCCGTTTCCAACTTCTTTTTGCGGTCACCCCTCTACGAGACTTAATATGTAAATCCTCATGTTTGTATCTGTTTGAGAGTGGTGGTTGAGGAATAAATTGGACAAAGCCAAATTGTCTCATAACCCTGCTGGGCAAATACTGCTCAACAATCTCCCAAGAAATAACATATGTTTGACACAGCCAACATCCCGTATCGGTCCTACACGAATGGGCTAGAAGGTGTAGATCTTGTTGGTATGGAGTCCACACGAACTGCAAAAGTTTGATTAATTTGTAAGTTCAAAATTTTGTTTTTTTTTTTAAATTTAATTGCAGAATACCTCTGAATCGTCTAACGCACTTAACATCGACCGAAACTGAAACAAGACGGTCTTGACTGACCCCGCGAAACTAAGGGGCTGGTTGAATCTGTATGTTTATACATGCAAAAATATAGCATCATTTATAGTTATTAATAATTTAATATAATCACTTGGAATTACATACCTACAACCAAATGGTTTTCCAACTACCAGATCTGTAACATCCTAAAACCGGCCTACTTGTTTTAGGTATAAAATGATATTTGGAAAAATATCTATTTAACCATATGTGGAATAAATTGATTAAGTGTTAAATGAATTGTTTGACTTTTGTCCTTTTGCGATATTTTAATCAGGGGATTAAAATATCCGTTTTCTGAAATGTTTAAATACAAATGTGATTTTTACATCTTTAGATTCCTTGTCGGATTTCGTCTCCAGAAATGCTTTCGTTTTTAGAATTGGAGTCCGTTTGCTATTTTAAATAAATTAACTACGAAAGGGACTTTGTATTGTATTTGTTAAAAGATGGAAAAAGCCAAGTGGGTCCCACCCCTCCCCATTTGGACGGTTTTAGTGATGGGGATATGCCCCATCTTTTTTGTCATTCATCCATCTCACCCTTTTTCTCTCCCTCTCTCTCTCTTTCACACGTCTCTCTCTCTCTCTCTTGTTCATCCCCATCTTCTTCCTTGTTCTTGAGTTCCAAGGGAGATTGCTAGCTCGTTTCTCGATCAATCTTAAATCCGAGCCCGTTTTTGGATAGCTCTTGAGGTAAGCTTCAACCTATATGTGTTCTTTTTCGATTTCATGATAGTTGATAAATTAGGGTTTGTGTGTTCTTGAGATTTGGTTGGTGATTATTGTGTTAGATGGTATGTTAAGTGTTTATACTAAGTTTGACATGTATTGTTATATATGTACAAGTATTTTAGCACAAGGTACAACCTTTTTAGCATAATGTACACATGTGTGTATGTGTGTGTGTGCGTGTCGGTGTGTGTGTGTGTGTGTATCAATTGTGTGGTTTTGGATTATCCTTCTAACTAGACTTAATATGGGTTTTTAATGATAATGTGGGTTAAATTAATATGTAGGGAGTGTTAATTGTCAAGATGGTTAGTTATGATATGTTGGGTGGAATTGTTAGTGACTAGTTAATGTGTTGTATGGCTAGATGGTGGTAAAATGCTATTTGTATGTTTTATGGGTTTTGTGGTTTAGTTATGTTGAAATAATATGTCAAATATGTTAGTTATGGATTATGTCAAGTTTTGGTGAGATTTGATAGCTAGTGTTTGGATGAATTGGGTCAAAAGTTATAACTTATGATTTTGAAGTAAAATAGTTGGGTTATGATAGTTATGAACTTGTTAGATTGATTAATTAGTTATGAATTGCTAAATGGTAGATTATAGCATTTGTAGTTGTGTTTGGATGTTTTTAGTTCAAAATGGTTAACTAGTAATTTGGAAGTGAAATACATGGATTGTTGGTAACTTTGAGCTTGATGGGCTGTTACATGATTATGACTTGATAGTTATAGAGAATTTGTGCTAATTGATGGAAATTGGAAGTGTTATAGTCAAGTTCGGGCTTTTGACCCGTTTGGGCCGCTTAGTGGTAAAATAACTTGGATTGTGAAAGTATAGGTATTTTGTAGGTTTATGTGATTAGAAATGTTATAGGTAACATTTGGTGAATGGTAAGTTGATGATATGATTATAGTTGTAGGATGTGTTATTGTTTAATAATCCGGTTTGACCCGTTTGAATGCAAGACTTGCAAATGACTAGTTGACTTGTTAGATACGTGTAAACGGTCATGCCATGTTTATATGATGATTTAAGTGTTTGGTTATCTAGTTAGTGCAAGTGCAAGTGTAAATGTTAAATGTATATTTAACATTGTTTATGATTTGGTGGAATTATATACTAATTCGGTATTCCTTTGGTGTACAGGAATCGGGATCGGGACTCAGAAACATTAGACCTCTGAGTTCGGCAAGTGGAAGGTTTCGGCGAGTGGATTTAACCTCCAACTTGTGTTCGGTTTCAATTGGTTCGATATATGCATACTTAGTAGAATTGCAGGAAATGTACCAGCTATGGGAAGTTCGCGACGTGAACTAGAATTCGCGAACGCGAACTCGAGACAGGGAATTCTGGTGTTGGCCGTGAACACTTCGCGACCGAGTTCCCGAACGCGAACACGAGTTCGCGACGCGAACCTGAGTTCGCGATGGGAACTCAGTTGCAATGCTTTTGATGCAGTTTTTCGTATCTTGCTTGCTAGTTTAGTACCTATTTGCTAGTGTTGAGTCAAATAGGTTATGTGCACAATGTGAAGTGACTTTGCTTGATTGGTAGCAACAACTCGGTAAGTGGGCAACCGAGGTTTGAGAAGTCAGTGCGCTGAGCATCGGGTATCGACTAGTAGGGTATCCGACCTTACCTGTATTTGTTGCATGGTTAAGGGGAGGGAGTTGCCCGAGTGTTGGATACGAAACGCTATCGGTTACCGTGGTTTTGGCCGACCATGGTTTAAGGCTCCGGCAGGACCCCGATCTTCTTGAACAAACCGGAGATGTTTTATAACTTCCGTGTTTAAGTGATTACCCAACCGGAGATGTTTTATAACTTCCGTGTTTATGTGATTAGTGTAGTGGTTAGGTGGTTCTTCGAACATAGAGATGTTTATGCTAGCTTGTTGGGCCTTACAGAATTTGTAGATTATATTCATTCACTTAGCTTTGTGCTAATCCCTCCGTCGTTGAATCTTTTCAGGTGTTCGTGCTTTGGACGGGATGATTGACCAAGCTCAGTTGTTATGTTTTGAAAATGAGCCATGCCGTTTATTAACACCGTTAAATATATTTATTATTATTATTATCCTTTGGAGTTTATTTTGGGACATTTGGTTTGTAATCCTAAACCTAAACTATATATTAGCTATATGCTTCCGCCTTAAAAAAAAAAAAAACGTTCTCTAAATTTTGCTGTGTTACAACTTGGTATCAGAGTTTCGGTTTGGCGATGGATACACGGGGTTGGTGTTCCATTCCCAAATCGTGGCTCGAGTTTGGTCAAGCATTCCGGACGAGTGGGATTAGAGCAAATGTGAATGAAGTTAGTTTATAGTTAGTATGTAGGTACTAACGATTTAAACTAAGATTTCGTGAGATGTTGTGTTTTGCTACAGATATGACAGATCAAGAGGACCCGACCCCCTTGACCCCAGAAAAAGTGGCTACCTCAAGTAACAATGTGGAGACTGACCAGGAAGCACATATTAAGGCGTTGGAAAACGAAGTGCAAGAGTTAAGAAATCAGGTGCAACAACAACAACGACTAATCAAAGGAATGACACCCTCGATCCTCGCCACATTGCTTCTTACCTCCCCATAACACAACCACTAGCAAATTATCCATTTCCGCCACAAATGAACCAACCCTCTCCACCTCAGATAAATCATCCACCACCACCTCAGGGACTTTACCCCTACCCACACTTGGAAATCCCGTCACATCTGGAGTTAGGACAACAAGGCGCCTATAAACAACCGGGAAACGCGGGTCAAAAGCAGTCTGCTCGCAGATCAATTCAAAAGAACCCGTGGTGTCGTAAATGTAAGTCCGCTCATTTTGGGACTTGCACGGTTCAGACCATGAAATGCAAGAGTTGTGGTCAACTAGGGCATGAGGGTAAGGATTGCAAGCTTCCACGGGACGTGTGTTGGAATTGTCAAAGTAAGGGACATGAAAGGAGTAAATGCCCTTTTGGAAAGAAAGTGGATTATGGGTCAAGTGCGGTGGTGGTCGAGGAATCTTCATCAACTGTAGAAAGGAAAAGAAAGAGTACTGACGTCGCTGACCGTGACTACTCGGGTACGTTTTAATAAACTCAATACTTGTGTTTATGTAGAATTGGTAATTTAGAAGATTGTTTAATTAAGATTTGCGAAATGTTGTGATGAACTGAACTGCTTACCTTCGGTGTGCTATGTCACTTAAATTAGAATAATCGATTGCTTGTTGATTTGGGATACATCTTATGTGTCAGGAGTTTTGTAGATATAAGTGATGTATGCTTACATGTTCCTTTTATTGAAACTTGGACTAAGTTTAGTGTGATATGATGTATGGATTAGTCTAGTTTAATCAAAGTTTCGATTAAAAGTTATAAAAGATTGCTTCTTTTCTTGTTTGTCGGGACACACATAGTGTCTCGGTGGTTAAAATTACTTGTTTCCATATTGTGCAAGTTGGTGATAAGTGGATTGTAACTGTTTGTTTGTTCCTTCACTTTAGGAGAAGCGAAGAGAATCGGTTGTATGTCGGTTTCGGTCACAACGTATGTGACCATATATCAAATTGAGTATAATAGTAATTATTGTAAACTGTGGGAATGTGATGCTTGAAATTAAAATGGATGGAATTGTATGCGTGAATTGAATAGTCCAAGTAGGACTAGTGTTTGTTATGTGAAAAACTGGAACTTTTATTGTGACATGTCGGGTCACATGTAGTGACTTGTATAGTGAGAGTCAGAAATGTCTGTCCAATGTGAGTAAATTGATGTTTGATTTTGTTATAGACATTAATTATGGCGGTTAGTCGGTGTTAATTATCTGAATGACCTGAAGTGCTTATGGTAATTTACCGAATTGTTTCATATGTCAAATTTGAAATCTGAAATGCGACTAATGAATTGTGTGTGTAGATCTTTTGAGATGACTTGTGATAGTATTAATTGAAGATGAATGAGTTGTTAAATGATTGGTATTGAATTGATGGAATTACCTTACTATTTGGAGGTTAATAGGTAAGAGTTAAGAACTAGTTGAATTGTGATTGGTTGACTTGAAGTCTAAGTAAAAGTTGACATGTAATTTAAAATGCTTATTAGTCGTCACATGAGTTTGACATGTTAACGAACCGTGAATTGTATGTTTGAAATCGCATTGATAAATTTCTCAATGTTGACCCGTTAAAGGTAATTAATGTCAAGACTCGATTGAATGCATTTAGTTGCTAGACCTTGATTATGATGATAATCATTGTTAACTGTATAAGTTGGTTTTTTTAAATACTTTAACATGTTATGGATGTAATAAAACAATTTTTTGGATAATAAAACTTGTTTTGATCTGTTAGGTCACACGTATGACAAATTGGGTATAAAAGATGTTGCCATTTGTATTGCCATGATTGTAATGAGTTATGTGGGGTAGACTTGAATTGTGTAGACTTCGACTTGTTTTGTCAAAGCGTGCAACTTGACTTTGTAAAATCTTCTCATCCTTGTAATATGGCTAATTATGCATGGAATAGTTTGTGATTGTTAGAAGTATTGTTAACTAGGGACTTCGATAGCGTCTCGATGAATTGCTCGTTTTGACCCGTTTGTGCTTAGTATGCAAACTTGATGTGACTTTTTGTTATGAGAGAGTATTTTTGAGAATTAAATGATTAAGACCGGTAATTTTGATTTGGAAATTCTTAGAATTGCGGATCAAGGTTGTAAATTTTGTTAGAGTAAAGAAGAAAATGAGTAGATAATTGAGACTTGGGTTAATTGTTGTGACTTTGTGTAAGGAATTCTTTAACATATGCTTGTGGATCGCTTTTATGGCATGAGGAATGCTAACTTGTTATGAATGGTAAATATTATATGAGTAATGAGATTATTTGGAGTAAGTGTAGACTACAGAAATGAATTGATTGTTAATTGAAATGACGATGTTTTGCGGGAACGTAATATGGAAAAGTTGGAACTGCTAAATATACTATGAAATGTATGACAATTTGAATGTAATTTTATTTGAGCATGTATGTATGAAATTGATTGGAATAGAGTCGAAAACTATTGTGATAAATACTTGCTATTTGAATATTGTTGTTGGATTCCGGGGACGGAATCCTCTTTAAGGAGGGTAGAGTTGTAACATCCTAAAACCGGCCTAGTTGTTTTAGGTATAAAATGATATTTGGAAAAATATCTATTTAACCATATGTGAAATAAATTGATTAAGTGTTAAATGAATTGTTTGACTTTTGTCGTTTTGCGATATTTTAATCAGGGGATTAAAATATCCGTTTTCTGAAATGTTTAAATACAAATGTGATTTTTACATCTTTAGATTCCTTGTCGGATTTCGTCTCCAGAAATGCTTTCGTTTTTAGAATTGGAGTCCGTTTGCTATTTTAAATAAATTAACTACGAAAGGGACTTTGTATTGTATTTGTTAAAAGATGGAAAAAGCCAAGTGGGTCCCACCCCTCCCCATTTGGACGGTTTTAGTGATGGGGATATGCCCCATCTTTTTTGTCATTCATCCATCTCACCCTTTTTCTCTCCCTCTCTCTCTCTTTCACACGTCTCTCTCCCTCTCTCTTGTTCATCCCCATCTTCTTCCTTGTTCTTGAGTTCCAAGGGAGATTGCTAGCTCGTTTCTCGATCAATCTTAAATCCGAGCCCGTTTTTGGATAGCTCTTGAGGTAAGATTCAACCTATATGTGTTCTTTTTCGATTTCATGATAGTTGATAAATTAGGGTTTGTGTGTTCTTGAGATTTGGTTGGCGATTATTGTGTTAGATGGTATGTTAAGTGTTTATAATAAGTTTGACATGTATTGTTATATATGTACAAGTATTTTAGCACAAGGTACAACCTTTTTAGCATAATGTACACATGTGTGTGTGTGTGTGTGTGCGTGTCGGTGTGTGTGTGTGTGTGTATCAATTGTGTGGTTTTGGATTATGCTTCTAACTAGACTTAATATGGGTTTTTAATGATAATGTGGGTTAAATTAATATGTAGGGAGTGTTAATTGTCAAGATGGTTAGTTATGATATGTTGGGTGGAATTGTTAGTGACTAGTTAATGTGTTGTATGGCTAGATGGTGGTAAAATGCTATTTGTATGTTTTATGGGTTTTGTGGTTTAGTTATGTTGAAATGATATGTCAAATATGTTAGTTATAGATTATGTCAAGTTTTGGTGAGATTTGATAGCTAGTGTTTGGATGAATTGGGTCAAAAGTTATAACTTATGATTTTGAAGTAAAATAGTTGGGTTATGATAGTTATGAACTTGTTAGATTGATTAATTAGTTATGAATTGCTAAATGGTAGATTATAGCATTTGTAGTTGTGTTTGAATGTTTTTAGTTAAAAATGGTTAACTAGTAATTTGGAAGTGAAATACATGGATTGTTGGTAACTTTGAGCTTGATGGATTGTTACATGATTATGACTTGATAGTTATAGAGAATTTGTGCTAATTGATGGAAATTGGAAGTCTTATAGTCAAGTTCGGGCTTTTGACCCGTTTGGGCCGCTTAGTGGTAAAATAACTTGGATTGTGAAAGTATAGGTATTTTGTAGGTTTATGTGATTAGAAATGTTATAGGTAACATTTGATGAATGGTAAGTTGATGATATGATTATAGTTGTAGGATGTGTTATTGTTTAATAATCCGGTTTGACCCGTTTGAATGCAAGACTTGCAAATGACTAGTAGACTTGTTAGATACGTGTAAACGGTCATGCCATGTTTATATGATGATTTAAGTGTTTGGTTATCTAGTTAGTGCAAGTGTAAATGTTAAATGTATGTTTAACATTGTTTATGATTTGGTGGAATTATATACTAATTCGGTATTCCTTTGGTGTACATGAATCGGGATCGGGACTCAGAAACATTAGACCTCTGAGTTTGGCAAGTGGAAGGTTTCGGTGAGTGGATTTAACCTCCAACTTGTGTTCGGTTTCAATTGGTTCGATATATGCATACTTAGTAGAATTGCAGGAAATGTACCAGCTATGGGAAGTTCGCGACGCGAACTAGAGTTCGCGAACGCGAACTCGAGACAGGGAATTCTGGTGTTGGCCGTGAACACTTCGCGACCGAGTTCCCGAACGCGAACACGAGTTCGCGACGCGAACCTGAGTTCACGATGGGAACTCAGTTGCAATGCTTTTGATGCACTTTTTCGTATCTTGCTTGCTAGTTTAGTACCTATTTGCTAGTGTTGAGTCAAATAGGTTATGTGCACAATGTGAAGTGACTTTGCTTGATTGGTAGCAACAACTCGGTAAGTGGGCAACCGAGGTTTGAGAAGTCAGTGCGCTGAGCATCGGGTATCGACTAGTAGGGTATCCGACCTTACCTGTATTTGTTGCATGGTTAAGGGGAGGGAGTTGCCCGAGTGTTGGATACGAAACGCTATCGGTTACCGTGGTTTTGGCCGACCATGGTTTAAGGCTCCGGCAGGACCCCGATCTTCTTGAACAAACCGGAGATGTTTTATAACTTCCGTGTTTAAGTGATTACCCAACCGGAGATGTTTAATAACTTCCGTGTTTATGTGATTAGTGTAGTGGTTAGGTGGTTCTTCGAACATAGAGATGTTTATGCTAGCTTGTTGGGCCTTACAGAATTTGTAGATTATATTCATTCACTTAGCTTTGTGCTAATCCCTCCCTCGTTGAATCTTTTCAGGTGTTCGTGCTTTGGACGGGATGATTGACCAAGCTTAGTTGTTATGTTTTGAAAAAGAGCCATGCCGTTTATTAACACCGTTAAATATATTTATTATTATTATTATCCTTGGGAGTTTATTTTGGGACATTTGGTTTGTAATCCTAAACCTAAACTATATATTATCTATATGCTTCCGCCTTCAAAAAAAAAAAAAAACGTTCTCTAAATTTTGCGGTGTTACAAGATCAGGAGTAATTTGTTTTAGCAGTGGAGAAAACATCTTAAACCTGCTCCAGGCCCATATCTGCAACAACATCAAAGGGCCACCAATTTCGAGGACGTTGTGCATAGTTGTTTTGCACAAGTTTCGGTAGAGACTGGCCAGTACACCCCCACCCCAACTAAGTCGGCCGCAAGCATCCAGGTCTTCAATCAACACTAAAAAATACATCTGGACTAAACTATCAGTTGAATCCGAAAATAAGCAACCATTTAAAAGCATTAGTATATAATGCCTGGCTTTTTGCTCCAATTGTTCGTCAGTCGGATCCTGTGGCAGAGGCTCCATTAACATCTCCATCATATATTTAGCACTGACCTGGCTGCCTTTGAATTTTCGCGATGGCGGTGCGAAACCAAGCAACGTATAAAAGTTTTCGATAACACGCGCATAAGTGTATCCCAGTTCATCACCTGTAACCGGATTGCCATCGGTCCTTAAACCCCAAATAACTTGTACGTCTTCTAGGGTCACGGTAACTTCACCAAATGGTAGGTGAAATGTATGCGTTTCCGGACGCCATCTCTCTACCAGTGCTGTGATGAGTCCGTGGTCAACGTTTTTGTAACCACAGACGAAAACTTCTGCCAAACCGGCCCGACGTATGTGATTCATCACACGCTCATCAATTGGGTTATCTCTTACCCAGAATAACAAATTTTTGTCAGCACGTCTGATATTTAACGGACGATCATCTTTGAGATTTTGAAACACATGATATGCTCGGTGATCGGTATTTATAAATAACAACTCAGGATTCGTAGGTCCGGGGACCGATTGCGATGGTTTTTAGTTGTGAAATTTTTTGAGTGCGATAGTTTTTGTATGTGATAGTTTTGAGTGAGATAGTTGTGATGTTTTAAAGATGCATTTATAGAGTAGTTGATATTCGTAATAAATTTATGGTAGTTGATTGTATCCGATTGTTTGAAGAGTATCTGATTCCCACATATGCATTCACGGGTAACAAAGCTGGTTGATTGTTTAATTTGTCTTTTAGCACACGATCCCCTAGTAAGACGCCCGGATCCCACAGGATCCCCGACTGCAGCGCCCGGATCCCACTGGATCCCCGACTGCAGCGCCCAGATACTGTTGGGTGGTCAAATCGCTCCTTTATAGCACGAGTCAGTCTCACGGGTCTTTTTTAAATACGAGTCAGTCTCACGGGTCATTTTTAAATAAGGTACAGTCTTTTTTTTGTCTTCTAGCACGATCCCAGTCTGCAACGCCCGGATCCACTACGGATCCCCGACTAAGACGCCCAGATCCCTACGGATCCCCGACTAAGACACCCGGATCCCCTTGTGCTATCACATCAACCATGTGTTAATTTATTTCTTTTTGTCTGGATTAATAAAACCATATCTGATACAAAGATAGCCATGCTATAATTCAAAGGCTTTATTTCTTTTTAATGAGCGACAACTACCCATACTTATAATTCACCTATATAAAGTATCATCAGATCAGTTAATATTATCACCATTATTCACCAACAATTTCAATATTTATCAACCACATTTCACCAAGATTAAACTTCCAATCAACATTTCACCAAAAAAAAATCATTCAAAATGACTTTAACGAACCCTTTCTTTGTTAATATATATTGGGGTGATGATAACATTCGTTACGACAATGGCACGGTACTAGGCGATGTGAACATGCGCAGAAGTTCTTTTCTTTTTTGTAACACCCAAAATTTTCACAAAAATTTAAAAATTTAAAAGTACAAGATTTAAATAAAAAGGTCCCAATATAAAACCCAAATATAAATGTTCAACATTTAAAAATGTAATTAAAGCGGAAAAAGGTTTTAAATAGAAATTAATTATAATAAATAATAACGTTCCACATCCGCACTCAGAAACGATACAGCTATCAACCGTCAACCTGCTCTTTTCCTTTGCCAGAACCTGAAATAATGGGGGGAAGTTTTGGGTCAGCGGGGAAGCTGAGTGAATATTCCCAAAATGCACACAATTATAACATACAACACATGAGGGCACATCGGTGTACTCCTACTCAGATTCTACTCAATTATTTACTCAGATTTATTTCTCAGATTTTATTACTCAGATTTTAATTTATATAGCGCGCTTGTGTGATTCGGGTCGATCGCCCCTCCTCACACCTCAGATAGGCGTAAGCCAAAAACTCAGACGGGAGTGATCCCAAAAACTCAGACGGGAGGTGATCCCAAGATAGACATATAGCCAAAAACTCAGATGTGTGTTATTATGTTTTTATCTCTTTAACATAATTATCTCAGATGCCCTAGCAAGTAGTAGCACAGAATGACCCTGTGCCGAGCTCGGTTACCCAGGCACAATGTCTCAGATCAAAATAAATCAACAGATGCTCAGATACTCAGATAACATATCAAACTCAGATAACACGTACGGTTCAACTAATATAACACATAAGTCATGCATGTACCATGTTAAAACTGAATACACGGTGAGAATGCTCACCTCGAAAAAGGTATGCATTTGAAAACCCAAACCAATACCCATTTAACCAAAGCATCAATAATTCGTACGATGAAGCAAACAAATTTGGGTTAACGAATTTTACCCCTGCTTCACTGACCGAAATAGTTATTTTCTTCGGACATCCTTGTTTGCTCGAGATCCCTTGCGAGCAGAAAACAATCAACAGAATCAACACCGAATCAATGGTAAAAAGAAAAACGAAAACAAAAGGGGTGGTAGCTCACCGGAGAATGGTATGGAATCACCGAAGCAGAAACGATGATGGTTTCCCAGACGAATCAGAAACGGTGAGCTGATAATGGTGTTCACCGGCGCTTGCGGGAGTCAAGAAGGCTCACGGCGCCGAAGCAAAACCAGGTGTACGACAGCGGTGGAACGGTGGTATACAGAAACGGAGAAGGTGGTCAATGGCGAGCAGATACGACGGAGCATAAATGTACAGTGATGGCGAAACAGCAATATACGGTGGTTGCCGGAGCTTTTATGGAGTTTCACGGTGGTTGTTAACAGAAACAGAAAAGAAAAGGTGGAGGTAAACCGGGCGGCGGTGGCGATGGCGTTTACATCTTGCGATGGGGTTTGTCGGAAAAATAAGGCTGATGGTGGTGGTAATCTTTCTTGGAGAGGAAGTGTACCAGAAAAAAGAAAGTTGGATAAGGCACATGGCGGCTCGGTGAAGAAAACTAGGGGTAGAGTTAATCCTAATTAAATAGTAGTGCTACACTACATGGCATGCTTTTGGGCTCCCATTTTATCGGGATCCAACACCTGGACCATACTCTACAAAAGAGCCCAAGATTCAATTTTTATTGATCTATTATTAACTTGAAAAAAATAATAATAAATAAATAAATAAAAGAAATGTAGCCCGACCACAAAAAAATAATTTTAGGCCATAGTTAATACCACATCACAAGCAATTAACCCTAAGTTAATTAAGGTAATATTTACTTACCTGAAATTCCGGGGCGTTACATTTTTCTAAGCAGATATAATTACGAAGATTTTGAGAAATTGGTTTACAGACATGTTATGGTTTCGAAAGATCAATACAAATTAAGGTTTACATTATGTTATGAATTTCACGGAATTTTCTATGATTCTGAAATTACAAGTGATGAATCCTTACAAACCTTATATTACATCGCCTCTTTGAACGAAAAATTCATGGGCGATATTATTGTGAAGATTGAGTATATCAAGCCCCAACCCCGTCAAGCTGACTCCAACATTTTTCAGCTTTTTTCAGCACCAGAACCGTCAACGCAGTATCAAGGTTTTGATATGGCGGGTCCTTCAACGTCTGCGTTCCGACATTTTTCAGCACCAGAACCGTCAACGCAGTACCAAGGTTTTGATATGGCGGGTCCTTCAACGTCCGCGTACCGACATTTTTCAGCACCAGAACCGCCAACGCATTATCAAGGTTTTGATATGGTGGGTCCTTCAACATCTGCGTTCCAACATTTTTCAGCACCAGAACCGCCAACGCATTATCAAGGTTTTGATATGGCGGGTCCTTCAACATCTGCGTTCCAAGATCTTTCAGTGGTAGAACTAGGTACCGCACCAGAGCCAGTAACGCAATATCAAGATTTTAATAACAATGAAAATCATGAGTTCGACGGATCAGAGGACGAACCACAATCTGAAGGAAGTGCCGATACCAGAGAAGAATTTGACCCAGATGGCGCTGAAGCATCCGAAGAATCTGATGATGATGGTGACGATCAAGGCAACCATGAAGCTCATCAAACACCTCAACTGCCTTTGTATGACTATAGTCAATGGGACACACATGAAGACACCGAGGCTGATAATTCAGGCCTATTACAGGAAGATGAAGAGCATATGCTTTTTTGGAGGTCCGATTATCCAGATGAGATTCGAATTGGTATGTATTTTTCTAGCAAGCAAGAGTTGATTGATGCCGTGAGGAGTTGGAATATAAAACAAACTAGGAAGATCAAGGTTATTGAAAGCACACTTTCAAAGTGGAGTGCTAGGTGCAGTACTCGTAAAAAGGGTGATAACAACCCTGGTGTTAACAACTCTGGTGGCGGCAACCCTGGTGAAAACAACTCTGGTGAAAACAACCCTGGCGATACTCAAACAGAAGGCACCCAGAGTAATAGACGACCCAATGCAGCTTTATGTAATTGGTACGTCCGAGCCATAAAGAAGCAGAGGGAGAGGCTTTGGCAAATAAGGTCGTGGAGAGATGTGCACATTTGTAGTGGGGTAGTGCGAGGTTCGAATAACAAATGTTTGACGGCGAAGGTCGTAGCCATCCGCATATTCCATTCTGTCTGTAAAGGTATCGCATACCCTGTTAAACAAATCCTGGCATATATCAAAGAATACAATGGGAATGACATATCCTACTCCAAAGCTTGGCGTGCTAGGAAAATTGCTATAGAGAGACTATTCGGGAGTTGGGAAAGCAACTTTGATGAGTTGCCTAAGTACATTCGTGCTCTAAAGAAGTCAAACCCGTCCACAATTGTCGAGTGGATAGTCGAACGAACTAACAACCCCGAGTTGAAAATTTTCAAATCTGTTTTCTGGGCTTTTGGTCCAGCAATTGCGGCCTTTCGTCATTGCATTCCTATTATATGTATAGACGGGACCTTTTTAAAAGGTGCGTACAAAGGGAAGTTGCTGACTGCCATCACGAAAGACGCCAATAATCATATTCTACCTCTCGCGTATGCCATTGTTGACGTGGAGTCAAACGAATCATGGAAATGGTTTTTGCAACAGCTAAGGTATTTTGTTGTAAATGACAGTCCAAGAGTGCTTGGTGTCATTTCTGATAGACATCATGGGATTCTAAATGCAATGCAAGAACTTGATGACTGGAAAGAGCCATATGCATACCATAGATACTGCCTAAGGCATATCAGAAGCAACTTCAACAACCGTTTCAAGAACCATCGAATGAAGCAATTGTGTTGGATCATAGGTAGCACGAGTCAAAAGCGTAAGTACAAGGAAGCCATGCGTGAAATGAAATTTATAGACGTGGACGGGTGGGTGTATCTGGAGCAGATTGGGTTAGATAAGTGGACCCTCTTTAGAGACAAAGGCCACCGACGTTGGGGAAACCTAACATCGAATATTGCAGAGAGTTACAACAATGTGTTGCGTGGAGCTAGGCATCTTCCGATTAAGGCTTTGATTGACTTCACATTCATCAAAACTGTCAAGCAATTCATCAAGCATGCTGAATTATCGTCTAACTGCGAGACGCCACTGCCCTCACGTATGTGGACTCTTTTCAACAAGCGCACCCGTCAAGCAACATTTCATGAAGTAATGCCCTTTGATTACGTGAAACAGATTTTCAGTGTGAAGTCAAGGATTCAAACCGGTGAGAGTGGTGGGAACGATTACACAGTCAATTTCATAAGTACAAAAGGGAACAGGCGTGGGTGTACGTGTGGGAAGTGGCAGACGTTGCGCTTTCCATGTTCACATGTTATTGCTGTTTGTGGTCATATGGGTGTCGACCCGCTAACACTTGTGAACATAGCGTATACAACAGAGGCGTACAGACATCAATATAGTACTGCCTTTAAACCACTACCTCATGTGGCCCTCTAGAAGGATGCTAAATGGAGAATGTTAGCCAGTGAAGGAATAATATCAACAAAGAGAGGGAGAAGGCAGCATGTTAGACGACGCAACGAGATGGACCAGCCTAGTACAAGCCAGCAAACCCAACGAAAGGCAAAACTTTGTGGGATTTGTAGAAATCCAGGCCATAACAGACTGAAATGCCCGACAACAAATCCTCCTCAAACAACAAATCCTCCTCAAACAACAAATCCTCCTCAATGATTGTAGAATTTAAAATGTTGTGTGTTTTTTAATATTAAATATAATAAAAGTTTCTTATTGGTACTTAACTAATATAATTTTAAATATAATAAAAGTTTCTTATTTCAAGTGATACATTAAAACTGAAATTACATATCATTCATTCTCACATTTAACACTAAAATCAAATTTCTACCATTAGTCTGATAGTCTGCATTTATGGTAAAAGTACAAACTTCGTTAGTCAGAATTCCGTTTTCATTCTTAAATCTCTTGAAGTCACCACTCATTTTAACTTGCCCAGGATAACCATGCAGCTTCATTACTTCATGAGAATCGCCTCTTTCTATCATACAATGTTTGTCCTGAAAGAGGTAGTTATGCTGCCTGACAAACCAAGCAGGTATAGTCTAAAAATACAACAAAATTATATGATTTTAGTTAATTGAGCAAATATTAAAAATATAAAAAAATATATATGATTTTAGCATACCATCCTTTGATTTTTTACTACATGTTTCGCGAACTTTATTTTAAATTGCCAGAGATGCAAAACATCTGGTCCTATTTCAGCCAGCTTTTCAATATGTTTATCATAACCAGCCTGCTCGTAATTTTGAAAATATACTTGCATCTCGTCATTAAATTCTTCTGCATGTAGATCGGCATAATCTTCGGCTATCAAATTCTCGAACTCAATCTCATCTACATAATTACGAGGCGAATCATGCACGTAGTGATACAGAGGAGACTCATTATTCGATGAACTCATGATTTTTTGCTATTAAGGAGAGATTGTTTATTAAAAGAAATGGGGTAGTGTAGGAAATGTTTTTATGTGGTAAATGTGTGTGTAATAATAAAAAATGAAGTTATATTTATAGGGACTGCGTCGAGTGGGATCCGGGCGTATGACTCGGGGATACCCCAAGGGGATCCGGGCGTACGGCTCGGGGATACCCCAAGGGGATCCAGGTGCACTACTAGGGGAAACTGCACGAAAGTACGCAAGGTACAGACGGTACAGACGAGTTGCAGGGTTAAGGTGGGATCCGGGTGTACTACTAGGGGAAAGAAGGGGATCCGGGTGTGCTACTAGGGGATAGCATTATTTTTGCAAAAGCCCCAAAAACAGCATTATTTGTACAATTTGGATGCATAGTGCATCATTCTTACTTTTTACTTTTAAACATAATTAATCTCACTTTATTCAAAAGGTGTGACACCCGTTATCCAATAATCATTCAATTAATCTAATTTAATCATTATTATAATCTTTTGCCTAAAAAACCGTGAAACTTAAAATGTAACATTTATTTTAAATCGGAGGAAGTATTTGATTAATATAAATAATCAAATAGAAAAATAAATTAATAAAAGAATTAATAAAAATATGATTATTAAATATATATTATTTAATTATTAATGAATATTAAATATTATCATGAAAAATTTACAAATTCTCAATTACAATATGTCACTCTCAAGTCTCAACTCTGCCGCCTATCTTGCCAAGCAGCTAGCTACAGTAAACTTCAAGTGCGTCTTTATCAGATTCAAATCGATCAAGAAGTTACGATTATGGCACTGAAAATCGGATCAAACGACGATCATCAATCAGAGCTAAAAGCTTTCGATGATTCAAAATCGGGAGTCAAAGGCCTTGTTGACTCTGGATTATCCAAAATCCCTCGCATTTTCATCCATGTTCCATCACTAATCAAGGATACAAAATCATCAACCGCTCGATTCAATATCCCAATCATAGACCTCAACGAAGTCGATACTCGTAGCGAGCTGATAAAAAATGTCCAGGATGCTTGCGAGAACTGGGGGTTTTTCCAGATAATCAATCACGGGATCCCGAAAAGTGTTCTGGATGGAATGATAGATGGTGCGCTAGGGTTTCATGAGATGGAGACGAATGAGAAGATTAAGTATTACTCTCGTGATTATCGGAAGCGGTTTTTTTATACTAGTAATTTCCATTTGTTTACAGATGATGCAGCAACTTGGAGTGATTCGTTTCTATCGGTTATGGCTCCTAATCGTCCTCAATTCGAAGAAATTCCACTTATTTGCAGGTAATGAAACATTAGACCAATTACCTTCACAGAGTTTAATTTTGGTTGATTAGAAGTCTAATTTTATCAAATTATGAATCTGTTATACGCAGAGACATCTTAATTGAGTATTCCAACCACGTTATGAAATTAGGGTTTACTCTGCTCGAGTTATTCTCTGAAGCTCTTGGTCTGGAACCAAATCACCTCGAGAATTTGGGTTGTGCAGAAGGCCTCTTCGTGTTGGGTCATTACTATCCATTTTGTCCTGAACCCGAATTAACATTGGGTGCAAATTGCCATACGGATGCTGGTTTTTTTACCATAATTCTACAAGATTTGTTGGGTGGTCTTCAAGTTCTTCATCAAAATGAGTGGGTTAATGTCACACCAGTTCCTGGAGCTTTAGTGGTTAACATCGCCGATCTTTTACAGGCAAGTTTATGCCATAATCAAAGATTATTTGTAGATTAGTCAATCCATATAATTAACGGGAAAAATATATCTATTCACATTAAATTACAATTTTTTTGTATTTATGCAGTTTAATTACATTTCCATGTTTTTATATGGTTTGTTAAAAAATCTTAATTTCTAATGTTATTTTTTAAAAATAAAATTTTATTTTAAATCTCAACTTTATAGTTATATATATCAACATTTTTTATCATTAAAAATGTAGATTCAAATTATGTATCACTTAATTATGTCTTTTTACAATAATTAGGCCTTGGAACAAGATAAAATTGTCAAAATTTATTAAGAAAAATTTTCAGCATGTAAAACAACCGAGAACATTAGTTTATTTAATTAGATAGAACTTAATGAATAAATATACAAACAAACCTTAAGTTACATTACTTTGCACTTGTAGCTTATTACGAACGATAAATTCAAAAGTGTTCAACATCGAGTATTGGCACAAAAAGGGGGTACAAGGATATCCGTTGCAGCTATCTTCCGACCATTTCATGAGGGAATTGAGTCAAAAGTTTACAAGCCAATTAAGGAGTTGGTGTCTCAAGAAAAGCCTTGTGTTTATAGGGACACTAGCTTAAAAGAATACGTGACACTTCGAATCACTAAAGGAATTGATCGAAAGTCCGCACTCGATCCTTTTAAAGTTGCTAACACGAAGGTTTAGAATTCGGTTTGTTACATAATCCCTTAGATGTGTGCCAATGGCACCTTCAGTTTGCATCAAAGGCCTGTCTGTTTGGAGAACCCGTTGGCACGGAACATTCGGTTGTCACCCTCGGCTCCTGCCTTCGGTTTGGGGATGAAAGAGGAGACAAGAGGTGTGGAGTCCGTTTGAATAAAATGAAAATTTTATGTCGATATTAGTATTCTGTGTGTGTATTTTATAATGTGTGTGATCCAAAAATATTAAGTGAATGTGTATTGTTGTCAGTAGCATGTAACTTGAAATGTTAAGTGAAATAACGCTCATATGATAAAAACTAAAGTGTTTACGGTTGTAAGTATTCTTAATCAATTGTGCTTGTTTGTTGTAATTATTTCCTTCTTTTGGGGCTCTTAAAAAAATTGTAGGTAATAAGATATTTGGATTTTTTTCCTATACTTTTGAAAAAGTGTAGCTAAACCAACATTGACACTTTCGTGTAGGGATGAGCATTTGGGATCTTTAATTTTTAGATTTCGTCTTTCTGTTGACAATTTTTTTTTAACGTCAAATCTAATCTACTCCTAAATAATCACATATGTCCATTATGGGATTACCCCCAACCACTAGGTTGAAGGGTAAACACCTTATCGCTAGGTCATTGACCATTTGGTATTTTCTAGAGAAGGAAGTGAAAGAGGGAGAGATGAAAAAAGAAAGAGAAAAGAAAAGGAAAAAAATATCCTAGCTATTTTTGACATTTCGCGTTAGTTAGCGGATGAAATTGGACGCAATGATCTAAACGCAGAATCTAAAAATGTTAGGGACAAAAAACCGAAGGAAAATGTATAGAGACTAACACGCAGAAACAAGTATACTATAGTGATAATTTTTGTAATTCCCCGCTTGGCACTGGTCTTAGTAAGACCGTTTATTTTATATATATAAATTTGTTGTAACTCATATTGATGGTGGTTGATTATATTCAACACCTCCATAAGTAGACATTATGTAGTAGTTAAACACCTCCATAACTAGACTTTATGTACATAAAGTCTATGACCATTACCTACCCTATATATATGGGTGTTCTCTCATTTGTATCACTTGTATTTCTTCTATCTTATGAATCTCTTGTCTTTCTTGTACCATGTATCATACTTCTATGTCTAATGAGAATACTTGTTATGATCCCAATTGAGTTGAGCTAATTTGTCTTACAACACGTTATCAGCACTTTGCTACGAATCAAGTGATATTAACAAAGAGTTCTTCACTTTCACTACTAATATCCGGTATGTATCAAGTCACCTATCTTAAGTTAGCATATTTAGTTTGTTGGCCACAAAAAAAATCCATAGTAATCTTATTTTGATTATGAATCAATTTTTTCCCAAATAATGTTACAATGTGTTTTAAATTTGCATGAGAACTTCATTTTTCACAAAACTAAATTATTGGAATCAGTGTTTTCTGACTTCTTGGTTATAAAGATGGAATATGGTAGTTTTTTTTTTTTAGTTTTGATACATAATCAAAAATCATTTCACAATGAAATCTATGTTTTAAATATAATTCAAGAAGGTTATTTCTTTTCATGTTTTATTTCATAATGACAAATAAATGAAGTTTTGACCGTTACATCTTATTTCATGATGACAATTAAATAAATTTCTGAAAGTTACATTTACTTGCATAAAATATTCGTCCAAAACTTTTATGTTGAATCACAATAACTATGTTAACTAATTTATATTAATTGTGGACCATTAAGTATGTACTTGAATCATTTTTTTATTTCATAAAATTCCTTTTATGATAATTACAAACTGTATATTACAATTAAACTTGAACAAATCATTTGCATTGTGTAATTATTATTTAAAAGTGTGACTTATTTGATTCATATTGTTTATTCTTTAAAAGTTACATTCTTTTATCAATATTTATCCTTAGTTACGGATGTTAAAAACTATTATGTATTTTTAGTTTGATATGAAAGAATCTTTTGGAAGCCAACCCTTAAAAAAATTATGAAATTTGGAAATGGAGTTTATCATTATGGTGTATCCCATAAAATTGCATAATTTAAAGAACTTTACTGTTTTTAATGTTTTTTGTATGACAACATGATAACATTTATTTCTTATGAAAATAAATCCATTTTTGCTCTTTTAAGTATGACAATATTTTAAAAGAAATAAATCTTGATGATTTGATTGTTTATAAAAATGAGAAAAAAGTGGCATCATGTATTCTATGTTTGTATATTGAGTTGATGCACTCACGTAATGCACGATGTGTATAATTCCTATTTAGCATTTGAGATAGCTAAAAATGAGCATTGTATTAAACCTACTTAAAGTGGAAAAATTATGAATCTTCCCCACATAGGCTCACCTATTTTTATTACAATGTCTAGGAAAGATAGGTGGTTTTTCTGACTCCTAATAAGGGTGGTTTCGATACGCAAAAGCGCTGTCTACCCTTACCGTCATTCCTGGTTGTATTCGAATAGAGCTACCGAAAAGGGTTGACTAATAATCTTTTTCCATGCATGTATGTGTTTATATACTTATGACGAATCGGTGTCTATCAATCGACCCGTCGCTTGATAAGTGAGAACCCATTCGCACTTGTGTTTTTCGAACCTGCTGATTCGACAAACAATTTATGCTCATACAAACCATAAGCATATAAACTATCATTTTATATGATAAGTAAATCCAATATTTCTCCTCCCGATGTAGGAAAATATCGAAACAAATATGAATTCTTTGAGACCACCGATTTTGTGGCTCAAATGGAATAATAGAGCTATTGTTCAGCTCATGAGTCATGTTTCATTTGGATTATGTTTTCCCATATGGATAATGTTATCTTTTGGGCTATGGTTTGTTCACATTGATTATGCTTCTCGAGATAATTTAAAGTTATTTCCTTCCTTATGAAATTAAACAATACGTGTGACCAACTTTAAATTATTTTTACTTTGAGGCATGTATATTGGGTATGTTGATAGTCTGGTTGATTGTGGTATTCAGATACACTTTCATAAAACATAAGGACTACTTTTATCAACATTACGCCTAAAAGTAACTTCATTGACAACCATTTCGGGCCCGTCGACCCTAGGCTTTGGTATAGCCCAATATATGTTGTCAAATGGTACTATTTTAACCATAAATGAAGCCTTATATTATCCAAGTTCCAGTCGTAACTTGTTGAGTTTTAAGGATATTCGAGAAAACATGTTTTCATCTCGAAACTGCTCGAGAAAATGGTATTGAATACATTTACATTACCTCCGATAAATACGACCAAAAGCGTATATCGGAGAAGTTGAGATGTTTGTCAAACGGTTTGTACTTTACTACGATCTAAACCATTGAAAGCAATATAATCTTTCGTCGAGCCCCTGTTGATGGCGGAACTTATATGTTATGGCATGACCGGCTGGGACACCCAGGTCAAAATATGATGCTTCGAACTATGAATGCATCTCATGGGCACCCTCTTGAAGGCATTAATTTCATGATTAATTCGAAAAGCTTATGCCAAACATGCTCGATTGTAAAGACACATCTTAAAACACTTTATGTATAATCACAAAAGTGATATCATGTTTTCTTGAGAGAATTCATGGGGATATTTGTGGGCTTATCCAACCAACATGCGGACCATAATTTTTTTTTCATGACATTGGTTGATGAATCAACAATGATGGTCACAAGTAGCTTTGTTGTCCACAAGGAATAGAACATTTCCTAAACTCCTAGCCCATATCATTAAGTTGAGGGCTAATCATCTGAATTATCCAATAAAGTCAATTAGACTTGATAATGTCGGTGAGTTTACATCGAAAATGTTTGATGATTATTGCATAACATTGGGCCTTGATATTGAACACCCTGTTGTGTACGTTCATTCTCAAATTAATCTTGCGGAATCGTTTATCAAACGAATACAAATAATAGCAAGAACTTTGGTTATGCGAACCAAAACGCCCCATTTTATATATGGTTATGAGATATTGCACACTGATGCATTAGTCCGTCTGAGGCCCATGGGCACCCAATAACTTCGTGCGTACCAGCTGGTAACTGTATATGAGCCCGACGTCTCATATTTACGCATGTTTGGGTGCTTGGTCAATGTTCCAATTGAACTTCCAAAGCGTTCGAAATTTGGACCTCAGAAACGACGGGGAATATATGTTGATTATTAATCCCCATCCATCATACTCTATTTAGAGCCCTTGACATGCGATCTCTTTAACGCTATACATGCGAATTGTGACATTGATGAGACAATCTTCCCGTCGTTAGGGGGAGATTTGCACGTTAACGTTGATAAGGAACGACGTGAAAGAACGTGGCATATACCCAATTTGTCTCATATGGATCCCCCGATTGCACATAGTGATAAGGATGTGCAAAAAGTTCTAAGTCTACAAAATGTTGCTAATCAGCTACCAGACACATTTAATGACTTAACAAATGTCACGAGATCAAATATACCTGCTGCATATGTGCCTGCAAGGATAGACGTCCCTGTGAGACGCCATGTTCCGTTTGAACATGTTGCATCGGTCGAACCCACCGTGCAAAGGACGCTACCATTGGTTGTCCAGTCCGCCACTCCTCCCAATAAAAGAGGAAGACCGGTTCGGTTCCAAGGATGTTCTGCCTCAAAGGAGGAGAAATTATGTTGTATACGTTTTGCCACACCAGATCATTAAGGATGAGGGAGTATATTGGAGAAGCGTGTTCCTGATGAAACACCAATTTCTCATCATCCCGATAATCTCAAAATATATGTCGAGTATGCTAGCTTAGACAATATTTTGAAGCAGAACGAAACTGTCATCGATGATTTGCTCATATACGCAGTGGCCACTGACATTATGATCAATGATGACATGGAACCATGTACTATAGTTGAGTACAATGGACTGGTCTATGGAAACACACAATCCAGGTAAAATTGGATTCCTTACTGAAATGATGAGTGTTTGGACCTGTTGCTCCAACACCACCTAATTTTAAACCAACTGATTATAAATCGGTATTCGTAAGGAAGCGTAATGAGAATAATGAGATTGTATGATACACAACTCGCCTCGTGGCGCTAAGCTTCTCTCAAACGCCCTGGTATTGATTACAAGGAGATGTACTCTCCCGTTAGGGATGTTATAACGTTCCACTACTTAATCAGTTTAGTAGTTTCCAAAAAAAAAAAAAAAAACTGAACATGCAGCTTATGGATGTGGTCACAACCTATCTCTATTGGGATCTTGACAAAGAGATACATATGAAACTCCCTGATGGACTCAAGTTTCCTGAATCAAGTAGTTCTAAACCACATAACACGTTCTCGATATGACTGAGATAATCACTTTTTGGATTAAAATAATCTAGACGGATGTGGTATAACCGTCTTAGTGAGTACTTGATCAGACTGGGATATTTGAATATTGAGATATGCCCATGCGTGTTTATAAAGATATCCACTTCAGGATGGGTTATTATCGCAGTCTATGTAGATGATTTGAATCTCATAGGATCCTCGAAAGAGTTGTTTGAAACTGCTAAAATCCTGAAAAAGGAATTCGAGATGAAGGATCTTGGGAAAACACGGCATTGGCTCGACATGCAGACCGAGCACTGTAAAGATGGGGTTTTTCATTTATCAAGAGATTACACCTAAAAGGTGTTAAGACGCTTAGTTGCCATGACGCAAGGCCCCAATCTGCTCCCATGGTCATTCATTCCTTAGACATCAAAATGGACTCATTCCATCCAAATTAGGGTGATGAGGAGATATTGAGCCATGAGTGTTCATATCTCGGTACCATAAGCGCAATATGGTACTTCACCCAATGTACTAGACTGGACATCTTATTTGTTGTGATATGCATGACTAGGCATATCAATGCGCCAACACGCCACCATTGAAATGGTATTAAAGACATCTTCCGTTACTTTAAAGGTAGTACGGATATGGGCTTATTCTATCCCTAAGCGTCATCGAGTGGATCAAGTGTGATTGATACTCGAGATAACGCGACCCTTATTGGTTATGCCGATGCAGTTTACTTATCAAACCTGCACAAGGGACATTCCCAATCTGTAACGCCCTAAAAATTTATGTAATTTGATTTAATTACGTTTGTTTATTATTAAACATTATTACTTTCTTGGTGAATTAATTGCGTGACATACTTTTATGAAATCATGTGTGTTTGTGACGTTCTTTTATCGCGACGTTTAGACTTAGGGTCAAGTCTAATTAAGGGTCGTCAGTTTCGTGTCGGGTTGAGGCCGGCCAAAGGCCAAGGCCAAGACCCGAGCAGTAGCTTCCTCAATGATTGTCAAAAAATCGGATTAACCATTTAAGTTAGGACCGATCGCTTTATATTTGGAGCATACTCGGAATTATATCAATTAGGAAAGGCCCGAAAACCTCTTCTTTTAATGGCTGATCGTCCAGCCCATTTGTTAAATAAGCCCAACGAATTTGGTGATGGGGAATGGGCCGAGATGTATTGTTGCAATATAAATAAACTCAACCTAGAAGCCCATAACCCTCTTGCAGCCGTGTATCACTCGTAGTCGCGTACGGTTTCGTTTCTTCTTCCTTGACGATCGATCATTGAGAGCAGTCGAAGGAGTCGGTATTAGCAGCAACTATACAGGATCAAGAGAAGATTAACGACCGGATTTCACCGAGGAATTGTAAGTGTATCGCTCACTCTCCCTTTCTCCATTCAATTCCTCTCGATCGGGTGACTGATCTGTTTTAGGTTGATTGATTTTCTCGGGATATACACGGTATCTCTTTTCAGTGGTAAAGTTGGGGACTGCCGCGAGTAGGGGCGTCGAGTGGTGGTGGTGTGCGTGATCCTACCGAGCCGAATTATAGCAGAATTCACGGTAGTTCATGTCTTCCTTGTCGTTTCGTTTATTTACCTTTCAAATCTCGTATGTTTGTATGTTTGGGTTTGGGGTTCGGGTTGTGTAGGGCTTCTGTTAAATAGAGGGTTAATACCGAACCCTTTGAGTTTAGGTTTTGTATTAAGATCGGGTTAAACCTTAATCTAACTCGTGATAGTGCAGCTAGTTAGCACGAATCTGTTGTTGTTTACCCCGGGCTGAATTATGCGGACCGGGCAGCCGAGGCCGAGCCTCGGGTTGTTTCGGTGGGTTGGGTAAATAGTATCACCTTATTAAACCGTTTTGAGACATCGAAGGCGAAACCGAATCCGTAGGATTCTCGGGTTCCCATTTGGGAAACTCTTACCCTCATATTTTAGAAACCAGATTTAATTCAGGTAATTAATATTTTCAGCTACCGGGTATAAATTCTAGGCATTCGGGATTTTCGGTGACGAGCCGGGTTGCCAAAACGAATTTTATAAGGCAACACCTTTATGGCAGAATCTGCCCTCCAGTTGTAAACTGTTTTTGGCATACTTAAAATAATCTTTTTGGTTTTTGGCCCGTTTTGGGACCTTGTTTTCTGAGTTAGCTTTTCAACGCCGCAACCCTCTCGTCAATCCGAATTACGGTTTAAAAGTTATAGTCAATTTAGTATGCTGCTGTTAGGAAGATGACCTGTGCAGCAGGTCTGACTTGCAAGGCTGTTTTGAGAAACTTAGAGTCTGTTTTGGCCAGTGACCGTCTCACAGTAAATTGTAGTACTGATTGTCTAGTTGTCGTGGTAAAAAGATGGGGAAAATCTAATGAGCCGTTTAGGAGTTATGACAGTTTCCGTGAGACTGACGGGTGCTGCCAGCTTTCTGAAATAAGTCCTCGGGTAGAATTTTAATTCAAGGTTTCGCTTGTTGGTTTTAGGACCGTCTAGGAGATAACGTGCTGTCCTTCTGATTGTCGGAAAACCCTTTGGAGCTTACGTTTCTCGAGGTGAGTATTCTCACCGTGTATTCAGTTTTAACGTTGTACATGCATGACTTATGTGTTACATTTCTTGCACTATAGTTGTTATCTGAGATTGATTTGTTATCTGAGATTGATTTGTTATCTGAGATTGATCTGTTATCCGAGTTATCTGTTATCTGAGCTTTCTGTGATCTGACTTTCTGAGTTCTGAGTTCAGAGTTCTGAGTTTCTGAGTTTTGAGTTAAACATTAAACATAATATATATCTGACTTGACACCGAAGAGCACTGGTGTCAGACGTTTTGACTTGGCACCGAAGAGTACTGGTGCCAGGCCTTTTTGACTCAACACCGAAGAGTACAGGTGTTGAGGTGGTGTGAGGCGGGTCGAGGTTGATCTCTCGGCCCAAGTCACACTAGCGCGCTATATAAATTAAAATCTGAGTAATAAAATCTGAGAAATAAATCTGTGTAATTAATCGAGTAGTTTCTGACTAGAAGTACACTGATGTGCCCTCATGCGTTGTATGTTAGAATTGTTTGCATTTTGAGATATTCACTCAGCTTCCCCAGCTGACCCCTATTTTCCCCCACTGTTTCAGGTACTAGCAAAGGGAAGGAGAAGGTGGACGGTTGACCGCTGTATTCTACCTATGCAGATGTGGACAACATTTATTATTATTATAAACATTTTACTCTATTAAACTATTTCCGCATTTAAGATTTTCGTTAAATAACGACCTTACTATTTTGATATTTTTAATATTTAAATTATTGGGACATTTTATATTAAAATATTGTACTCAAAAATTTTTAAATTCTTGTAAATTTACGGGTGTTACACAATCTGGTTATGTCTTTACCATAAGGAATGTGGCGACATCCTAGAGTTCTTGTAGATAGACTCTAGTTGATACTTCGACAAATCACTCCGAACTACTCGCGCTCGTAGAGGCTACTAGAGAGTGTATATGGCTTTGAGATGTAAGAGACCATATTTGTAACACCCAAATTTTTACAAAAATAAAAATTTTCTAAATACAAGATTTTAAATAAAAAGGTCCCAATAACTTGAATAATTAAAACCCAATAATAATATTGTCATTTTAAAATGTATTTAATGCGGAAATAGTTTAATAAAATAAAGTATTTTAAAATGTGAAGTGTTGTCCACATTAGCTCTGGGAAAGACAGCAGTCAACCGTCCACCTTCTCCTTTCCTTTGCTGGTACCTGTAACAATGTGGGGGAAAGTTTTGGGTCAGCTGGGAAGCTGAGTGAATAATCTCAAAATGCAAACAATTAAAACATGCAACACATGAGGGCACATCGGTGTGTGATTCGGGTCGATCGCCCCTCCTCACACCTCAGATAGGCATAAGCCAAAACTCAGACGGGAGTGATCCCAAAAACTCAGACGGGAGGTGATCCCAGGATAGGCATATAGCCAAAAACTCAGATGTGTGTTATTATGTTTTATTATCTCTTTAACATAATTATCTCAGATGCCCTAGCAAGTAGTAGCACAGAATGACCCTGTGCCGAGCTCGGTTACCCAGGCACAATGTCTCAGATCAAAATAAATCAACAGATGCTCAGATACTCAGATAACATATCAACTCAGATAACACATAAGTTTCAACTAATATAACACATCAGTCATGCATGTACTATGTTAAAACTGAATACACGGTGAGAATACTCACCTCGAATAACCGTAAGCTCCTAAATATCCTCGGTACTGAAGAGCGTCTCTAACCTGGTCCTAGAAGGTCCTACAATGTACAAGGAAGCTCGGGTTAGGATTAGGCTCAAAGGTTGCTTCAGCAGAAACTAAACAGCACTCAGCACTTTCGCGGGAACGGCTATAACTCACAAACCGCTCACTAGATATTATTCACATTTTTACAGTAGTTAAATGACTCAGAGGACTACAATTTTACAAAAGGCTTCGGAAGCTAGATCCAAACAGAAAAGGCTCAAAACATGCTCGCGAGACAGAATAGCTGAACCGAAAACTATCCAGCGAAGGTTTACTAAAACATCAATAACTTTTAAATCGTAAATAAGGTAACGAGCCGTCAGCGTCGTTGGAAAGAGGACTCAGAAACCTAGGAACCAGCACGGGCCAAAAATCCAGAAACGTATCTTAAGTGTGACAAAAACGGACTTAAACCCAGACTATAGTTTCTGCCCAAAATCCAGCATGACGTTAAAAACCCGTTTTAATTCCCGACATCAACCGTTTATTCCCGAGATACCCGAAAGCCCTGAGACTCAATTTTAACTCAGAAACATATTTATAAGAAATTTATTCATTTCTTTTGAAATCCTTTTCGGTTTAGGAAACCAAGAACACTACGGGTTCGGTTTTCGGTTTTCAGTTGATAAGACGTTTGGATTCAAAACTCATGATATTTACCCAACCCGACAACCCATAAATAAGTGTCCGCCAAGAACCACCATCCGAATCACAAAATCAGCAGAATCAAGGACACGAACATATTGCTCTAGACTCGATTAACTATTGAAAACCGGAATCAAACTATTAGACGATACAAGGAACGAAACTAACAGTGAATTACACAACACTGCACCAACCCGAGCCCTTTATGGCTCGACACCAATTCTGCCACACCCTACAGCAAACGGGATAAGATTATCAAGACAAGGAACGGAATAAACAAAACAAAAGACTTGAAACAGTAGACTACCGAAATAGGTACGGTTCCTTGCTCGGGGAAATCTGCTCGATAGTCCTCTCCACGCCACGGCTTAGTGACTACCCGGGATTCAATCTCCTCACTGTTCCGCCATGATTGATACACAGCAACAAAAGAACACAAAAGATTAGTGGTTTACTGGTCGAAAGGGACATAAGATGAACGAACATCACAAGGATTTCTCACCGAGACTTTATCTCAAACACCTGTACGTAGGCGGCTTCCTCTTCTCCGAACACGGTCGCCGGCTTTCAACCTCCACTCTATCACCAGCATGCGAACGCAAGAATGGCAGAGGCCTTCGATTTGGTGGACGCCAAGAGGAGAAAACGGCAGCTGGTGGCGGTGGTTGTTGGGTTTTTTTTTCACCGATATTATAAAAGAAGTGAGGGTGGCGGTTTTGCTAAGTCTTCGACAGAACCAGATAAGAAAATAAAGGAGATGGCGGTGATGTCTTGCTTGCTTGGCCGGAAATCAGGAAAAGGAATATCAATAAAGGAGGTGGCGGTGGTTGGGTCTTCAACGGCGGCATCACCCACACCCTTAATTCTTTTAGATTTTAGGTTAAATATTATGATGGTGAAGTTTTTGGCTTAGACTACAAATGGGTTTGTATATATAAAAAGAAACGTGGGCCCCTCCTCTCTCTCTACACTTGCCGATCCAGAAGAGAATGAAACCAAGTCCAGCCCCTTTGCAACCTTGTGCAAACTAGCTCAAAACAAAAAGGTCCATACTAGTCAAAGCTCTAGACGATATTCGGCCCTTGGCCAAAATGGCCGGCCTCCGACCCGACACTTAAACTCTCGAAAACTTGAAACGTCATGAAAGAAACGCCACATAATATAATACAAAGCACCATACATTTAATGGTCACAATTAAATATGTAATCACTCAGATAGGCACAAAATCTTAGTTAAATAATTGTTACGTAATTTATTTTAAATAAACTGTAATTAAATTAATTACAATATTTTTAGGGCGTTACAACTCAACTCCACTTAAAATAGACTTCGTCCCCGAAGTCATGGCTCGGAAGAAACTCAGGGTAGCGATCTCGCGTACTCAGACTCGTCAACGACACACGTTCTGAGAGAAGAAAAAAAATAAAATAAAATAAAATGATAAGGTTACGAAGAGAAAAGAAAATTCTTCACGATGATCTACTCGATCAGAATAAACTCCGGCTCTTGCAAATGCGCATACAACGCGTCCATCTCTTGCGGCGCAAAAGTTAAGGATAAAAGAAATATAAACGAATGTTCTCTAAGGGTCTCGTTTAGACGATACAAAGGATGTCAAAAATAACGCATAATAATTCTCGATACTCTGATAAAGATGTCTTCTTGCTCTCGTAGTCGGACACAGTTGCTGCACCCAACGGTTAACGTTGCGCTGAATCTCCGATTCAACTCCACTTGGAGTTTTGTTACGGTTTGGTTTGTGGCGGCAGAAGATCTCGGCGTGATACTCGGTCGTCCAATGCGTGCTCAAAATCACACTCGGCCCCCTCATGGCGATAAAATAAGTTTTTAGGGGAAAACGTTCTCGCACAGTTCTAACAAATTTTTACTTTTACATTATATTAACATATAAAATCTTATTATAGACAATCTCTACCAATAAGCATCGTCTCAAGGTCCTCTACTCTATAGGACATTAGTTTGTTTTATGCATAAGAACAATTCAGTGGTTCACACCACTATTAAACAATACCTAACAAGTATAAAAATTCACATAAATGTATTTCATCACACAAAATCTCAGATAGTAGGCAACTCATGCCTCTTACTCAAGTTGCATATACTCAATTGCACACACCTCAAATCTCCACAACTTGTTTTTAACTCAACGCAAGCTTATCTCATCAATTTAAACTCAAATCTCGTTTAATGACTTCTCACCAGTCAACACAATGTATACATTTACTCGATTTTACATTTTTCTTTTCACGCGATCAAATTTAATTATCAGGCCACTCGAACAGATAATTTCTCTTTTAAGTTGCGTTATTAGTGCTCTTGTTAACTCGTATTTAACAAATTCTCGCTGACTCTTTTTAATATTGATCGCTCAACTCATTTTAATGATACTTATCAATTCTCATAATAATTTTATCATTTAGCTCGTTAATTATTTTCTCACTTTGTTCACATTTAATTTTGTCTCTTTATCAAATTGACCAAAGGTCTACGCAATAATCACATTTATTTTTAAGTTTCAATTGCCTCAACTTAATATTTTCTCTTCACTTGGTTAATTAATTAACTCGATAATTCTCATGTATTCAATTAATCAATTCATTCTCATTCCCATCATAAAGATTCCTCGTTACTTTATATTTTCATTGTTTTCTCGATTTTAGAAACACATAGTATTTAAATAAAATTTTATTATTTGATACATTTGTATTTTTCTCGTTTGCTCATTTTAATAATTATTCTCGATTTAATAAGTTACTCGTATAAACTCTCTAGCCAATTATATGAACATGTATGCTCATAACAATTATAAATAACACATAACAAAAACTTTTCTCTTGATAATTCTCTTAATTTACTCCTTCCAAATTTTATTTTTCACATTTAGCTCGATTTATTAATCTCCATTAGCTCAATACTAATACAACTATAATACTCACAACATTATAATTATTCTCTATTCGCACTCTTAATATTGGCAATTTTCCCCTTTACCACCTACTCAACTCCACTTGGAGAAAACTCGTCCTCGAGTTTGGCACTAGAAGTCTCTATGATGTTAACACAAACAACATACACCCACTCAAGCAAATAATATGCGTAAAATAAATTCACAACAGCAAGCATTGGTCCATCGTTCCCCTCAAAATCTCCTCATAACCAACCAAAAGTCATGTGCGTACGGTAATAGGGGCCCTCTATTACTTTCGACACCTACTTTTGTCTGGTCACGAGTCGATCCCAAAGTTTACAACTTCCCACATAAAAATTCACCAACAGATTACACTCAGAATTAGGGAAAAGTTTATTTTCAATATCTGATAAAATACAATTATGCACTCAGCTGTGGGTACTCAAAATCTCATAACCTTGCTCAGAAAATCATGCGTATTTTAGTCTCATATACGATACTCGGGTAACTCAGATGCATGAAAATATTCCCACTTGTTACTTTCACAATACAAATCTCATTTTAAACTTTTCATTTGGATATCTCATATATCACTCCTCATAAATATTATTTGCATCCTCTTCACAATTGTATTAAATTTATTGTAATTTGAGACCATCGATTAATACCCTTTCAATCAGAGTTCTCACTTATTGTGTTCCTCATTTAACTTGATTTAACTATAGCTCTTTTAACTCGTTTTTTTTAATAGATCATCACCAACTGCATGATGATAGTTTTACTTTAATTCAATTTAATAATTGCCCTTTAAGATAAACTGAAGAGAAATTTCAGATTAATTTGACTCAACAAATTCTCGATTAATTAGCATAATAACTTATATAGTTCAATTAATATCTCTGTGTTAACTCAATAATCTCTCATTGAACTCGTTATTCACATGAAGTTTTGCACTCAGCTAATTAATTCGCATACTTTAAATATTTTCTCATTTATCTCAGCTTAAAGATTCTTGATTACTATCAATATGTTGACTTTTAACCTGAAATCTTCCCGACTACTCCGACTCATGGCTCATTGTATTCACAAATAAATTTCTCATTTAGTATGTTTAATTTAATAGCTTTTCATTAACCAAGTTCAATAATTCTCTTTTAGCTCGCGTGAATAATTGTCGTTTAACTCGACTTGATTGCTTCTCATTGACCCCCCTTTATTAATTATTGTCTCGCTCTTTTCAATAAATATCCTTTTAAAATAAATTAGACTTTCTAATACATTTTGACGTAACTATTTCTCATTTATTTAAACTATGTTCAATCCTTTTACCGTTTAAATTTAAATTGATTAATGCTTACAACCCTTTTTAAGTTTTCTCTTTCAATCGTGCTTTATTATTTCTTATACTTTTGTCTCAATACTGTCTCGGTTAATTCAAATTACGAATTTTCCAGATACTTCATTTTATTAGCTCTTCATAACTCGATTAATGATTACCACATATAAAAGTTTCTCTTTAATCCATTGTACAAAAATTCTTACACAAATTTAGAATTTCATATTAATGTATCTTTTGATTATTTAAACTTGGTTTAACAATTTCTCATTATGCAATACTCATTTTATTATCTCATTAAACGTATTTCTCAAGAATTTAATTCGATACTTTCTCGTTTAGCTCGAATGTAATTATTTTTCATTTTCTTGAATTAATAATTTCTCCTTACACAACTTGGTAAACCCTCATTTAAATATTTATTAATCTCTGATTTACTAGCTTCAATAACTCTTTCTATAAAGTGTTTTCTCCGAAATGAAAACTTTTAATATTCTCTCAGTTTTAAAAATTATTACTTCT
The DNA here is from genome assembly GCA_963853835.1 of Calendula officinalis. Lineage (NCBI taxonomy): Eukaryota > Viridiplantae > Streptophyta > Magnoliopsida > Asterales > Asteraceae > Calendula > Calendula officinalis. Next base: position 34,742,866 of record OY970823.1, on the reverse strand, counting down.
CTTTAATATTATGAACTTTCTCATTTTCCCATTTACTCAAGCATGTTTCTCAGTAAATAATTTATGGACTTTATATTACGAATTTGTATTCATTTATAAACTTTTGGTTAAAATTTCTCAGAATTCTAAAAGCTCACTTCAACTCAATTAGGTGTTCCTTTAAATTGGAAACTTTTATCATTTTCTCATTAAAATTATAATTCCTCTCGTATGCGTTTTTGTATATGTATAAAATATATAAAACTCTAAGAATTTAAAACCCGAATTTTCCTCAGAATTATGCTCTAAATTATACTCGGAATTATAAAATCTCACATTCGTATATCTATATATACATATTATTTAGTCGTACAATTCACAGGAAATTTTCTCAGGTTATTATAACTTTCAACGTTTATTTCACAGATGCAATCAGAAACTACACTCGGAAAAATATACTCAGAAATTCTCTCAGAAAATAAACCAAAAATTCTCATACTACTCGGTGCGCCTTCTTTGATTTCTGTGGCTTTACTGGTACGAGCCGCGATCCCAAGCAAGCTTTGTTATGCCGAAACCTAAATGTTAAGTCAGCAACACTTCCAAATGGCACCCGCGTCTTTGTTTGAATCACTGACAGTTCGGGCAGGCCCGCAGGACTATACTCCGAATATAACAAAATCTCAAATAAATAATACTCTTAAATATTACCGGCAGTAGGAAGCGAGAGGTCGACGTGACATGCTGTATATTTGATGTGGAAACTTTTCTCAGAAAAATATTTGACTCTTTTCTCTTTTCAAAAAACTTGATACTCAAACTTGAGTTTGAATTCGCCCCTTGCGAACCCAAATCCATCAAGTCAGAGCTCTGATACCAACTTGTAACACCCAAATTTTTACAAAAATAAAAATTTTCTAAATACAAGATTTTAAATAAAAAGGTCCCAATAACTTGAATAATTAAAACCCAATAATAATATTGTCATTTTAAAATGTATTTAATGCGGAAATAGTTTAAATAAAATAAAGTATTTTAAAATGTTAAGTGTTGTCCACATCAGCTCTGGGAAAGACAGCAGTCAACCGTCCACCTTCTCCTTTCCTTTGCTGGTACCTGTAACAATGTGGTGGAAAGTTTTGGGTCAGCTGGGAAGCTGAGTGAATAATCTCAAAATGCAAACAATTAAAACATGCAACACATGAGGGCACATCGGTGTACTCCTAGTCAGAATCTACTCGGTTAATTACTCAGATTTATTTCTCAGATTTTATTACTCAGATTTTAATTTATATAGCGTGCTTGTGTGATTCGGGTCGATCGCCCCTCCTCACACCTCAGATAGGCATAAGCCAAAACTCAGACGGGAGTGATCCCAAAAACTCAGACGGGAGGTGATCCCAGGATAGGCATATAGCCAAAAACTCAGATGTGTGTTATTATGTTTTATTATCTCTTTAACATAATTATCTCAGATGCCCTAGCAAGTAGTAGCACAGAATGACCCTGTGCCGAGCTCGGTTACCCAGGCACAATGTCTCAGATCAAAATAAATCAACAGATGCTCAGATACTCAGATAACATATCAACTCAGATAACACATAAGTTTCAACTATCCAGCGAAGGTTTACTAAAACATCAATAACTTTTAAATCGTAAATAAGGTAACGAGCCGTCAGCGTCGTTGGAAAGATGGCTCAGAAACCTAGGAACTAGCACGGGCCAAATCCAGAAACGTATCTTAAGTGTGACAAAAACGGACTTAAACCCAGACTATAGTTTCTGCCCAAAATCCAGCATGACGTTAAAAACCCGTTTTAATTCCCGACATCAACCGTTTATTCCCGAGATACCCGAAAGCCCTGAGACTCAATTTTAACTCAGAAACATATTTATAAGAAATTTATTCATTTCTTTTGACATCCTTTTCGGTTTAGGAAACCAAGAACACTACGGGTTCGGTTTTCGGTTTTCAGTTGATAAGACGTTTGGATTCAAAACTCGTGATATTTACCCAACCCGACAACTCATAAATAAGTGTCCGCCAAGAACCACCATCCGAATCACAAAATCAGCAGAATCAAGGACACGAACATATTGCTCTAGACTCGATTAACTATTGAAAACCGGAATCAAACTATTAGACGATACAAGGAACGAAACTAACAGTGAATTACACAACACTGCACCAACCCGAGCCCTTTATGGCTCGACACCAATTCTGCCACACCCTACAGCAAACGGGATAAGATTATCAAGACAAGGAACGGAATAAACAAAACAAAAGACTTGAAACAGTAGACTACCGAAATAGGTACGGTTCCTTGCTCGGGGAAATCTGCTCGATAGTCCTCTCCACGCCACGGCTTAGTGACTATCCGGGATTCAATCTGCTCACTGTTCCGCCATGATTGATACACAGCAACAAAAGAACACAAAAGATTAGTGGTTTACTGGTCGAAAGGGACATAAGATGAACGAACATCACAAGGATTTCTCACCGAGACTTTATCTCAAACACCTGTACGTAGGCGGCTTCCTCTTCTCCGAACACGGTCGCCGGCTTTCAACCTCCACTCTATCACCAGCATGCGAACGCAAGAATGGCAGAGGCCTTCGATTTGGTGGACGCCAAGAGGAGAAAACGGCAGCTGGTGGCGGTGGTTGTTGGGTTTTTTTTTCACCGATATTATAAAAGAAGTGAGGGTGGCGGTTTTGCTAAGTCTTCGACAGAACCAGATAAGAAAATAAAGGAGATGGCGGTGATGTCTTGCTTGCTTGGCCGGAAATCAGGAAAAGGAATATCAATAAAGGAGGTGGCGGTGGTTGGGTCTTCAACGGCGGCATCACCCACACCCTTAATTCTTTTAGATTTTAGGTTAAATATTATGATGGTGAAGTTTTTGGCTTAGACTACAAATGGGTTTGTATATATAAAAAGAAACGTGGGCCCCTCCTCTCTCTCTACACTTGCCGATCCAGAAGAGAATGAAACCAAGTCCAGCCCCTTTGCAACCTTGTGCAAACTAGCTCAAAACAAAAAGGTCCATACTAGTCAAAGCTCTAGACGATATTCGGCCCTTGGCCAAAATGGCCGGCCTCCGACCCGACACTTAAACTCTCGAAAACTTGAAACGTCATGAAAGAAACGCCACATAATATAATACGAAGCACCATACATTTAATGGTCACAATTAAATATGTAATTACTCAGATAGGCACAAAATCTTAGTTAAATAATTGTTACGTAATTTATTTTAAATAAACTGTAATTAAATTAATTACAATATTTTTAGGGCGTTACAATATTCGAAGTAAGTGTGGTTTGGATTATGATCCCAGTTAACCAGTTGTCATATATGAAGATAACACCGTTGTTATCGATCAATTGAAACATGGCTATATCAAAACACGATAACACCAAACACATCTCGCCGAAATTGTTCTTTACACATGAACAACAAGCATTTCAAAAGATTGAAGTGCAACATATTGGATCAAATAAGAATCATGCAGACTTGTTCACCAAGTCACTGCCAAAGTATTCTTTCCAAAACATGTCAAAGTTATTTGACTTGGAAAAGTCTATGAGCTATCTAACTGACATGTATCATGCACCCAATTGTGTGCAAATAATGATTGCATCCGGATGTATGCCTTGCACCCTGTTGAGTGCGAATAATGATTGCATCAAGACGTATGCTTTGCACCATGTTGAGCGCGGATAGTGATTGCATCCTGGCGTATGCTTTACACCCCGATGAGTGAGAATAATGATTGCATCCTGACGTATGTTTTGCACTCTGTTGTGTGCATGTGAGGGGGAGCATCCCGATGAATGCTTGTGTACTCTTTTTCCTTTAGTTCAAGGGTTTTGTCCCATTGGGTTTACCTTGGCAAAGCTTTTTTAATGAGACACTAACAGTACCACATCCTCACTAAGAATTGTTGAATTCAGGGGGAGTACCCAGTTGAGTACTTATTAACCATTGTGCACTCTTTGTCCTTCGTTAGAGTTTTTGTCCCACTGGGTTTTCTCTAAACAAGGTTTAATGAGGCACACCATATATGGTTCTGTCCACCGCTCAAGACATCCACATCGTACTCTTTTGTCCATCGACTGGAGTTTCAGTCCCAAAGGGTTTTCTCCGACAAGGTTTTTAATGAGGGGAATGCTTTATGGATTGTGTGAAGATACAATACTTATTAACCATTGTGCACTCTTTTGTCCTTCGTTAGAGTTTTTGTCCCACTGGGTTTTCTCTAAACAAGGTTTTAATGAGGCACGCTGTATATGGTTCATTACCTTTCTCAAGACATCTAGATCGTACTCTTTTGTCCTTCGACCAGAGTTTCTTTTGTCCCAAGTGGTTTTCTCTGACAAGGTTTTAACGAGGCGAATGACTGATGAATTGTCTGAAGATACAAGACGAAGAAATACAACTATGGTTCGGCGTTAATGTAAGCAACCAAGGGGAGTGTTGTAACTCATATTGATGGTGGTTGATTATATTCAACACCTTCATAAGTAGACATTATGTAGTAGTTAAACACCTCCATAACTAGACTTTATGTACATAAAGTCTATGACCATTACCTACCCTATATATATGGGTGTTCTCTCATTTGTATCACTTGTATCTCTTCTATCTTATGAATCTCTTGTCTTTCTTGTACCATGTATCATACTTCTATGTCTAATGAGAATATTTGTTATGATCCCAATTGAGTTAAGCTAATTTATCTTACAACAAAATTATATTTATTATTTTAAAAAGGCATCTAATTGTTCGCCACTTCCCAGAAAAAAAAAGAATTCACCCATCCCAAGTCCCAACCATTATTTTACTGAATTCATAATTTATTTACATTATCTTTTCTTTCTGTTTTTATATTATATATCTAACGTTCCAAATTATATTTAGGAAAATAATAATGACTGTTCTAAAAGTTGTTAATAAAATATTAAGATACGTATCAAAAACTTATACAATAATTAATAAACGTCTATGTATTTTAGGAATCAACTCCCACTGATAAAAGTATAAACGATTTATGTACGCAATTACTTTTTAATAATAGTGATTCGACGCGTCGGTTGAAACTTTTTCCCTCCTCCACCGTTGGCACGGAGAGATCGGTTGAAAGCGTCGCTTTATTTCCGCCAGTTTGGGGACGGAAAGAGAGGAATTTAGTGTTGGTTGGAGGGTGAACTGACGTAACGCTGATTTAGCGAAAACTGATGTCATCAATTTTTCAGTGTTCGTGAATTACTAAGAACTCTCATTAACAAAATCTTTAATTCTTTATACTGTGTATTTATTATTATAGAAAGGCATCTAATTGTTCTCCACTCTTCAATAAAAAAGAATTCACCGCACCCAACCATCATCTTTCTCTCTGCATAATTTTATCTATTATTGGAAGGCATCTATTCAAACAAATTGTTCTCCAACTTTCACCCCACCCAACCATTTGTCTTTCTCTCTCTCCATAATTTGTTTTTATATTAGAGTAAATTACATGGATGATCCTTTAGGTTTATAGCATATTTCACCAATGATCCTTTAGTTTCAAAAATTACACTGATGGTCCTTATTTTTGAAAGGTTTTTCACCGATGGTCCTTTACCGGAATGTCCGCTTATTTTTCAAGTTAACTAACATCACATGTGATGTACTTGGGGGTATTTTGGTAAAATTTTGAAACTAAAGGACCATTGGTGAAATTTGCTATAAACCTAAAGGACCATCCGTGTAATTTAAATGAGAAGGGGAAAGACAAATTGACCAAAAGACCCCCAAGTGCATCACATGTGATGTTAGTTAACTTGAAAAATAAACGGACATTTTGGTAAAGGACCATCGGTGAAAATCCTTTCAAGAATAAGGACAATCGGTGTAATTTTTGAAACTAAAGGACCATTGGTGAAATTTACTATAAATCTAAAGGACCATTCATGTAATTAACTCTTTTTATTATATATTTTCTGTCTGTGCATCAACATTCAAACAAAATCACTATCTCCATCTTCATATCTCTTGTTCTTTATCAGATAGCCACCGCAGAGGTAGTGGTGTTCGATAGCAGTCAGTAGTAGAGGGTGGTTAGTGGTGGTTACCGGCGGGTGACGTTGGTTGGTATTTCTAGTGAGAAGAAAATTACGAGGATGTATAACCCCATTTGCTGTTCAAAAAATTTAATGTTGTACAAGTATTTTCACATATTGTACAAATACTTGTATCAACTATTATAGTACATAGATTAAAAAATGTAATGTTAAAATCACCACCTTTATAGATAATATGTATAATGAATAACTAAAGAAATAACTAAATAATAAATTGACAAAATATTAAGACCAATGATTATTAAAACTTTAGCATGGTAATTCAGTGAACATTTTTTTAGCAGATAGTTAAATGGTGGGTATTTACTATTTAGTTATAATTTTGATTAAAATATAAGTTGTTTTAGGATAGAAATAAGAATTTTATTTTACTTTTTAATAATTTGATTACATTTTAGCATCCTTTATTTTAATATGTTGAATTTTTTGTCCAAAAATTATAATATGTAAACTAGTAGTATAACATTTAACAACTTTATTTTGTAGCTTAAATTATTTATAATATCTAAAAAATTGAGAATACGATTTTATGATTGTACGAATAATAGTAAACACCCGTTTTCAAAATTATGGTTGTCCGACAAATTTCAAAATTATTCCCTTCACTCTTTAAACAATTCTCATTTCTCTTGTGTATAAATTTTTAAAAAATAATTAATGACGAAGTCCTTTGTAATAAATTTGATTAAAATATATAGTTATTTTAAAAAGTTAAAGTATTTTTAGCAAATAGTTAGTAATTGGGTATATTATAATAATAGTATCCGTATTTTATTAAATAGGTCACTTAAATTTAAAAAAAAAACTTTTTTATAAGACAAATATTTTAGTAGAAATTGGAACTTTTTGAAGACACAGATGAAGTAATAAATTAAAATGAATTACATATATTACCTCCGTATCAAAATAAGTGATACACTTTTCATTTTTGGGTAAATCAAAATATATGATACATTTTCAAAGTTTACCTTATTTAGTAAAAAAATGTGACCCATTATCTAGTAATGAATTAATTATCTACTTTAATTAAGTAAAATTGCAAATTTATCTTTACCTTACTTTTAAACATCATTAATATAACTTTTTTCAAAAAACATGAGACTCAGTCTTAACTAACTCTCCACTTTAATTTATTTTAACTCATATTTTAATCTTTAATACAGTGAAACTTCAAATGTATCACTTATTTTGACACGGAAGTTGTATTATCTTATTATAAATATCAACATGAATTTTTTTGAAAATGCCAAATGATAACAACGGAGCATACTCTCAATATTCTAACGAGCATCCCGGGTTCAACCCCAAAAATCTCTTAAATTTGCCACCACAAAGAGATGTTTAAACTTTTAAGGATTCGAACTCTACACCTCACTGATCATATGAGTGTAAAGCTAATGCATCAATCAAGCCGAGCTAGACATGATTCGCAGATATCAACATAAATTGAACACAAAAAATCTTAAATACAATTTATTTTCTTAATCTACCACTTAAATTACATTAATATTTTTTGTTTTTTAGACGGAGAGGGTGTATAAATTTGTGTGTGTCTACTGATCAAATCACATTTCCGGTAGTGTCCTTTTCCACCAAAAAGATGACCGGAGACCTGCACAATTATGACCGGAAAGCTGAGCTCAGGGCGTTCGACGAAACGAAAACCGGCGTCAAAGGACTTGTTGACGCCGGAATCACCACCATTCCTCGTATATTCATCCTACCTTCACTTGAAAACCAGAGCTCAGGCGAACCACCGACTCCAGATCAAATTCTTCCGACAATCGACCTGGACGGAATTAACGAAGATCCGATCCGGCGCAAGGAGGTGATCGAGAAAATGAAGGATGCGTTGGAAAACTGGGGGTTTTTTCTGATGGTGAATCATGGAATTCCGGTGAGCGTGATGGAGGAGATGAAGAAGGGGGTTTTAGGGTTTTTTGAGGGTGATGATGAGGTGAAGAAGCAGTGGTACACAAGGGATACCGGCGGGAAGCAAAAGCTGGCGTATTATAGCAATCTTGACTTGTATGTTACGCCGGTGACTAATTGGAGAGACAATTTCTACTGCTCCATGGCTCCAATTCCACCACAACCACATGAACTGCCTCCATCTTGCAGGTTTACTTCTTTCCAAATTATTTATATGTTTCGGTTAACTTTATTACACTTTCAGTGCTTAATAATATTTGATTTAAAAACAAAGCAAACGTTTTTAAGTTTTAACTACCGGAAAAGAGAGTGAATGAGTGCATGGACGATGGCTATGGTGTACGTCGTACGTGAGAGAGGAATTATTAAATAAATCAAAATTAAAATGAAAATGAAAAAAGATTAACAGTTTTGTTTAACAGTACGTGGCGACCAACTCTCAGAATTAAGATGATAAGAATCATCTGTGTAATTTATGAAATTTAAATATTAAATAAAATACTTTTAGCAAACCAGATGGATCATCCGTGTGATTTACCTTTTTTACTTAATTAAATGAAAGACATTTTGTAAAATGAGATCAAAAGTCTCTCAAATTACGTGAAATAAAGGAATAATATATGTAAATGTATGATATTGGCAAATATATATATTTGTGAGTGTCTAACTGATTATAAGATGTTAAAATGGATGTTTATGAAGTGATATTTGGATCGACTACTCGAAACAAGTAATGAAGTTGGGAAATTGTTTATTGGAGTTGATATCCGAAGCTCTCGGGCTTAACCCGAGACATATCATCGATATGGGGTGTGCCGAAGGACTTACCATTCTTAGTCATTACTACCCTTCATGCCCACAACCCGAGTTAACAATCGGCACCGACAAACATACCGACAACAACTTCATCACTATCCTTCAACAAGACCATGTCGGCGGTCTCCAAGTGTTCCATCAAAACCGATGGATCGATGTTCCCCCGAACCCGCAAGCTCTTGTAGTCAATGTTGGAGATCTTCTTCAGGCATTTTCCTTTTCCTTTCTCTCATTAGAACAATATGATTATATAAATAATATTCTTTTAATGTTAATATATTGTAATGGGTTGGAGATTTTTAGTGTTTGGCGCTATTTGTTTACACTATAATTATAGGTTTTAGTGTGAAAGATAGTGTTAACAGCTGGATGTTAAAAGAATTGTCGATCAGATAAAAACACATATGTACAGTTGATTCAAATTTTAATTAGTTGAATGTTAGTTTTATGAAATACTTAAAAGGCAAACTGTAAGGTGGACAATTATTTTGAGATGGGAAAACTAACATTGTGAATATTGGTTTCTTTGATTCCATGATTTTTTTCAGCTGATTACGAACGACAAATTTGTGAGTGCACAACATCGGTATTGGCAAACAAGGTTGGTCCAAGAGTGTCGGTGGCATCGTTCTTTACAACGGGTACACTTAAATCGTCAAAAGTGTATGAACCGATCAAAGAATTGCTCTCGACCGAGAATACAACAAAATATAGGAGCACTACAGTGAAGGAGTACGAAACTCGTGTTCTCTCAAAGGGATTTTATGGCACTTCTGCTCTTTTGGATTTCAAGATTTGAACATGTTTGGAAGCATATCGAGTATTATGGTTTCAAGAGTACGGGATCAAATAAATTACTGAAAAATAATAGTTGCGTATTATTAATATTGTGTACCGTTTGTTTTATGGAACCTTATTATAAAATAAAGAGTTAAATGCAAGAACCCAAATTGCACGGTTGGTCCTTGTGTTTCATTAAGTGCAGGCGCGGTACCCATGGTTAGCATTTTTGTGCACTCGTGATCCCTCCACCCTAACGCTGTTAACTATCTCCGTTAGTTGAGGGGCATTTTTGTCAAAAGAAACCCAAATTCAATTTCAAGAACAAGTAACAACTCAGGGCACTCGTTATCTTCTTCAAGAAAAAGAAAACCACCACTGTCAGACCTCCCTCCGGCAGAAAAAGAAAAAGAAACCCACACCACCGTCTTCTTCGCCCTCCTTCCGGCAGAGCTTCGGCCAACCACACCGGATCCGTTCATCGTCACTCTTATGGCCATCTCAAACTCTTCCCTGCATCTCCACCCTTGGTCGTATACTCCGGCATCTTCACCTCCTGACGTGGGTGTATTCTCCGGCATCTTCACCTCCTGACGTGGTCATATCCTCCAGTATCTTCACCCCCAAATCTGAATCATCATGGTCCGGGCACTCACACTGCCCACTCCCAGTAACAGACCTGTCATGGAACCACCGTCAATTTCAAAAACGATTTTCAAATCCCATCGCCAGTTAACACCGTCTCCGGCAGCTAATCAAACCCCTCCCCCAGTCAACATCATCTCCGTCTATTTCAACTACGTTTGTTGATTTTCGATTTGTTATGTGTGTCAATTTTCAAATCTGTCACAATAATGAAATCTGTGATTTGGTATGTGTGTTGATTTTGAGAACAGATCTATTACAACAAATTGCGTTTCAAATCTTTGGTTACAACTTACAACAAATCTTGCTGGAAAACGTAGATATGTTCTCATACGCACTAGTCAAAATCGATAGATCTGTTCTCAAATCTTTAGGTGTGTGTGTAACAATTTCTCTAGAATGGAAAACCCGGAAGCAACAAAGAAGATGGAGGGACTGTTGTTATGTTTTGTTAGGTATTCTCACGATGTTTGGTAATCTCACAAATTCATAGAAATTGGGGAAGAATTTGAGGGAGAATTATTGTTTTTATTTGGTTACTAAAATTAGGGAAGAATTATAGGGTAGTGTTACTGTGTCCAGAGAAGAAAGAAGAAGATAGATGTAGTAAAATGACTAAAATACCCTCAACTAACGGAGTTGAGTTAACAGTGTTAGGGCGGAGGGACCATGAGTGCATAAAATGCAAACTATGGGTACCACGCCTGCACTTAATAAAACACAAGGACCAAACGTGTAATTTGGCCAAACTACAAGGATGATTCTGCATTTAACTCTAAAATAAAAGTTTCATCTTAGTTTACAATCATAAAAATATTAGCTGAATACTTGCAATGAAATTTAAAGGAAGTAAACAATATTACCTTTAAATTTGATGTTTTCATGTTAGGAAAACAAATTATATCTAAGGGTAGAAGTGTCCATTTAGTTTATATTTCCTCGTAGAAATAAATCTATTCCTTGAACAAATAACCACCCGAATAAGAAATATTAAACAATATTGTAGTTTATACATTTCTTTTAGTATCTTAAATTTAACTTATTAGGTTTTATAATCCTTTAAACTATTAAAGACGCAGAGAAACGTTCAAGGAGGTCCATCATTTTTTGAAAGTCCCAAGGAACAAATCTCCACCATTGATTAATAGGATCTAATGGTCAAGATTAATCACATATTTTATACATTGAGGGGTATTTTGGTCATTTTTAAAAAAATAAAAATATTTTTTTATTTTTTATTTTAAAATTTTTATTTTTTTATCTTTTTTTATTTTTTATTATGAAGGGGTATTTTGGTCATTTGGCACTTCAAAAAATTTTCGATTTTTTTTTATTTTTTATTTTAAAATTTTAAAATTTTTTTATTTTTTTTAATTTTTTTTTTTAATTTTTTAATTAAAAAAGAATATTTATTTGATAATTACGTGTACAACTTAATCAAATGTGATTTTAGTGTAAAATCACATGTGATTTTAGTGTAAAATCACATGTGATTTTAGTGTAAAATCACATGTGATTTTAGTTAAATCACATGTGATTCACTTTGCAATCACAAGTGATTCACTATGCAATAACATTATATGTTATTAATGAAAAATTAATAATTTTAAAAAATAAAAAATATGTGTTATTAATAATTATGTGTTAATAATAAAAAATAATTTTTTTTAAAAAAATATTTTTTTTAAAAAAATTTAAAATTTTAAAATAAAAAATAAAAAATAAAAATAAAAAAAATAAATTTTTCAAAATGACCAAAATACCCCTCAACTAAAAATAAAAAAATAAAAAAAATAAAAAAAATTTAAAATAAAAAATAAAAAATAAAATAAAATAAATTTTTTTTAGTGCCAAATGACCAAAATACCCCTCCATGTATAAAGTATGTGATTAATCTTGACCATTAGATCATATTGATCAATGGTTGAGATTTGTTCCTCGGGACTTTGTAAAAATCATGGACCTCCTTGAACGCAACTCTAAAGACGCAACATAATATGTTAGATTTGACAAATTATTTTATTTAATAGTATGACTCATTAATTTAATCACGTTTACATACTTGACTTGACTTGTTTTCGTTGTAGATTTTTACGGACTATAAATAAACGCTGATCTCATTATATTTATATTATAAGTAAATTATGTGAGAAAACAAGATCAATCATGTCCAAGTTTGCAGAGGAACACTAGTTTTTTTAATACATCAATCTGATGAAGACTAAAAAAATAGGTTGGTTGTGTCGATCCATGTACGACTCAAATCCGTTTAAACTCAACACAAACCCGCTTACTTACATATCGTGTTCGTAAACGTATCACGATATCGTTGGCTTACAAGGTTATGCAAATTGAATAGAGATAACATATTTTTTTACAAAATTTTCAGTAATGGAGCATGTTTTATAAAAACAACATTTTTCAAAATACTTATCTTAATTAAATTAATTTACCACGTGACACAGCATCAATGAGCAAGAATATTAAACTGATGAAGACTAAAAAAATAGGTTGGTTGTGTCGATCCATGTACGACTCAAATCCGTTTAAACTCAACACAAACCCGCTTACTTACATATCGTGTTCGTAAACGTATCACGATATCGTTGGCTTACAAGGTTATGCAAATTGAATAGAGATAACATATTTTTTTACAAAATTTTCAGTTATGGAGCATGTTTTATAAAAACAACATTTTCAAAATACTTATCTTAATTAAATTAATTTACCACGTGACATAACATCAATGAGTAAGAATATTAAACTTAAAATACAACTTGAAATTGTAAATCTCAATGTATTTGTCCATTATTAGACAAATTGTTACAGAAATATATATTTTAAGCATATAGTTTTTTTAAAAAGATATGTTTTTTCTGCAAGCCGGAATTTCAATATTCCGGCGAAAAAATCGACGGAGATAGTAACAGATCATATGAAAAGTCGGCAGTGCATTGGGAACAGACTCCAAAGGATGGAGGGTTTCAAGAAGATGGAGGTCCCGAGACAAACAATTACGATGTTGATGTTAATAGTGGCAATGATTATGGTGGCTCCTACAACGGAAATAAAAAAGTGGGGCCCGAATCATTAGATCAAGAGGTTGATAATAAGAATATTAACGAGGATTATTCAAGCCCGGAAATTAACACAAACAAGGAGCCCAATAACAAAAATAAAATAATTCAAGAGCCCAACAACATCTCACCTATTAGCCCACAGGGTACTCAAAGTCCATTCGCTTTTAAAAATCCAAACCCAGAAACTAACAACTCGGCTCAAAACCCATTATCTCCGATCAGACCATTTCCAATCGACTCTTTGGAGGACGTCGACGAGGTGAAAGAAACACAGGCCTCAGATTCCAGACTCAATTCCCCAAGTGCGCAGGAGATCCCGCACACAATTAAATCGGCGAATCTTAGAAACCCATCAATTGATCTGAATGTTCCTTGCTCCTCTTTGACATCGTCGGCTAGAACAATCTCATGCCCTCTCACGTTCGGAAAAATGTCCAGGAATTTAATTGGAGCAAAGTCTAAATCCAAGCATAAACAGTCGAAAAAGAAGGTTAATACCCCTATTATTGTATCTTCTGATTCCATAGCTACATCCGATGAGATTCAAAACACCATTGAAGTAGGGAATTATGTGGGGTTCCAAGTGGCGAATTTTGGACAGAACATTAAAGAAGTATTGAAAGGCACAGGATGTAAAACAGTTTCTCAATGAAGCTATTATCTATTAATATTAGGGGGGTAAATTGCACTTTCAAGAAAAGGTGGATACAAGGAATTAGAGCAGCAAACAAAATTCAATTTTTAGGGTTACAAGAGACTATGGCGAGACATATAGATTCTAATCTGGTTAGGTCATATTGGGGTAGAGCAGGAATGGAGTTTGAATCTTGTAACTCTAACGGAAAATCGGGTGGATTGTTATCAGTATGGGATCCAACTTGGTTCTCAAAATCTGATTCATCAACAGGTGATGGGTTTCTTATAATTCGGGGAGAGATAAAAGGATCTAACATTGCCTGTGGTTTTATCAATGTATACTCACCACAAGATTTAAAGATAAAAAAAATCCTATGGAACGATCTTGTAGCAATTCTTGAGGCAGAACCAAACCGTGTGTGGGTCGTTTTTGGGGACTTCAACGAGGTTAGAAAAGAATCTGAAAGAGCTGGAACATCTTTTTCAAGAGCAGGTGCACGGGCGTTTAATAATTTCATAAGTAATGCGAGGCTACATGAGGTGAAAATGGGAGGCAGGAGATACTCGAGAAGTACACCGGATAGTGGGAAGTTAAGTTTACTTGACAGAATCCTAGTGTCCGCGAACTTCTTCGAACAATGGAGAAACCCTAACGTGAACATCATGCCTAGAGGGTATAGTGACCACTGTCCTTTATTTCTAAATTCGATAAATTTTGATTTCGGGCCCACATACTTTAAATTTTTTAACTCATGGGCCGATATTCCATCATTAGATTTAATTGTTACCTCGGCTTGGGCATCTCCAATCCGTGGTAGCACATCGGATATCCATTTGTTTTGCAGGAAATTAAAACAGGTTAAAATAGAGATTAAGAAATGGCGGGCTGCAAACAAAGATGACAGATTGGAAAAGCTGCAGAAACAAGCGATCGGAATTGATCTGAAGGCAGAAACGACGGGCCTCACAGACGATGAGAAAGAAAACAGGGTTAACATTGACATGCAGATTCGAGAAATAGAAGCAGTAAAAATCCGCAACATAAAACAAAAGTCAAGGGTGAAATGGTGTGTCGATGGCGACGGGAATTCGAAGTTCTTTCATGGGAACTTGAAACATAACAACAGGAAAAACTTCATACATGGCTTGTCACTTAACGGTGTTTGGACTGAAGACCCAAAGGCAATGAAAAGAGGTATCTTTAAACATTTTGAAAAAATATTTTCAGAGCCATTATGCTCAAGGCCTCGTTTTATTAGCAATAAATTCAAAACCCTCTCAATCTCGCAAAAAATTGTAACACCCTAAATTTTACAAGATTTTTAAAACTTTTTAAATATAATATTTTAATGAAAATGTCCCAATAATTCAAATATAAAAATCCCAAAACATAATATTTCATTTATTAAAGAAATCTTAAATGCGGAAATAGTTTAGTAGAGAAAAATGTTTGTAATAATAATAATTGCTGTCCACATCAGCATAGGTAGAATACAGCGGTCATCCGTCCACCTTCTCCTTTCCTTTGCTAGTACCTGAAACAGTGGGGAAAATAGGGGTCAGCTGGAGAAGCTGAGTGAATATCTCAAAATGCAAGCAATCTTAACATACAACACATGAGGGCACATCGGTGTACTCCTAGTCAAAACTACTCAGATTATTTCTCAGATTTTATTACTCAGATTTTAAATTTATATAGCGCGCTTGTGTGACTTGGGACGAGAGATCAACCTCGTCCCTCCTCACACCTCAGATAGGCATAAGCCAAAAACTCAGACGGGAGTGATCCCAAAACTCAGACTGGAATATTCCCAAAAACTCAGACGGGAATAATCCCAAAAACTCAGACGGGAATAATTCCAAAAACTCAGATGTGTGTTATTATGTTTTATTATCTCTTTAACATAATTATCTCAGATTGCCCTAGCATGTAATAGCACAGATGACTCTGTGCCGAGCTCAGTTACCCAGGCACAATGTTTCAGATCATGAATAAGTAAACAGCTGCTCAGATACTCAGATAACAGATCAAACTCAGATAACAGATCAAACTCAGATAGCAAATATGGTGCAAGAAATGTAACACGTAAGTCATGCATGTATAACGTTAAAACTGAATACACGGTGAGAATACTCACCTCGAGGAATGCAAGCTCCAAAAGTTCCCGACAATCAGATGTGTAGCACTTAACTCCTAGACGGTCCCTTGCAATACCGGTTCAAGCAAATCCTCGGCTTTTACTCTAGCTCGTCGCACCCTCTGTCCGCTCTTTTCCGATCGTCCTATTGACAATCGAACCCAGCTACTCGACGTGCTCGGAGTCCTCTTTCCTCGACGCTGGTTTCTGCCCGATGAATGTCGACTCAAAAGAAAATGCAGAGATCGTAACGTCTAGAGAGGCAGCCGAATGAGAATAGGGCAATTGTCAAGAATGCGTGAGTTTAAATATCAAGATTGGATGGGCTCTAAGCCTCTCGTGATTGGGCTGCCATTTAATTAACATGTGGGCTTCTTCTTGTACTGCCTTGCCACCGAGTAAATAAAAGAAAAATAGAAAGCGAGTTTCGGGTTTTAAGTGATCGACCGGCCTTGATTCAATAGACTCTCTAAACTAAAACGGGGAGTTAACGGTTCAATCCAAGTTCTTAGCCGCCCCATATCAATGGTTGTTTGCTTGCGGAAATTAGTTGACTCGGGCTCGACCTTGGCCTTTGGCCGGCCTCACCCCGACTCAGAAACTAGACATCAGCTATAAATTAATAACTATTCGGGTTTACCCATCGCGATAATGAAACGTCACACCCCAATATTAGATAACACACAAATTAATAGAACTCATAATTGTATAAACTTACTCGTCACATATTTATTTCACCAAATAAATAATACCATAAAATTTAATAATAAAAACGTAATTTAATTAAACTACAAGATTTTTGGGGCGTTACAACTCAATCCCACTTGAATCAGACTTCGTCCTCGAAGTCATCGCTCGGAAATAGTTCAGGGTAGTTCTCACGCATCTCAGACTCAGGTTCCCATGTCCACTCGGAACCCTTACGGTGCTGCCACTGCACCTTAACTAACACAACCTCCTTGTTACGCAAAGTCTTGACCTTGCGGTCCAGAATCGCAATCGGATGCTCAATATAGTTCAACTTCTCATCAATCTGGATGTCTTCTAATGGCACGACTACAGACTCGTCAACAATACACTTTCTAAGTTGGGAAACATGAAAAGTGTTATGGATGAGATGGAGTTCTTCTGGTAAATCTAGACGATAAGCAACTTTTCCAACTCTGGCAATCACCTGATATGGACCGATGTAACGAGGTCCCAACTTTCCCCTCTTCCGGAACCTGATCACTCCCTTCCACGGGGAGACCTTTAGTAACACATAATCTCCAACCTGAAATTCTAGAACAGAACGCCTTTTATCTGCATAACTTTTCTGGCGACTCTGTGCGGTGATCAACCTCTCGCGAACCATCTGAATCATCTCGGTAGTTTTCAACACAATCTCAGTACTACCCAACACTTTGTGCCCGACTTCACCCCAGCAAATGGGCGTCCGGCACTTCCTACCATATAGCATCTCAAATGGCGGTTTACCTAAGTCAGAGAGAGGATTATGAAATCGATCAATACAGAAAACTAAAGGAAAAGAGAAAAGTTCATAGACTTACGAATGCTCGAGTGGTAACTGTTGTTGTAAGAGAATTCCGCCAACGGCAAATACTTATCCCAACTACCACCGAAATCAAGCACACATGCTCTCAGCATGTCCTCGAGCGTCTGAATCGTCCGCTCGCTCTGACCGTCCGTCTGTGGATGAAACGCGGTACTGAAATGAAGTCTCGTGCCCATCTCCTCTTGGAATTTCTCCCAAAATCTCGATGTAAAACGAGTGTCTCTGTCTGATACAATGGAGACGGGTATACCGTGTCTCGCCACCATCTCACGAACAAAAATATCTGCCATCTTCTCTGCTGAAGAACTCTCCCGAATCGGGATAAAGTGGGCACTTTTAGTCAAACGGTCAACGACTACCCAGATAGCATCATAACCTCCTGGCGTTTTCGGTAACTTGGTGATCAAATCCATCGTGATCTGTTCCCACTTCCACACTGGGATCTCTAACGGCTGTAACATACCATGTGGCTTCTGGTGCTCGGCCTTGACTTTGCGACAAGTCAAGCATTTCTCAACATATTCAGCTACCTCTAATTTCATACCCGGCCACCAATAGTTTTCACGAAGGTCCCGATACATCTTAGTCGAACCCGGATGAATAGAAAATTTAGACTTATGAGCCTCGTCTAATAAAACATCACGGTTACCACCGTGTGAAGGGACCCAAACTCTACCAAGGTGTGTCAAAAGATCTCTACTATCCTTCACAAAATTACCAATCACACCTACAACCCGTTCCTTCTTAGCCCGCTCGGCTTCTGAGGCTTCTATCTGTGCACCGCGAATAGACTCTAACAACGAAGCTACTGCGGTTAACCTCATACAAACACCCCGAATAGGGTTTCTGCTCAATGCATCAGCTACTACATTAGCTTTACCCGGATGATACAGGATCTCACAATCATAATCCTTCAACACATCAAGCCATCTCCTCTGCCTCATGTTCAGATCTTGCTGATCCATCAAGTACTTCAAACTCTTATGATCAGTGTAGATGGTGATTTTCACACCATACAAATAATGCCTCCAGATCTTTAAGGCAAAAACCACGGCGCCTAACTCGAGATCATGCGTAGGGTAATTTCCTTCGTGAGACTTCAACTGTCTCGAAGCATATGCAATCACCTTACCCCTTTGCATTAAAACGGCACCCAGACCCTGAATAGAAGCATCACAGTAAACCACAAAATCTTCTACACCTTCTGGCAGGGCTAAAATCGGTGCCTCACATAATCGATTTCTCAATGCCTCA
The DNA here is from genome assembly GCA_963853835.1 of Calendula officinalis. Taxonomy (NCBI): domain Eukaryota; kingdom Viridiplantae; phylum Streptophyta; class Magnoliopsida; order Asterales; family Asteraceae; genus Calendula; species Calendula officinalis. Next base: position 34,723,921 of record OY970823.1, on the reverse strand, counting down.
AAAGCTTCTTGCTGCTGATTACCCCAACTAAATGCAGCTGACTTCTTTGTCAACTTTGTCAAAGGTGACGCGATTTTGGAGAAATCCTGAATAAAACGACGATAATAACCAGCCAAACCCAAGAAACTACGAATCTCCGATGGCGTTTTAGGTACTTCCCACTTCATCACTGCTGATATTTTTGCGGGGTCGACTTTTATACCTTCCTCGTTCACCACATGACCCAGAAATTGCACTTCACGCAACCAAAATTCACACTTGGAAAATTTCGCATAAAGACCTTCGCGTCTCAACGTATCTAACACCTCGCGAAGATGAACCTCATGGTCCGCTTTGGTCTTTGAGTAGACCAAAATATCATCTATAAACACGATCACTGAACGATCCAACATACTACTACACACCCGGTTCATGAGGTCCATGAAAGCCGCTGGTGCGTTAGTGAGTCCGAAGGGCATCACTACAAACTCATAATGACCATAACGGGTTCGAAAAGCGGTTTTCTCTATATCTTCTTCTTTCACCCGCATCTGATGATACCCTGATCGTAAATCGATCTTTGAAAACCATGACGCACCCTGAAGCTGGTCAAATAAATCGTCGATTCTCGGCAATGGATAACGGTTTTTCACCGTCAATTTATTTAATTCACGGTAATCGATACACATTCTTTGTGACCCATCCTTCTTCTTCACAAATAATATCGGTGCGCCCCACGGTGAACAACTCGGTCGGATAAATTCTTTTTCTTGCAACTCTTGCAGCTGGTCATACAATTCTTTCATTTCTGGCGGTGCAAGGCGATAAGGAGCCTTAGCAATCGGCGCTGCACCCGGTACCAAGTCAATTCGAAATTCCACCTGTCTCTCTGGTGGTATTCCCGGTAAATCTTCGGGAAATACATCAGTATATTCACTAACGATGGGGACACTTTCAATCGACCTTGGTTTTGATTCAAGAATGGTGTCGATAACATAAGCTAGATAACCCACGGCACCGTGCTGAAGGTATTTTCTTGCCCTCGCAGCCGAACACAGTGCCGGCACCAATCGGTTTATGTCACCCTGAATCAACAATTCAATCCCACTTGGGGGTTTGATACGGATTTGCTTTTGGTGACAAAGAATCTCGGCATGGTACTCAGTCATCCAATCCATCCCCACAATCACACATAACTCTCTCATAGCGATAGGAATAAGATCTATGGGAAATTTCTTCCCACACAGCTCGATTAGACATGCCCGGTAAACTTTAGAGACCGAAAGAGTTTTCTCGTTGACGACTTCTATCACTAAAGGCTCGGAAAGATTCTCTAATTTATGAGACATCAGCTTGCTAAAAGCATGAGAGACAAACGAGTGGGTTGCCCCACTATCAAATAACACAAAAGCAGGTATGTCGTTTACAGAAAAAGTACCTAATACACAGGGATCACAACATGCACACAGAATTAAAATCACAGTAGTACCCATGCAAATTTTCTCAGGTTAACTCAGATAATAGCTCAGATTATGAATGAAATAATAACTCATAAGGTAAAATATTTACCAGCAACAGCATTAGGAGCCTTCTTGGCCTCCTCCCCGGTCATCTGATAGGCTCGTCCTCGAGCTCTAGTGGTAGCTCCCTCAGCGATCCTGAGTGTAGCCGGGGCCGGGTTCATCACAGGCCCCCCTCTAGCAACACCTAAAAAAAATTTGTGAATAAGAATTTATATGATCAACATGAAGAACAACTTTACGAGTAATGGAAAGGTAACTAAAAATTGAATTTGATACCTCTCCCAACATCTTTCTTCTTCGGGCAGTCATCCTTCGTGTGGCCTTCTTCCTTACAGTAGAAACACATCAGTCCTCTTAAATTGCAGGCATTCGCCATGTGCCCCGTCTGACCACACTTATAACAAAGTTTTATTCTCCCATCATCTCTACCTGGTGCATCACGAGACGTACTCCTCGTCTCATCACGATTTGCGTTACCATAACGCGTATAGCCCCCGGTCTGACCACTCTTACCCACATTACCGCCCTTAAACGGTTTAAACTCGAACCGCCGCTTCTTCTCATTACCCTGGCTGTTATTCCCCTGAGATGATGGTAGGGATCTTTTATAGTCTTTCTTCTGACGTTCCAACTCAATCTCGCGGCCACGGGCCGCCTCAATCATCTCAGCCAAGGAGTTACGGGGCATCATCCCCACAAACTCTCTAATGTCACTACGCAGCATGTCTAGATATCGGGCCATCTTCATTTCTTCAGTAGCAGCATAATCGGGACAAAAGGAAGCCAGTTCTCGAAATTTTGTGGTAATAGCACTGACGGACTCGTTGGTTTGCTGAAGGCTCAGAAAATCTCTAGTGATCCGTTCTACCTCCACACGTGGCACATACTGCAACTTGAACCTGTCCACAAACACCTCCCAGGTCAGTTGTTCCTCGGTCATGGATGCTGCTAGTGGTTTCCACCACTCTTTGGCCTCACCCTTTAAGGAGTGGGACGCATAAGTGGTTCTCAAATCAGTAGGGCATCTTGAGATGCGAAAGACACTCTCCATGTCGGCAAGCCAACGTATTGCCACTTTCGGGTCAGATTCACCCTTAAATTCAGGGGGTGAACACACCGAGAAATCACGGTATGTGAAGGCTTTTGGTGCTGGTGGTTGTGGCACTACAGCATCCCTGGCAGCGAATTCGGTCTGCAACATGTGGCTGACCTGATCAGTAATTTCATCGAACATGCCCTGAAACATCGCAGGTAACATCTCTCCCAGTATCCCAGTCATCATGTTTCGTAACTCTTGGGCGGTAGGTCTAGGTGGCGCCATTTTGCTAATAAAAATATAGAAAAAAAGAAGGAAATTGTCAGAAAACGAGGATTATGCCTATAATGATACTTAAACGTCAAGTTAATAACTTTCCCAATTTCTCCTGAAAACATAGTCTTAGGTTCGGTGCGTACAATAATAGGGGCCCTTCTATTATTTTTCGGCACCTACCCTCAACAAGTTTCCAGTAAAAATTGAGGTCGTCAAAACCCTCAGTTTCCATATCACTCACATACTACGGATAGATTCAGAAAGTATATATATAATATGTATATATTATGCTTGGCGTCGATGTCGCGAAGTATTCTCCAAAAGTTCTTAAGATATGTTTCTTGACAAAACTTTTAGCATAAAATATTAAATAACTCTTAAAGATTACCGGCAGCGGGAAAGCGAGAGGTCGACGTGACGTGCTGTATGCCTGATGTGGAATTTACCTCAGAAAATATTTTATTCTTTTCTTATTTTAAAACTCAATACTCATACTTGAGTTTGAATTTGCCCCCCCCGCAAATCCAAATCCCTCAAGTCAGAGCTCTGATACCAACTTGTAACACCCTAAATTTTACAAGATTTTTAAAACTTTTTAAATATAATATTTTAATGAAAATGTCCCAATAATTCAAATATAAAAATCCCAAAACATAATATTTCATTTATTAAAGAAATCTTAAATGCGGAAATAGTTTAGTAGAGAAAAATGTTTGTAATAATAATAATTGCTGTCCACATCAGCATAGGTAGAATACAGCGGTCATCCGTCCACCTTCTCCTTTCCTTTGCTAGTACCTGAAACAGTGGGGAAAATAGGGGTCAGCTGGAGAAGCTGAGTGAATATCTCAAAATGCAAGCAATCTTAACATACAACACATGAGGGCACATCGGTGTACTCCTAGTCAAAACTACTCAGATTATTTCTCAGATTTTATTACTCAGATTTTAAATTTATATAGCGCGCTTGTGTGACTTGGGACGAGAGATCAACCTCGTCCCTCCTCACACCTCAGATAGGCATAAGCCAAAAACTCAGACGGGAGTGATCCCAAAACTCAGACTGGAATATTCCCAAAAACTCAGACGGGAATAATCCCAAAAACTCAGACGGGAATAATTCCAAAAACTCAGATGTGTGTTATTATGTTTTATTATCTCTTTAACATAATTATCTCAGATTGCCCTAGCATGTAATAGCACAGATGACTCTGTGCCGAGCTCAGTTACCCAGGCACAATGTTTCAGATCATGAATAAGTAAACAGCTGCTCAGATACTCAGATAACAGATCAAACTCAGATAACAGATCAAACTCAGATAGCAAATATGGTGCAAGAAATGTAACACGTAAGTCATGCATGTATAACGTTAAAACTGAATACACGGTGAGAATACTCACCTCGAGGAATGCAAGCTCCAAAAGTTCCCGACAATCAGATGTGTAGCACTTAACTCCTAGACGGTCCCTTGCAATACCGGTTCAAGCAAATCCTCGGCTTTTACTCTAGCTCGTCGCACCCTCTGTCCGCTCTTTTCCGATCGTCCTATTGACAATCGAACCCAGCTACTCGACGTGCTCGGAGTCCTCTTTCCTCGACGCTGGTTTCTGCCCGATGAATGTCGACTCAAAAGAAAATGCAGAGATCGTAACGTCTAGAGAGGCAGCCGAATGAGAATAGGGCAATTGTCAAGAATGCGTGAGTTTAAATATCAAGATTGGATGGGCTCTAAGCCTCTCGTGATTGGGCTGCCATTTAATTAACATGTGGGCTTCTTCTTGTACTGCCTTGCCACCGAGTAAATAAAAGAAAAATAGAAAGCGAGTTTCGGGTTTTAAGTGATCGACCGGCCTTGATTCAATAGACTCTCTAAACTAAAACGGGGAGTTAACGGTTCAATCCAAGTTCTTAGCCGCCCCATATCAATGGTTGTTTGCTTGCGGAAATTAGTTGACTCGGGCTCGACCTTGGCCTTTGGCCGGCCTCACCCCGACTCAGAAACTAGACATCAGCTATAAATTAATAACTATTCGGGTTTACCCATCGCGATAATGAAACGTCACACCCCAATATTAGATAACACACAAATTAATAGAACTCATAATTGTATAAACTTACTCGTCACATATTTATTTCACCAAATAAATAATACCATAAAATTTAATAATAAAAACGTAATTTAATTAAACTACAAGATTTTTGGGGCGTTACAAAAATACAAGTGGAGTCCATGTGGACCAGAGAAGAAGTTAAAAAAGCAGTCTGGGATTGTGGGGTGGAAAAAGCACCAGGCCCAGATGGTTTTACATTTGCTTTCTATAAAAAATATTGGAATATCATAGAAGAAGACCTAATGAAAGCAGTGGTACAGTTTGAAAATGGGGGTGATCTTAACTTCGGAAGTAACTCGTCATTCTTCACACTTATACCTAAGTGTGAGATTCCATTGGAAGTTTCTGATTATCGACCAATCAGTCTAATTGGAAGTTTTTACAAGATCATAGCGAAATGTTTGGCAAACCGACTCAAATTGGTTATTGGAGATATTGTTAGTATAGAACAATCGGCCTTTATTGAAGGACGAAACATTCTTGACGGTCCAATCATTCTAAGTGAAGTCATCTCATGGTTTAAAAAACTTAAAAAACAACTTCTAGTTTTCAAAGTGGACTTTGAAAAGGCGTACGACACTTTGAGTTGGGATTTCCTAGACTCAATCATGGAACAAATGGGTTTTGGTATAAAATGGAGAAGATGGATTCAAACATGTCTATCTTCTGCTAGGGCTTCGGTCTTATTAAATGGGTCCCCAACGGAGGAATTTAATATTTGTCGGGGTCTAAGACAAGGCGACCCGATGGCCCCATTTCTTTTCATCATTGCGGTTGAAAGCATCCATATCGCCATGACCGAAGCATCGGAAAAAGGCGTTTTTCATGGAATCAACATTCAAGGGTTAGACAGTACTATCTCACATCTACAATACGCTGATGATACTATATTTATAGGTGAATGGTCTGAGGCTAATGCAAGGAACTTATCACGAATACTCACTTGTTTTTACCTTGCTTCGGGTTTAAAAGTGAACATGTCAAAAAGCAATATATACGGTTTTGGTGTGGCTAGTCAAGAGGTAGATCGAATTGCAAAACATTTAAATTGTGGAATCGGGACCATGCCTTTTAAATACCTGGGTTTAGTGATAGGGGCGCCGATGCATCAAATATCATATTGGGATGTAATCATTAATAAATCCCAAAAAAAACTCTCATCATGGAAGGCTTCTTCTTTGTCATTTGGTGGAAGATTAACTTTAGTTAAAGCAGTCCTTGGAGCTCTTGGAATTTATTATTTATCTATGTATAAAGCCCCGGAAGCCGTATTAAAGAAATTAGAGGCAATACGAGCTAGGTTCTTTTGGGGATCAAAAATTGGCGAGAAGAAAATACATTGGGTTAGTTGGAAGAAAATGCATGCTCCAATTGAATCGGGAGGTTTGAACATTCCAAGCCTAAAAGCTCAAAATTATGCACTTTTGGCAAAATGGTGGTGGAGGTTGAAGCAAGATGATGGGTCTCTATGGAAGAAGGTGATAGGAGCTCTTCATAAAATATCATATCCTTATATTCCATCTAGTAAATTCCCGGGTGTATGGAACAACATAGTCAAAATTCGAGGTCATTTAAATAAATTAAATATCCCACTTGACTCATGGTTTCAATACAATTTGATCCCGGAAAGTGGTTTATTGATTCCAAAATGGGCGTTTGAGATCGATGGTAACTTCACAGTAGCGTCGGCAAGGATTGCAATCGATGGCGTTTTATTAGGACCGTGTCCGGAAGTAAAAACATTATGGGTAAAATCGGTCCCAATAAATGTCAACATATTTTTCTGGAGATTCTGTGCAAATAGGTTGCCTACATGTTTTAACCTATTGAAACGGGGAATAATATTACAATCAGCGGTTTGTACATTTTGCGAAAGGGAAATTGAAGATGAGGAACATTTATTTTGGCGGTGCGGTAAAACTAGACACATATGGATCAATTTCTGTAAATGGTGGTCAATAGATATAGGGTCGATTCGGGAGTTTGATCAATTGTTGTACTGGTTCGATCGGAATAATCTCACGAAGGAGAAGTCACAACAGTTTTTAGCAGCCATTATGTCCACACTTTGGCATTTATGGAAAGCTAGGAACGAAGCAGTATTTAATAACAATTTAGGAGCTTTTCATACAATCAACATGCAAGCTCAAGCACAAGCTTTTTATTGGCTAAAACATCGATCAAAGTTAAATTGGAGTAGCATTACATGGGGAGCTTGGTGTTCGGATCCAACCGCAGTCTAATCATCTGAGTTCATAACTAAAATACATCGGGAGCTCGCACAACTGTATGTACGGTTCAAGTTAGCTAGGTGTCTTTTTATTTTCGAGATAGGTGGAAACTAAGTGGTGATGTAATAATCTGTATATTATGGTGTAATTGGTACAATGTACGGGTGGTGCTCTATTTTAATGAAATTTGGGGTTGATCGGGATGGGTGATGGCAATGCCGAAGCTCATCCTTGATTAATCCTTTGTTGCTGTTCAAAAAAAAAATGTTTTTTCTGCAAAACTAAATTTTTAATAATTTTGACCGTCAGCCAATATAGACCACTACAATATTTTATGCGGCAAAATATAACGTTCACACGTGTCGCAACACAATTGGTTATATGCCAATCCTTTTGCAAAACGTGACGCGCTGATAGCAGTGACATCTTCTGTCAATCAATCAATTTTCAAAGTTAACCCCACCCACAACATTATTATTATTACTTTTTTTTATTTTTTGTTACAGCAAAAGCTATGTGATCTTTGTAGCGAGAAGAGTAAATTAGAAAATCATATCTAGGGTTTCGTTTTAATAATCGGTAACGCTTGTATCGAAATCAACATCAAATGGATCCTTTTGAGAATTCTAATTGGGATCTAATCGATTACAACAGTCTCATCAATGATGTCGCATCCACCGATCTGTATTGGGGAGACCAGAGGTAACTGATTTTGTTTCTCGTATTCTGAAATCTGAAGTGTTCTTATATTTTTTGGTTTGTAGATTTTTTGTTTTTGATTTTAATATTTTCTGGCTCGATTATTGTGAAAAACAATCAGGATTCCAGAATTAGTTATTCTGAATTCAGATTATAGGGTTAAAATGTTGCTGATTGAGAATAAATTGCTGATTGCTGCAGTTATTAAGAGTATTTCCATTTCCATCTGCAATTATATATCATATACTTGTGGAGTAGTTGCATCTTCTCTCACTAATCCGCAAATATTGAAATTTTAGCTTTATATATATTGTATTCTTGCTGTTTTGGAGCTAGACAATGCATATGTTTATAGTGCTATAAGAAGAATTAAGCTGAGATGTGAATGTTTTTCGTGGACTTTGCAATGAAATATGATTGATTAAATGATTAGAAGTTGGTTTGTATTGCAGTGCTGCTGTACAAGTTGATACTTCACTACCTACCCCTGCACGAGCAGATGAGTCTGCTGAGAAAGAATGTTCAAGAAAGAGGTATTACTATTTTCATTTGAGTATAGGTTGTATTGCTGTATCACTCCTTTACTTAAGGAAATGACACAATTGACTTTGTAAAAAGTCAAACATCACCCTAAAAAGATAATATTTGTGCACATGAATGTAATTCTGAATGAAAATGCATATTGTTCAATCACATAACAGGGCCCGCAGTAATTCATGCAGCAGGGCGGAGAATAAAGCATGCCGTGAGAGGCAAAGAAGAGAATTATTGAATAACAGGTCACTATTTTTTAATATAATTTTCTTATAAGCTCTTCTTTAATGAAAATTATTCTATTAAATAATTTTTAATTTTTATTTTTTGCAGGTTCTTAGAATTGAGCTCTGCTTTGGAACCTGACCGGCCTGCAACCACTGATAAATTGGCTATACTTGGCGATGCTATCCGAGTTCTAAATCAGCTCAAATCTGAATCTAACGATTGCAAAGAAATGAACGAGAAATTATTAGAAGAGATTAAAACATTGAAGGTTTGTTTACATATACATATACATATACATATACATATACATATACATATACATATACATATACATATACATATACATATACATATACATATACATATACATATACATATACATATACATATACATATACATATACATATACAGTGTCCGATTCAGCGCAGAACCGTTTAAAGGTGCAGAACCGCAGAACCATCCTAACATCCAGTGTTTTCTATGTTATACATAAGGTGTACATTTTCATACACGTTGTAACCATCCTAACATCCAATGTTTCCAATTTTTTATACACATAATGTACAGCTTATGTATAACATAGAAAACGCTGGATGTTAGGATGGTTATGCGGTTCTGCACCATTAAACGGTTATGCGCTGAATCGGATCCTATATATACATATACTTATACATATACATATACATAAAGTTTTAATGACGTGCGAAATAATATAGGCTGAGAAGAATGAGCTTCGGGAAGAGAAACTTGTTTTAAAGGGTGAAAAAGCAAAAATGGAGCAACAGGTAAAAGCAATGACCAATAGTATTCCGCCACCTGGATTTATGACACCTGCATATCAGGGTGGAGCAAGCAAGATGCCTGTTTTTCCAGGGTATGGTTATCTTCCTATGTGGCAGTATTTACCACCAACTACACGTGACACATCACATGATCATGAGTTGAGGCCACCTGCTGCTTAAATGGTGTTACAACAACCAATAGGAAAAAATGTTCCTTTATTGTAGTTTGTAAATATTTCTATTTCTATTTTTAAAGGGTATTCCGGTCTATCATGGGCGGGTGGCCGAGTTTTGCTCGCGACCTAATTGTTGTCGTGACCGTTTATGAACCTTCTTATTTTTGTTATTGATTTCTAGAGACGATTAGATCCATTGTACAAGGAATTTGTTAATTTGAAATAATATCCTTCGTTAGTCATGTTATCCTTCATAAATTATTATTAGAAGATAGGGGTAGTAGAAGGGGGGTTTGCTTGAACTTCTGTTCACTTTGTTTTTTTAACTAGAAAGTTGCAAATGTGTTTAGCAGTATACTTTAATTACTTAACTAACCAAGATGACCTAAACACTCTTTATGTAATATATATTCACGTAAAGAGACCAAAAATGTGAGAAAACGAGATAAATTAAGAACTATTCGTTTACACTTCACCTAATGGAAGTTAATCGTCATTAACGGATGAAAGTCACAATTGAAAGTAAAGTAAGATCCAAATTCTGGAAAAGACTTTGCTTTCATATCTTCTAAAAAAACCACCACACAATAATTGAAAACAATGAGGAATTGTAAAATGGTTATATTTTGAAATAATATCATTAAGACTATTCATTCGTCATATAAAATTAAAAAGACCACTCAAACATACATAAAGTATTTAGAAAACATTTTTTTGGAAACGATTTAAAAAAGAAGAAGAACATTTGAAGCATACAAAACTTAATAGGTAAAAAAATTAAACAAGCCAAGTTCAGGCAGGAGTAATGTAAATTGAAACTAAAGGGACTAAATGAAGTAAATAAAACAGATAAGGGGGCATATATGTATATACTCATAACCCTTTTCCTCCCCCATCTTCATATACTTCGATTTCCAGGTACAGTCGCACCGTGCGAAATCGAAATCAAATTCCAATTCCAAATCACCACGTTCAAGCTAACAAAATCAACCTAGGGTTTCTGTTCAATTCGATTTCACCATGGCTCGTAACGAAGAGAAAGCTCAATCCATGCTCAACAGGTTCGTCACCATGAAAGCCGATGAGAAAAAGAAACCTAAAGAGCGCCGTCCTTTCTTAGCCTCCGAATGCCGGGACCTTGCCGACGCCGACAAATGGCGTCAGCAAATCATGCGTGAAATCGGCCGTAAAGTTGCTGAAATCCAAAACGAGGGTTTAGGCGAACACCGTCTTCGTGATCTCAATGACGAAATCAACAAGCTAATCCGTGAAAAACTCCACTGGGAGCGACGAATTGTTGAGTTAGGCGGACCTAAGTACTGGAAATATTCAGCTCAGATGACTGATTTGGAAGGAAATATCGTTGATGTTCCAAACCCTAGCGGACGTGGACCAGGATATAGATACTTCGGAGCTGCGAAAAAGCTTCCCGGTGTGAAGGAGCTGTTTGAGAAGCCACCGGAGCTGAGAAAACGAAGAAGTAGACACGATATCTACAAACGGATCGATGCAAGTTATTACGGTTACAGAGACGATGAAGACGGTGTTCTGGAGAAAGTTGAAGGACCGGCTGAGGAACGGATGAGGGCGGAGGCTGTGGCGGAGTGGATGAGGATGGAGGAGATAAAGAAGGAGGCACGGCGGGCGGTGAAGAGCGGCGAGGTGGCGGAGGTAGGCGGCGGTGCTGCTGCTGCTAAGACGATATTGTTTGAAGAAGAAGAAGATGTGGTGGAAGAAGAGAGAATCGAGAGGGAACTGGAGGAAAAGGAGAAGGAGAAAGAGTTTGTTGTTCATGTGCCATTGCCTGATGAGAAGGAGATTGAGAAAATGGTGTTGCAGAAGAAGAAAATGGAGTTGTTGAGCAAGTATGCCAGTGATGATTTGGTGGAGGAACAGAGTGAAGCTAAGGCAATGCTTAACATTCATCGGTAGATTGGTATGCTTTCTTTTCGATTTCTAAAAATTGTTAATTTGGATTCACTTTGACCAGATGATATCTTTATGATATGGTCTCTGTTTGTTAGTCCCATTTGCAGTTTTACACTACTTTTGCTGCTGTTTTCTTTGATCTTATACTTGAAAATATAAATCAGTCAGGCAATTGCTTAAAGCTAGAGATAGTTATGTGATTCTAGATCTATCTCAGCAGTCAATTTGCTTAATTGGTTATCCAAATCTGATTATTTTGATCTTAAATAAAGCGAAATCATAATTTAGTTTATCCAAACACTTAAAAGTTAAAACTGATTGTTGCAAACTTGCAACTTCAAACTGCTGCATTGATGATTTGCATGTGAATTAGTATATTTTTTATTGTCATTATTCAGGTGTAGGAATTTACTGATCTTAATTCTTATTGTAGGTTAAATTTGGAACCCAATCGAGTTAGTTGTAAGCAATGAAATCAGGTACTCTTGGACAAGGTTTTGAAGGGCAAAAGAGACATTACAGCACTTGTTAACTATTTCATTGTGTTTAGTTTTTGTCATAGTTACAGGGCTATTCTCGTGTTTTTAGCTTCCCGACTTTTGACTGAATCTTTTCGTATTTGTATGTTTGAGCGATTTATTTACTGATAACACCCTTAAATTTTACACTATTTTATCCACGCTAATACTTAAACCCTCAATCAAGTGGACACAACTGGATACAGTTAGACTATAAGCAAGGTTCTAAAAGGCGCGTGATGGCGGCGCCAAGCCGTGAGTCGCGGCGTCGACGTTACGAAACAGATCATGGCGGCTGGGCTAGGCGTGGCTTGAGATAAGGCGCGATAAAGCGCTCCTTTTGACGAGTTTTTCTGAAGGCGGCTGTGAAAAATGATTTTTTTAAAAAAAAAATGGTAAAATATATAATTATAAATTTAGATGTAATATTTTTTTATGAGTTTTTATATATGAATTGTTATATAAATCAATAGATCTATAAAAAAAAATAATTTAATATACGTATATATATAAATTATAAAAAAAAATTGCGACCTTAAATCACGTCTTGAAAAACGCGATGGACCGTCATAGCTTGCCTTGGCTGAAGCTTGATGGTGCTGTCACGCCACGCCTTACGCTTTCTAGAACCTTGACTATAATTCCCTTTTTTTTTTTTTTTTTTTTTTTTTATGTCAAATTTGAAATCGTGTTCTTGATTACTAGGACACATATTAATTTGTGTAATAAACTAATAATAACATTTACTTAAATACATTTTAATTAACACCTTTTAGTTAGTACCAAGTTGAGTACTAAATTGAGGTTAATTATTGGGGTAATTTTTTTACGATAATTATAAAATTGAATGTTTAATTATCAGAATATTACATGGAAACAAACATGTTGATTACCAACAAATTTGGTGATAACAAGAAACACATAATAAGAACATAAAACATGCAACTGAACGGAGTTTGCATTGCACACGACCCCCTTAAAACAATTTAGGGTAAATTACAGTTTTGTTCCTGACCTATAGCCGATTCGGGGTTTTATCCCTAATCTTTTTTCTTCCGTTTTTTTGTCCTTTAAGTTTTTAAAATTCTGGAAATTTGTCCTTCCGTCTATTTTTGGCCGTTAACTGACGAAAAATGCAAGACATAATGAGGGCATATTGGTCCTTTTCACCATTCTTCATCTTCTCCAAACACACACTAAAAATGTGAAAACCTTGAACTGTAACATGGAAGGTCGGCGTGGTCGTCTCCTCCGGCGATGCCGTCTTCTCCGGCGAGCTATGTCGTCTTCTCCGGCAGTTAAATTCTGTCAATAACGCAATGGTTAAAGATCTGCTCCATTTTCCGATCATATTCCTCGTCATCATCTGAAATCAGAAGATATAACTTGGACATCGTCACTCAAATTGACCACCGAATTGGACGATTCTTCATCAATCAACCCTTCCATCATCATCCTCACATGGTTCCGATCAAAAGCCCCCCCCCCCCCCCCTCTCGCAGCATGCCTGAGCTCCGGTAGGCGGCGGAATTGCAGATTGGGCGGTTTAGGGTTTTCCGGCCAAAAGAACTAAAATCCAGCACCAGGGACTGGTCGGAAGTAGAAATTGACAGAGGGGTATTACTAATCGAGGCCATGCGGTTCAGGTGGCATAAATTTCGTGACCCAGCTCCTCCGGCAACCACCTCCGCCGCCGTAGGGTGGATTCCGGCAAAATTAGGGTTTTTTTCCAGCGACCTGAAACTGAAATTGAGTGTGTACCCCCTATTTTGGACATTTCGAGTCGAATGGTGGTGTTCAAAGTGGTTGTAAGTGAACTGAATGGTGGATTCAAGGAATATAAGTGAACCGAATTACAGTGAAACTGAAACAATGAAGAGTAACGGGAATGGGTCTCTATTATAATGAATTTGTTTGTTTTCTGGTACCACGCTATCAAATATGCACCCACCGGAGTTCTCTCTTGTAGATAATGACCGATCAGACCGAAGAGTAACGGGAATAAAAAATTTGTTGCATGTTCTTCAAGAAGGGATGATGATGATAGGGGTAATTTGGTAAAATGGACAAAAAAACCGTCAGTTAACGGCAAAAAATAGACGGAAGGACAAATTTCCAGAATTTTAAAAACTTAAAGGACAAAAAAGCGGAAGAAAAAAGATTAGGGACAAAAACCCCGAATCGGCCAACAATTTATAAGTATGTTTCTTAGGGCATGACTTCCTAAAGCAGCATACTCTCACGCTGTGTTCCACAATTTTTAAATGAATGAAAAGAAAAGAAAGTAAGAGGAGTGAAGAGAAAATAAGAGGTATTAAGAAGAAAATATTTTTCTTTTTGTGTTCCCGGATCGGATAGAAAATAAAAGAAAATCATCATTTCTTGTGTTCGCAGGTTGGAAAGAAAGGAAAAAAAATAAACACATTTACATTGTTATCCTTAATGTATAAACAAATTAGGTAATATCAAGGGTATTTTCGTAATTGCAAATTTTTTTAATAAACTAAAACTTCTCTTCTCTCCAAATCTTCCCACTTTTGGGAGGAAGATTAGGAGAGAAAAAAAAGCCATAAATTTCTTTCCTCTTCTCTTCCTTTCTTTAAAAAAAAAAAATACTCTGGAACACGATAAAATATTTATTTCCTTCCGTTTCTCTTCCCTTCTTTCGAAATTAAAACTCTGGAACACAGTGTCAGAGTTCTTGACTTGCTTGAAAAAGCAGTGGATGGTCGTGTATTGTTTTAAGTGTTTGTCTTGTAATCGAAAATGATTGTGATGTTGGTCTCTATATTGCAACTAGTAATCAAAGTTCAACAGACACAATTAAACACAATTAATTTGTATGGATCAAACCAATTAATCAAGTGATAAATCCAAGCTTTTCACTTAACCGAATAAGTTGGAAAAACGACGTGTTCGGATTTGAACTCACGGGTTGTAGGTCAATCCGAACGAAGTTGAATTTATTTAATTTATAACATCAAATATCATTAGGGATGGCAATGATCATCCGATCCGATGATCATCCACCCTATCCGATCCACTTGTGGTGGATGAAGTTAAATTGGTGAATATCGGATGTGGAGCGGATATGGATGTTTATTGGAGTGGATATGGATGATGATTGTCAATCCATGGATGAATCCACATAACCCGAAATTAATTTTTTTATATTACAATTTCATATAGTTAATAATATATGTCTACACACCTTTTAATTCAATAAAATTTATACATAACATAACATTGAAAATAACTAAACTTGTAAACATTACAAATCATATTCTAGGCTTTTATATATATTAAGTTACGTTTTTGTTTGTATCTATCAGTATTTGGGAATTAGTTACAAACTATGTTCAATGCCTCGATGCATCAAATGTGTAACACCGCATTTCTGAAACCATTTGTTTTTAACAGACAATCATTTTAGCATTAAACCAAGATTACAGAAGCATCAAATTAAATCCTACATTACTTAAGTTACAAACCATGGTCCCACTTTAACACAATTTAAGAAGTTAGTTAAAAAGACGGTATTACAAAACACGGCTCATTTTACAAAAACACTATTTCAAAGCATGGTCAAACTTCCCGTCCAACCCCGACTCGTTCAAGCCTTCCAACCTGAAATGTGTCAATGAGGGAGGGATTAGCACAAAAGCTAAGTGAATGAATTACTACAACTACCAACTACACTAAACACTAAACACGGAAGTTAGAAACATCTCTGGTTTGGGTAAACACTTATTTGAGAGGATCGGTGGCTTTGCGGGCCTTAAACCATGGTCGGCCAAAACGACGGTAGCCGATAGCGCTGTATCCAACACCCCGGGTAAACCCCCTCAACCGTGCAATGTATACAAGTAAGGTTGAATACCCTATTAGTCGATACACTATGCTCAGCCGATGTCCTTCCGACACCGACCTCCACCCGATTGTACACATAGTCATGTATGGTATTCCCCTAACACTAGGCATACATAACAAGTAGACTAGCTACGAAAAACACAACGAAAAGTGTTACAACGGTTCCCAGTCGCGAACTTCAGTTCGCGTAGGGAACTTGATCATGAACAACTTAGCGATATACACCCAATTTCCATGTTCGACTTTCACGATCGAATACCAATCGAATAAACCGAAACCCGAGTCGTAGGTTAGTTCCACTCACCTTTGAACCTTCGATCCTTAACTCAGTGAGCTAGTATCACTGAGTATCCTTCCCGGTTCCTGTCAACAATTGTACCGAGTTAGTGATCGATCCACCAAAATGTCAAAACCGTCAATTTAACAAATTACCAACGCAATATCTCCCAAAGCACATTCAAATGACATTAACAAATATTTAATATCAACAACAAGTCATTTGACCGCTTATGACCATCTAGCATTTCTCTACAATTAGTTGACCCAAACGGGCCAAAAACCCGAACATGACTAAATCACTTCCACATTTTCATCAACTAGCACATAACTTCTATACTAGCAATTCACAATTGTTTAGCAATTCTATCAAGTTCATAACTGTCACAATTCAGAGTATTACACTTGCACAATTATTAGTTCACCATTTCGACACATCATCCAAACACTAGCTTGATTACTTCCCAGATTCAACTATACTAGGTTTTTAACATCCATAACTTAACAAACATGTTTTCTTAACCTAACAAACAATTCCATCCATTCAAACATCAAGAAATCCAAGGTTTGTCAAAACCCACCTTCAACATCCACCATTAATGGAGGTTGAAGGTGATTCTCACCAAACCTTGTCTTCCTACCACAAACAACATAAATTTCATGTAAAAGCTTGCATAAACACATCCTATAACATCCATAACAAGATTTAACCATAAAACACTAGAAATCATAAACCCTAGTTCATAGCAAAGCTCAAGAACAACAAGAACAAGTGAAGGAAAAGGTGTAGCTTACTTCTAGGGTTCTTCTACACAAACTTTAGCAAAGATTTCGTGATCCACCAAGAGATTTGACCACCAAATCTCAAGAACAAGCAAGAAGAAAAGATGGAGGTTTTGGGAGAGAAAACAATGGAATAGTAGATAATGTTTTGAATAAGTGATAAAACAAAAGAGAGGATTTCCCCTCTCTCTCCCATATCCGGCCAACACAAGGGGGTGGGCCCCTTTGTGGCTTTTTTTCCACTTTAACAGTATTTATCTGAAAAGTCCCTTTCGTAATTAATTTATTTATAATAGCAAACTGACTCCAGTTTTAAAAACGAAAGCATTTCCGGAAACGAATTTCAACAAGGAATCTAAATATATAAAAATCACATTTTCATTCCTATTATATCACAAGTCGGGTATTTTAACCCCGCAAAAGATAGAAAGCTGATTAAATTAACTAAGCATTTAATCAGATAATCATTTAATCAAATACCTTAAGGTCAATAAACTACTAGGCTGGGTTTTGGAATGTTACAACTCTCCCCCACTTAGGAAGATTCCGACCCCGGAATCTCATCTTGATCAAATAAGGAGGGATAACGTTCCCGCATATCGACCTCGGTCTCCCATGTCATATCCGCACCCAAAATGTGCTTCCAATTTACTGATCTGAGACAGACGTGCCGAGTATCTGAGCCGGTACAGAGTCATTATGTGTTACTATGTGTTAGGGCGATCTGAGTGGTTTATGTTATGAGTTGAAAACATAAAAATAAATAATAAATCTGAGTGGTAGCCTGAGTGGCAATTCTGTGTGGTAGCCTGAGTGGCATTCTAGTGTAAGGAGGGGCGAGGTTGATCTCTCGACCCGATTTACACAAGCGCGCTATATAAATTTAAAATCTGAGAAAATAAACTTGAGCAATTGAGAATTGAGTAGAGTCTTTAGGGATCACTTATGTGGCTTGAGTTGTTTGTAATTACTTGTTTATTTTGATATTATTCACTCAGCGGTGGCTGACCCCAATCACTCCCCCATTCTACAGGTACTAGCAAGGGCAAAGAGAAGGTCAATGGTTGATGAGCTGCGTTTCTATTTTTATATTTATGGATTTGAATTAAAACCTTTATTTCGAATCAAACATGTTTTGTTTTAAAATCTTTTATTATTCCGCATTTAAATCACGAGACGGTTTTATATTTTTATTCATGAGTTGGGAGCTTTGAGTTACTTGTACTCTTGGGGAAATTGTTTTATTTTATTATTTAAAAATTTTAAATTTCCCTTGATTTTTGGGTTGTTACAGTTTCGATAGCAGCCAGTAGTAGAGGGTGGTTAGTGGTGGTTACCGGCGGGTGGCGTTGGTTGGTATTTCTAGTGGTTAGTGGTGATTGCCCATCGGTTTGGGGATGATACGCTGAAGGAATTATGTGCACAGTTGGTCAACCTATGATGATACGTCCATGCCAACGAAACACTTAAGGGTCACACCGGTGAGTGCATGTAATACGAACAAGTTATGCAACGATACTACGAAGAGGAATGATTCATAATAGTCATTATGAATCAGTTAAGTATTAAGTTAAGTTTAACTTATTACTAGATTAGTTTAACTAACTAATTAATACAAGTAGTTGTACATTTACTAGTTAAGTATATTTACAATGTGTTAGTTATAGATTATCCATGATATGATTTAAAGCTATTAAATCATATAGTAATTGGATAATATTATTGTATAAATTATATAAAGGTTATTATGTAATTAACTATTAAAAGTATAAATACAAGTGTATAATTTCGTGTATATGGGTACCGAAATTATAGTGTGTTAATACTAGATATTTGATAGTTAAGTGCAATGATAATAAACTAGTTAAAACTATAAGGGATGGAAGTGTAAAAAGGAAGTTTAATTAAGAAGTTAATCTTAATTAAACTAGAAGGGTTTTAAGTGTAACATCTTCTATTATAAATAGAAGGCTTATGCTAAACCCTAGTTGTTGGTTCCTTACTCCTTATACACGAAATCTCTCCCTCTCCTCTCCCTATTTCGGCCGAAGCCACAAACACAAGAACACAAGCTTGTGTTCTTCGTGTTCTTCGAGTTTCGAAGATCAAGGATCGTTGCAAGTGATCAACTAGAGGATCGTTCGTCATGTTCATCATCAGTGGATTTATCTTAAGCATTAACCTAAGGTATGATTCATGGAACACTCTTTCTTCCTCTCCTCTTGTTCGAAGTCGAACCAAGAACCGTAGGGTTCTTGGTAGTAGTCGACGAACACACACAAGTATGTGTGTGTGTTTGAGTTCTTCGTACAAGGTTTCTTTCTTGTTAACCTAATCTAGTTTTCCAACATCCCAATCCTTTAGGATTTAAGGATTAGGTTTAATCCCAGTTCCGCATTTAGGGATTAAATCAGCTAGCTAGTTTAAACCGGTCAAGAACAAGTTCATGTTCTTGGTCAGCAAGGTTCGAACTCGTGTACTAGGTGGTCCACCCAAGTGGTTGATCAGTCGCATGGTGCGTAGTAAATCCCTACAGTGGTATCAGAGCCAGGTTTAGAGATCTAGACTAGATTAACAAAGGTTGTTTGTTTACTTTAATTTACAAGTTTTTTTGTTTCAAGTTTTTTTTTTCTTCTTCATATTTTTCGGAAAAGGGGGAAGAAACCCTAGGACCAAGAACATTAAACTAGTCTAAGTTTAATTGGTCAAAAAGGTTTCTAGAAAACCCTAGTATTTTTCGAAAAACCCTAGAAAGAACCCTAGGATCAAGTATATTAAACAAGATATGTTTAATTGATCAAAAGGATTCTTTCCATAATCCCTTGAATTTTTCGTGATTAGGAAAACCCTAGGATCAAGTATGTTAAACAAGTTTTGTTTAATTGATCAAAAGGATTCTTTCCTAATCCCTTAGAGATTTCGAAATCTAGGAGGAAACTTGGACATCAAGTATGTTAAACTAGCCTAGTTTAATTGGTGGAAAAGTTTCTTAGTGTTAAGATTTTCGAAAACCCTAAAGAACCCTAGAACATTAAACTAGTTTAAGTTTAATAGTTTAAAAGTATTAATTAGGATAATAATCTAAAACCTAGTTAATTAGACAAGTTTATGTCTAAAAGGTTTAAATTATTATTTTGATAGATTTATTAAAGCTAGTTCTTTAAACCTAGTAATTTAGACAAAGTTTATTGTCTATAAGGTTTAAATTAAAGAGTTTAAATAAATTTATTAAAAGTTATAATCTATCTTAGAATTTAAACAAAGTTTATTGTTTAAAAGGATTGATTAAAATTAATCTTTTAATTAAAATAATGTCTTTGATCAAGAAAGTCAAAACCCTAGTTTTGATTGATCAAAAGCAAGATTAGGGTTCATCTAATTAATTTAGGGAATTGATAAAGAAGATGTTAATTTTTAAGCTCTAAAATTAACAAGATGTATTTAATTGTTTATGTATATGTATTTGAATTTTTGGAAATTTTTAATAATTAAATAAAATTGAATTTTAAAAGAAGTAATAAATTTATACACATTTTAATTAGTTCAAGTTAAAATGTACATGTATAAGCTAGATGTAATGTTCTTATTAGAATGTTACAAAGTTTGTTATTATAAATATACATATATATACGAGCATATACATTAAATACAAGTTAAAATGGAACAATTAAAAAGGGTAATGTTATTTTGATCTTTGAAGATAATATTATAATTAGTTATTGTATAAGTTATAATATAATTAAAACTAGAAAGTACAAAGTTATGATTTCATTATAACTAGAAATTGTACAAGTTGAAATTATATGATTAACTAGAAATATACAAAGTTATATATATATATATATATATATATATATATATATATATATATATATATATATATATATATATATATATATATTAAGATGTATAAAAGTTATAAATTATTATAACTAGATAATTATACAAGTATAACATAAGTATTTTACAAGTTATGTAATATACTAGATTAATGATCAAGTATAAATAACAAGAACCTATATTTAACTAGTTCAAGTTAAATATAAGAAAGGTTTAAACAAACTAAAGAATTATTATATATAGTTTTTATATAATAGGTTTATTAGTTTCACCAAGTATAAACCGGTGATTGTGTTAGCTTAAGTTTCATCATGGTTGTTGAAGCTAGTGGGAGCTACACAAGAAAATCACAAAGTTTGTAAGTGTGTCGTTAAGGCATAAGTTATGGTCGAATTTAATAAGTAAGAAATAAATGTTTAATTTCATTATTAGACATATGAAAAACTAGGTGTGTTAAACTAAGTTTATGTTTCAAGTTCATGAATCGTAAAAGTTTTAAAAGTTTAACATAAGTTTTATAAGTTTTTCAAGTAATATAAAAACAAGTAAGTTTTTATTAGAAATAAGGTTTCTCACAAAACCTAGTAAAACGTTTTGTACACCACGTTTTAGGTATACATGTAAAATCGTGTGAATTCTTGAAACTATAAGTTTTAAAGAATAGTTCTTATGTTTAAAGAAGGTGTCTTGGAGAACCATTCAATTCAGAAGTCACACATTTTTAAACAAGGATTAAGATTGGAATAAAAGTTTAAGTTTAGTTTTAAGACTTAAACAAACCCAAGAAAATCTTAGATCGAAGTACTATCCACCTAATGGAACACCTCACTTGTTAAACGATATTCATATTGTAAGGATAAAGAACCTTAGATATGGATTCAAATCATTGCGAGTGTTAGGGTGCGTAAGGTTCTGTGATAATCGGGAGTCCCGGCGCAGAGCATCGCACTGTCTTAGATGGTCTGATCTACTTTGGTGATAATCGGGAGTCCCGGCCCAAAAAGTACTTGAGTAGAATAAACATACTAGACTTTATTACTAACTTAGAAATGTACAATTAGATTGTACAAAGTTGTAATAAGTTATAAGTCTAAAGATTCTACGACCCTTAGGAATCGTGTCAAGTCTTGATACAATCGGTAAGGAAGTTACCTACCAGAAATAGCATGTCTCGTCGGGAAGTGCCAAAACCTTGCGGCGAGAATGTGATATATGGATCCTAGGCCTAAAATATTAATTATGGGTTTATAATATATTTTAGAGAATGTTTATTAATGATTACTAATTAAACTGGGTTTGATTTGTAGATGGCAGCAACAAATGTGATTGCGACAACAAGTACCAACAATCTCTCACTTCGCTCAATCCTCGAAAAGGACAAGTTGACTGGGTCAAACTTTCTCAACTGGGAGCGCAATCTTCGTATTGTGCTCAGGCATGAGAGAAAGTGGTATGTCTTGGAGAGAGCAGTACCGAACACCCCTGCTGTTAATGCCAGAGCTGAAACGAGGCAAGCTTATGATAAGCATGTCAGTGATGCACTTGATGTGAGCTGTTTAATGCTAGCCACCATGAGTCCTGAGTTACAAGCGGGACTTATGGATATGCCTGCATTTGAGATGATCCAGCAACTTAGGGATTCATTTCAAGAGCAAGCTCGCACCGAGAGGTTTGACATCAATCGAGCCTTCAACTCTTGCAAGATGGTCAAAGGAACGCCGGTGAGTGCCCACGTCATGAAAATGAAGGGACACATGGATCACCTCGCTAGACTTGGTCACCCTATACTATTGCAAATGGCAACAGATACTATACTCAACTCGTTGTCTGATGACTACAAGTCTTTTGTGGTCAACTACAACATGCATAATATGGAGAAATCCATTGCTGAGCTACATTCCATGCTCAAGACAGCTGAGTTGAGTTTGGGGACCAAATCTAAGGATGTTCTCTTGATTGGTAACGGCGGTGGCGGTGGGAAGAAGAGAAAAGGGCATGGTGGTAAAGGAAATGGTAAAACTTATCCCAACCAAGGAGTGCCAAATGGTAAAGGTGTCAAACAAAAGGTCAATAAGGTTAAGCCTAACACTGCGAGGACCGAGAACCGATGCTTCAAGTGTGGTGAGGCTGGGCATTGGAAAAGAAATTGTCCAAAGGGTGCAAGGGGTAGTGGAGGAAACGCAATTTCCTCAGGTAACACAACCACACTTCTTAAATCACTTTAAGATACTTGTAAAGTACATTACGAGTAATCTAACTTTTGAAATCGTTTATTGCAGGAGGAGATGGAAAGTGATAGTGACCGGCATGAGATGGTGATGATCCCACGAGCACCAAGTTTTATAATTCAGTTTTTTTTGTGGATTCGTTTTAAACAATTTTAGTTTATTGTTTTTAGATAATTTTATTTTATGTTAAAACAAGTTTTATTTTGGTTTTAAATAAATTTCGATACCATGGTTGAATTATATTGTGTGCATGTGTGATAATTACACTAGTCAAGGTTTATGACTAGATTGTAAGTCAAGTTTTGATTTACTTATATTTCATGTTATATATATATATATATATATATATTTGTTTGATTGTGGTATAAATAATGTCTTGATAGCTCAAGGTATTTAGATGCTAGTAATTAGAAAGTTTTTCTAATGAAAGTATTTAAAAGTTTTATGGAAGCATAAGGTTCAATAGTTATTGAACTTAGTTAAAACATCTTAAGTAATAGTCATTACTTATGATAGAAAGTTTTAAAGTATTAGTATTAATATAGTATGATTATATTGGATATAATCAAGATAGACTCTAAAGAGTATTATTATAAGTCTTTCATACTTGTAGTAAAGGATTTAATGAAGTCATAATTCCCTAATAGGAATAATTGGATATCCGCATAATCTAAGTAAAATGACTTAGACATTAAATGACTCATAAAAAGGGACATAACTATATTAAAGTATTTAAGAATTAAATGGTATTATTGCAAGTCTTTTATACTTGTAATAAATACAATATTTAATCAAGTCATGATTCCCTTATAGGAATAATGGATATTTGAGAAATCCAAGAAATGACTTTGGCATTAAATAATATTCTTAAAAGAGTACTAATGTATTTAAGAAAGTAATAGTATCATTTCAAGTGTTTTATACTTGCTAGATATAGTAATCAATAAAGATCATAATTCCCTAAACAGGAATGTTGGATATTCGCAAAATCCAAAGGATAATCTTGATTATTGATAGAATTCTTAACTACAAGTTATTGACTAGGTCAAAGTAGTAGTTTAAGAGATGCTTAAGTTCCATAAAAGTAAGTGGGAGCTAAGACTAACGTAATTCATTAAAGATGTTAGTGAATTCAGTAAGTTAGTAAAACATTAACAACAAGGTTTTACCAAGTCGTTAGCCAAAGAGTTAAGAGAAATAATAAATGATCGATTAGACTATTGCAAACCAAATAGCGTTATCACAAGTCTTGTGATTGCATATCTAATAGGTTGTTAAACACTTCAGTGGATAACACAATCATTTAAGGAAATTTCTTTAACTAGTAAAGATATCTACAAATCAAGTAACTAAAAGTAGCTTTAGTTACAAGGATAAATTTATGAATTCAAGAAACTAAGGAGTTAATTTCCAATCCTCCTATGTTTACGGAATTACATAAGAGGCAAGACTAGAACATGTATTAGATTATTGCAAGAACAATATCTAGCTAAGGCAAAAGTAATAGTATTCCTAAATACTCGTCTTATGTCTTTAGTTTAATAGAAATGATTGTTTTAGTGATAAAGTTTACAATTAAGGTTGTAAGAATCATTAAGTAATCAACACAAACGAAAGGAATAAGTAATGATCCAGTAGTAATTCAGTATCTATGTCCAGTGAGGAATAGTACATGAGTTAGTATCATTTTTATTCAGACTTTGTATGTTTTACAACATCCATGAATAAAAGTCTATTTTATTCAAAAGATATAAAATCCGTGACTACTCGTCTAGGTGGGAACCTCGATGGGACGTTAACGTCATCGCGATATTTGGTGGTAGATTCGAAGTTCTTCGAAGATCGCTACACAAGTTTTGTGTAAACCAAATATCGGTGATATTCTGTTGGAGGTTCAACGAATATTGGATTGACCACCGTGACAATACTTCGTGGTTGAAAAGTTCAAAAGTATTGTTCACTAGGATTGTCCTTAAGCCTGAGGTATTTGGTTTAGGATACAATGACTAATGTGCTTTGGTTCAACTTAGAAAATTCTGAAAAACGTTTGTCATACGAGGCGATACTAGGCACAAAGGAAGTTGTATTTTAAATCGAAGTATAACAAGATGGTAATTGCAACTCCTTTTTAGGAGAGATATTTATAGGTCCTTTGACGTGATGAGATAACTGGAAAGTGCATGGCCATGCCCAAACGAACTGATTTGTTCTTTGTCGTTTATCACAACAGTTTGAATCAAGAAGTCATGAAATGATTTCGAATACAGGAGTTGATAATTTCTACCATGCTCGTATTCGTTATCACAAATATCGTGCTGCAAGGGATAAGCCTAACAACGTTACCCAAGAAGTAAAGACAGAGTGTTCTTTACTAGGAGACGCTATTAAGAGTTTTTCATAAAACTACACCAAGGGTTACATAAGCTGTTTTTAGGGGGTTGGTTACCTACATGCCCATCTAGAATGCCACTGTAGCTCGTATCATTAAGACAAAGGTTACAAACTTGCACAAGTGGGAGTCTGAAGGAATTATGTGCACAGTTGGTCAACCTATGATGATACATCCATGCCTACGAAACACTTAAAGGTCACACTGGTGAGTGCATGTAATACGAACAAGTTATGCAACGATACTACGAAGAGGAATGATTCATAATAGTCATTATGAATCAGTTAAGTATTAAGTTAAGTTTAACTTATTACTCGATTAGTTTAACTAACTAATTAATACAAGTAGTTGTACATTTACTAGTTAAGTATATTTACAATGTGTTAGTTATAGATTATCCATGATATGATTTAAAGCTATTAAATCATATAGTAATTGGATAATATTATTGTATAAATTATATAAAGGTTATTATATAATTAACTATTAAAAGTATAAATACAAGTGTATAATTTCGTGTATATGGGTACCGAAATTATAGTGTGTTAATACTAGATATTTGATAGTTAAGTGCAATGATAATAAACTAGTTAAAACTATAAGGGATGGAAGTGTAAAAAGGAAGTTTAATTAAGAAGTTAATCTTAATTAAACTAGAAGGGTTTTAAGTGTAACATCTTCTATTATAAATAGAAGGCTTATGCTAAACCCTAGTTGTTGGTTCCTTACTCCTTATACACGAAATCTCTCCCTCTCCTCTCCCTATTTCGGCCGAAGCCACAAACACAAGAACACAAGCTTGTGTTCTTCGTGTTCTTCGTTCGTTCTTCGTGTTCTTCGTTCGTTCTTCGTGTTCTTCGAGTTTCGAAGATCAAGGATCGTTGCAAGTGATCAACTAGAGGATCGTTCATCGTGTTCATCATAAGTGGATTTATCTTAAGCATTAACCTAAGGTATGATTCATGGAACACTCTTTCTTCCTCTCCTCTTGTTCGAAGTCGAACCAAGAACCCTAGGGTTCTTGGTAGTAGTCGACGAACACACACAAGTATGTGTGTGTGTTTGAGTTCTTCGTACAAGGTTTCTTTCTTGTTAACCTAATCTAGTTTTCCAACATCCCAATCCTTTAGGATTTAAGGATTAGGTTTAAGCCCAGTTCCGCATTTAGGGATTAAATCAGCTAGTTAGTTTAAACCGGTCAAGAACAAGTTCATGTTCTTGGTCAGCAAGGTTCGAACTCGTGTACTAGGTGGTCGACCCAAGTGGTTGATCAGTCGCATGGTGCGTAGTAAATCCCTACATACGCGGTATTCAAATTCACCCGCGTCCCCAATTCTCGTTGCAAGCTATTCCAAAAATTCGAGGCAAAACGGGGATCTCTATCCGACACGATAGAAATTGGAATACCATGTCGAGATACCACTTCATCAATGTACAATTTCGCCAATCTACTAAGTGAGGCGGTCTCACTAGTAGCCAAGAAATGAGCACTCTTCGTCAAACGATCAACTATAACCCAAATCATGTCGTGATCCCTTTGTGTACGCGGAAATTTCGTCACGAAATCCATGGTAATTCGATCCCACTTCCACTCGGGAATCGATGATTGGGTTAAAGTTCCATAGGGCTTTTGGTGTTCGGCCTTCACTTGAGCACAAATATGACATTGTCCTACATAACGGGCAATGTCCGTCTTCATCGTTGGCCACCAATAAAGTGCTTTTAGATCATTGTACATCTTTGTGCTACCCGGGTGAACCGATAATCGAGAATTGTGAGCCTCGGTTAAAATCAATTCCCGCAAACCCCCGAGTAACGGTACCCAAACCCGAGATTGATACGTCTTCAAACCCCGTGAGTCTTCTTCTAAACCATCCTTCCTTTTTATCAAAATCTCGGTCTTCAAATTTTCAACGTTCAAGGCTTCCATTTATGAAATCTTCAACCGGGACACCAAATCCGATACACAATTTCCACCCACATAAATTGTACCCGTCCCGAATCCCCCTTTCTACTCAAGGCATCGGCCACTACATTCGCCTTTCCGGGAACTCTAACCATCTTCGTTGCCGCATATTCAACTCCTTTTGCATGAACACGTATTGCAAGCTTTTATGATCCGTACAAATCACGCACCTAGTACCGTACAAATAATGCCTCCATAACTTTAGTGCAAAAACCACCGCCGCCAACTCCATATTGTGAGTCGGATAATTCTTCTCGTGATTTTTCAATTGCCTAGAGGCATAAGCAATCACCCGATCTCGTTGCATCAACACGCAACCCAAACTCGCAAGAGAAGCATCACAATAAACAATAAAATCTTCCGGGCCTTCGGGTAAGGCAAGGATCGGAGCTTGACACAATAATTGTTTTAAGGTTTGGAAGGACTTTTCGTGTTCGTCACCCCACCGAAACAGTACATCCTTACGGGTCAACTTTGTCATCGGACCCGCTATCTTCGAAAAATCTTTAATAAACCGACACCCGCCAAACCCAAAAAACTCGTTATCTCGGTTGGGTTCTTTGGAGCAACCCAATTCATAACCGCCTCAATCTTCGCCGGGTCCACCTTGACCCCATTCGAACAAATCACATGGCCCAAAAAGTGAACTTCTCGAAGCCAAAATTCGCACTTCGAGAACTTCGCATACAATTGTTCCCGCTTCAACGTTTCTAGCACTTGCCTTAAGTGTTTCTCGTGTTCTTCTTCGGTCTTGGAATAAATTAGAATATCATCAATGAATACAATAACGAATTTGTCGAGATAAGGCCGACAAACCCGGTTCATCAAATCCATAAATATTGCGGGAGCATTCGTCAACCCAAACGGCATAACCAATAACTCATAATGACCATAACGAGTTCGGAAATCCGTTTTATGAATATCATTCTCGTGAACTCGGACTTGGTGATACCCCGATCTCAAATCGATGTTTGATAAATAAGAAGACCCTTGGAGTTGATCAAATAAATCGTCAATACGTGGCAAAGGATACCGATTCTTTGTCGTTCTCTTATTCAATTCCCGATGATCGATACATATGCGAAGTGCGCCATCTTTCTTTTTCACGAACAAAACCGGGGCTCCCCAAGGTGAGGAACTCGACCGAATAAAACCCTTATCCAATAATTCTTGGATTTGTGTCATCATTTCCCGGATCTCGGACGGTGCTAAACGATACGGTGCTCTGGCCACGGGATTGGCACCCGGCACCAAATCAATTTTGAATTCTACCTCCCGAACGGGAGGTAACCCAGGCAAGTCTTCGGGAAACACCTCCGGGTATTCCGAAACCACCCGGAGATCACTAACCACTTTCTTTTCCTTTTTCACATCGATCACATAGGCCAAAAACGATTCACAACCCTTGGTCAAGGACTTACGGGCTTTCATCATGGATATAATGGGTATGGTCGGGGTCGCACGGTCTCCCCGGGTCACGACATGTGACCCGTCGGGTAAAAGAAAGGTAATTAACTTTCGGTGACAATTTATGTTGGCCTTATTAACACTTAACCAATCCATACCTAAGACCACATCAAAGCCGGATATCGGCATAACAAGTAAAAGAATCGAAAATTTCACGCCATCAATATCAATACTAGCCCCGGACACGGATATCGTGACCGGAACCATTTCACCATCGACCACCTCTACCTCTAGAGGTGTCGCGATCAAAGAAGTAGGCAAATTCAATTTGTCACAAAAACTCTTTGAAGAAAACGAACAATTATCACCTGAATCAAATAATACACGAGCGGGTATGGAGTTTATCAGAAACATACCCGTGATGACATCATCGGTAGTGGTAGCATCCTCCACCGTCATTTTGAATGCCCGACCCGTAGGTGGCGGATGACCTTTCCTCTTTTGACCTCCCGACGAGGCCGATCCCCCGCCCGAACCCGAACCCTTCTTCATCGGACAGTTCACGGCCCTATGACCCTCTTTTTGGCAAGTCCAACAAACGCTATTTTCTAACTTGCACTCCGAAGACTCATGCCCTTTTTGCCCACACTTGATACACCGTTTAGTTTGTTTCGTACACGGACCGACATGAGAGGACTTACACGTGTAACACCCTCAAATTTACAAGATTTTTAAAACTTTTTAAATATAATATTTTAATAAAATGTCCCATTAATTTAAATATAAAAATCCCCAAATATATTATGTCGTTTATTAACGAAATCTTAAATGCGGAAAATGTTTAATAAAGAAAAATGTTTATAATAATAATAGTTGCTGTCCACATCAGCATAAGTAGAATACAGCGGTCACCCGTCCACCTTCTCCTTCCCTTTGCTAGTACCTGAAACAGTGGGGAAAATAGGGGTCAGCTGGAGAAGCTGAGTGAATATCTCAAAATGCAAGCAATCTCAACATACAACACATGAGGGCACATCGGTGTACTCCTAGTCAAAACTACTCAGATTATTTTTCTCAGATTTTATTACTCAGATTTTAATTTATATAGCGCGCTTGTGTGACTTGGGACGAGAGATCAACCTCGTCCCTCCTCACACCTCAGATAGGCAAAAGCCAAAAACTCAGACGGGAGTGATCCCAAAACTCAGACTGGAATATTCCCAAAAACTCAGACGGGAATGATCCCAAAACTCAGACGGGAATAATTCCAAAAACTCAGACGGGAGGTGATCCCAAAACTCAGATGTGTGTTATTATGTTTTATTATTTCTTTAACATAATTATCTCAGATTGCCCTAGCAAGTAGTAGCACAGAATGACCCTGTGCCGAGCTCGGTTACCCAGGCACAATGTCTCAGATTAAAATAAATCAACAGCTGCTCAGATACTCAGATTGCATATCAAACTCAAATAACAAATCAAACTCAGATAGCAGATCAAACTCAGATAACAAATCAAACTCAGATAGCAGATCAAACTCAGATAACAGCACAAGCTCAGATAATAATTATGGTGCAAGAAATGTAACACATAAGTCATGCATGTACAACGTTAAAACTGAATACACGGTGAGAATACTCACCTCGAGGAATGCAAGCTCCAAAAGTTCCCGACAATCAGATGTATAGCACTTAACTCCTAGACGATCCTAAAACCAAAAAGTGAAACCCGAAATTAAAACCCTATCCGAGGATTTATTTCAGAAAACTGGCAGCCCCCGTCAGTCTCACGGGAACTGCCATAACTCCTAAACGGTTTATTAGATTTTCCTCATATTTTAACCACAGCTAGAAGACAATCAGAACTACAATTTACTGTGAGACGGTCACTGGCCAAAACGGACTCTAAGTGTCTCAAAACAGTGGTGCAAGACAGACAATCTGCACAGCTCAATTTCCTAACAGCAGTCTACTAATTCGACTATAACTTTTAAACCGTAATTCGGATTAACGAGAGGGTCGCGGCGTTGGAAAGCTAACTCAAAAACCAAGGTTTCATCACGGGCCAAAAGTTCAAAAGATTATTTTAAGTACTTCAAAAACAGATTGGAACAGTAGGGCAGATTCTGCCAGAAAATTTAGCTTATAAAACTTGTTTTCACAACCCCACTTGCCACCGAACAAAACCCGACAACCCCGAAGGTCAGAGACTAACAGATTAACAGTTCAGATTAGCCATTCTAAGATGGTTTTTCTAAGACCTAACGGTATTAATTATACTAGGTTGGGAACCTAGAACCCTACGGGTTCGGTTCCCCTTTCGGTTATACCTTCCGATACCCGACATCAATCAATTCAATCAACACGACTTGAGCTCGGAAATCATCTATTAGTATGCAGCTCTAGGTTTCCTATGAACGACAGTTAAATACAAAGATTTACGGAAGACAGTGGATAATCGGATGAGAAAGAAAGGAAATACCGTCTTGAGTAGACCTAGAATTCTGATTTAGATCTTCGCACACCACAGCCTCCTCTCTCCTGTTCAATTGAGGTCGCACACAGTCCCGATTCAATAGAGGTTAGGATCGAATGACAGACATTTAGGTCGAACAGAAAAATTATACGAACTAAAGCAATGAAACAGTACCGATTCTAAACAATTCTGCTACACGAGACACTCGATAATCCTCCTTCTTCGATCAATGATCCTTCTTGCCTGCTGAATTCCCGATCGTTAGTCTTTTCTTGATCTCGAATAGCTGCTGCTACCACCGACTCCTTCGACTATTCTCATCGTACGATCGTCAAGGAAGAAGGAACGAAGCAGTATGCGTCTACAAGTGTTACACGGCTGCAAGAGGATTATGGGGCTTATAGGTTAAGTTTATTTTATTATGCAACAATGCATCTCGGCCCATTCCCCCTTTGCTGGAATTCGTTGGGCTTAGCTAAAAACATTTGGGCTGGACGATCAGCAAATAAAAGAAGAGGTTCTGGGCCTTTCCTAGTTGATATAATTCCGAGTATGCCCCAAATACTAAGGCGATCGGTCCTATATTAAATGGTTAATCCGATTCTTGATACTCATTAAGGAAGCTACTGCTCGGGTCTTTGGCCTTGGCCTTTGGCCGGCCTCACACCGACGCGGAAACCAGACAACTCTAGATTAATAAAGACTCGAAATTTAAACATCGCGATAATGATACGTCACAATAATATTCGTCTCAATGAGACGTCACCCAATTAATTAGCTTGTACAAACGATACGTCATACATTTATTACAACGTATATAAAAATATAAAATTACTACCCAATTTAAATTTATTAAAAGTAATATTTAATTATTAAAAATTCAGGGCGTTACAACTCAACTCCACTTGAAATAGACTTCGTCCCCGAAGTCATTGCTCGGAAGAAACTCAGGGTGGAAATCTCGCGTCTCAACTCATTCTCGCCAACGACACACGTCCTCGAATGGGGAAAGAAAACAAAATGATAAAGTTAAGAATGAAAAGGAAATTCATCAGGGTGACCTACGACATGCATTTTCAAGTGGAAAAGAAGAATAAAAACGATAAAGTTATGAATAGAAAGAAGCTCTTCATGGTGAATTTACTTAATAGGAAATGAACTCCAGATCACGTAAGTGCTCATACAATTATCCGCCTCTAGTGGCGCGAAACGAATAAGGCTCAAAGAAATAAGGTCAGAATGCTCACTATGGATCTCAGGATGAAAAGAAAATGTTGATAATGAGCATAAAATACACCATGATATCTGAAGACGTCTTCTTGCTCTCGCGTTCGGATATAGTTGTTGCACTCAGCGATTAACGTCGCGTTGAATCACCGATTCAACTCCACTTGGAAATTTACTATTGATTTGTTGACGCTACCAGATGCTCAGCGTAGTACCAGGTCATCCAAACCATTTACACAATCACACTCAGATCTCTCACGATGATAATAAGTTTTAATGGAAAAAAAAAAAAAAATTTCCTTCCCGCACAACTCCGTCAATTAATAATCACTTATACATATTTGCAATATTTTACAATTTTATTATTGGCAATTCTCTATCAGAATGGCTCAGAAAGGTCCTATACTCTATGGGACATAAGTTTGCCTAAGGCATCACAAGCAAAGTAGTGGTTTACACCACTATCAACTGATACAAAACATGCATACAATTCACGAGGAATATACATATCATACATATTCTCATATACTCAGGTATATAACTCCAAA
This sequence comes from Calendula officinalis, assembly GCA_963853835.1. Taxonomy (NCBI): domain Eukaryota; kingdom Viridiplantae; phylum Streptophyta; class Magnoliopsida; order Asterales; family Asteraceae; genus Calendula; species Calendula officinalis. The sequence continues at coordinate 34,690,888 of OY970823.1, read as the reverse complement.
ATATGATCTGGAAGTATAACTCAGAAGTCCAACTCATAAATAACTCAAAACATATCTCAGGAGTATAACTCGAAAATGTATAACTCAGGAGCAACTCATAAATCTTAACTCAGAAGCAACACCAGAAATCTAACTCAGATAAACTCATAAAGTAATAGTATTTACTAGCAATAGCATTAGATATAAATCACATTTTTGCTCATTCTTATGACTACTTGCATGTTCCAGTTTACCAGCTTATAATACTTGGAATGATATACTCTCACTCAACCGTGTTATTGGTTCTCAAAATAACTTTTCTTTAACCTTATATTGTTACCTTACTCTACTAGGTTTGCATATTACCGATGTTGATAACCCTTTAGATAGCTCCAATTAACGATCATTGACATTTAACTCGATTTATCAGGTTCTCATTCTATTATATTTAGTGGTTTCTCGATAATATTTTAATAGATGTTTTCTCATTCATCTAGATTAACGATCCTTTAATAGACCGTTTCCCTGATTTTACACAATTTAAAATGTCTCTTAATTATTTTGACCATCTCTACTCATAAATTTCATGTTATCCACTAAAATTCCAATTAAATTTCATACTCTTATTTATAATGATTTCTCGTTACTCAAATTACGAATTTATTCCTTAGTTCTCATTTACTCAATTCGCAGTTACATTTTATTCTAAATCTTACGGTTTACTCATGGTTCATCAATTCAGTACATTCCCGTCTTTTCGAAATTTTTCCTAAGTTCAATATAAATTTATTGCATAGTTGTTCTCATCTCAAGTTTAATAATTATTCATAAATAGAGTTTTCTCATATAATTTTATAATACCTCAAAACTCATAACACTTTATAATATTTCGAAAATTCGAATAAAACTTCCCGTTACTTTAATACTTTTCTCTTTTGACTCATTTTATTAATTTGCTTATGTAACTCGATTTGTAAATTTCTTATAACTCAAAATTACTCCATAATTAATCAAAATAAAGTTTTATCATTTAGCTCGTTTTAATAATAACTCATTACCAGCAAATTACCGATCTCATTTTTGACTCATTTTTCTCAAAATTTCATTGTAGTAGTTTTTACATATTCGACTCATTAATAAGTGCTCATCACTTTAATTTAGTGATTGCTCTTTATCACATTTATAACCACCCAAGAATAAGTATACTGTCTTATTTTGTATATAATTGTAGTGTTACTACTTCCCTTTTGCACGATACTCATTTAACCCAATTAACTTGATTTGTTAATTTCTTCAGTAAACCCGATCTATCATTTGTTGTAAACTCTATAATTACCCATAGAATAAATTTAATTATTCTCAACTGCCTGATTTGATAGTTACTCTTATAATTTATTTAATCAATTATATGTATCTAGATTTCGCACTTTAAATTCATACCAATAAAATCTCTATGCATAAGCATCATGCTCATAATATTTATAAATAATAATTAATGATAATTATTTCTTAACAATTTTCCTTTTTACCCCTACTCAACTCCACTTGGAGAAAACTCGTCCTCGAGTTTGGAACTAGTATTGGCTACCAAAATATACAAGCAAGTATGTAGTCACACAAACAATTAGGATACACATACTAAATTCACAATAACAAGCATTGGTCCATCGTTCCCTTCAACATTTTCCCCTAACCAACCAAAAGTTCGGTGTGTACGATAATAGGGGCCCTCTATTACTTTCGACACCTACTTCTGTTTGGTCACGAGTCAATCCCAAAGTTTACAACTTCCCACATAAAAATAATCCACAAACAAATCACACTCAGAAGAAAGAAAAGTTTACTTTCAATATCTGATAAATACAGATATGCACTCGGCTGTGGTTACTCAAAACCTCATAAACATTACTCAGAAATCATGCGTATATTTAGCCTCATACGCGATGCTCGGATAACTCAGATTCATAGAAATATTTCCACTTTGTTACCTTCACAATACGAATATTGTTTTATCTTCTACTCTTAGTTATCTCATTTATCATCTCTCATGAATCACAATTACTCTTCCTCAAAATTTTATCCGATTTATTGCCGTCTCGAGAGACAATTAATATTTTCTAGTTCAGCATTCACGATTAATTATTCTAATAAGCTTATATAGCTCGCTTCAATAAATACACTTTTAATATAACTTAAATTTTTTAATAATTTTGATGTAACTAGTTCTCATTATTCAAACATACACTTATATATCGTTTTATTAAAACTATGCTCAATCCTTTTCCTTTTTAATTTAAAATGATTAATTCTTACAACCCTTTTATAAGTTTTCTCTTTTACTCGTGCTTCATTACTTCTTATACTCTTGTCTTTTCGGTTAATTTAAAAACCCAAATGATTATTCTTTGTCTCATCAAGACCACCATATAAAAATTTTCCTCTTTTAATACTTTCTATAGATTCTTACACGAATTTGGAATTCCATATTAATGTATTCTTTTGGTTGCTTAATCTTGATTCAATAACTTCTCATTATACATACTCATTTTATTATAAAAATTTGGTTCGATATATTTTCGTTTAGCTAAAATGTGATTATTTTCCATTTTATTGACTCAATAATCCTTCCTTTTACTCAACTTGGAAAATCCTCATAAAAATAAATCTTAATCAATTTGATTTACTAATCTCTGATTTACTCGCTTAAATGACTCGGTCTATGAAGTGTTTTCTCCCATATGAAAGTTTTTAATATTTTCCCAATACGAAAATTTAATACCCCTCTTTAATCTTAATGATTTTCTCTTTTTACATTTACTCAAAGCACGCGAATCATAAATTAACATCCCGTTATTACACTTTTGGTTAAAATTTCTCAAAATTGAATCCAGAATTTTACTCAGAATTATGTTCTACATTATTCTCAAAATTATCAAACCTCGCATTCGTATATCTATATATACATAGTATTTAATCGTACTCTTCATATGTAATTTTCGTATGTTATTATAACTTTTAGGGTTTGCTTCACAGATGTAATCAGAAACAACACTCGGAAAATTTACATAGAAAATAAACATAAATATCTCAGACTACTCTACTCATCCATACTCAGAATACAACATACATCTCAGATAAATAAAACTATTAAATATTACCAGCAATGGGAAAAGTGAGAGGTCGACGTGACATGCTGTATGTTCGATGTGGAAACTTTCTCAGAAAATATTTGACTCTTTTCTTGTTTGAAAACTCGATACTCAAACTTGAGTTTGAATTCGCCCCTTGCGAACCCAAATCCCTCAAGTCAGAGCTCTGATACCAACTTGTAACACCCTCAAATTTACAAGATTTTTAAAACTTTTTAAATATAATATTTTAATAAAATGTCCCATTAATTTAAATATAAAAATCCCCAAATATATTATGTCGTTTATTAACGAAATCTTAAATGCGGAAAATGTTTAATAAAGAAAAATGTTTATAATAATAATAGTTGCTGTCCACATCAGCATAAGTAGAATACAGCGGTCACCCGTCCACCTTCTCCTTCCCTTTGCTAGTACCTGAAACAGTGGGGAAAATAGGGGTCAGCTGGAGAAGCTGAGTGAATATCTCAAAATGCAAGCAATCTCAACATACAACACATGAGGGCACATCGGTGTACTCCTAGTCAAAACTACTCAGATTATTTTTCTCAGATTTTATTACTCAGATTTTAATTTATATAGCGCGCTTGTGTGACTTGGGACGAGAGATCAACCTCGTCCCTCCTCACACCTCAGATAGGCAAAAGCCAAAAACTCAGACGGGAGTGATCCCAAAACTCAGACTGGAATATTCCCAAAAACTCAGACGGGAATGATCCCAAAACTCAGACGGGAATAATTCCAAAAACTCAGACGGGAGGTGATCCCAAAACTCAGATGTGTGTTATTATGTTTTATTATTTCTTTAACATAATTATCTCAGATTGCCCTAGCAAGTAGTAGCACAGAATGACCCTGTGCCGAGCTCGGTTACCCAGGCACAATGTCTCAGATTAAAATAAATCAACAGCTGCTCAGATACTCAGATTGCATATCAAACTCAAATAACAAATCAAACTCAGATAGCAGATCAAACTCAGATAACAAATCAAACTCAGATAGCAGATCAAACTCAGATAACAGCACAAGCTCAGATAATAATTATGGTGCAAGAAATGTAACACATAAGTCATGCATGTACAACGTTAAAACTGAATACACGGTGAGAATACTCACCTCGAGGAATGCAAGCTCCAAAAGTTCCCGACAATCAGATGTATAGCACTTAACTCCTAGACGATCCTAAAACCAAAAAGTGAAACCCGAAATTAAAACCCTATCCGAGGATTTATTTCAGAAAACTGGCAGCCCCCGTCAGTCTCACGGGAACTGCCATAACTCCTAAACGGTTTATTAGATTTTCCTCATATTTTAACCACAGCTAGAAGACAATCAGAACTACAATTTACTGTGAGACGGTCACTGGCCAAAACGGACTCTAAGTGTCTCAAAACAGTGGTGCAAGACAGACAATCTGCACAGCTCAATTTCCTAACAGCAGTCTACTAATTCGACTATAACTTTTAAACCGTAATTCGGATTAACGAGAGGGTCGCGGCGTTGGAAAGCTAACTCAAAAACCAAGGTTTCATCACGGGCCAAAAGTTCAAAAGATTATTTTAAGTACTTCAAAAACAGATTGGAACAGTAGGGCAGATTCTGCCAGAAAATTTAGCTTATAAAACTTGTTTTCACAACCCCACTTGCCACCGAACAAAACCCGACAACCCCGAAGGTCAGAGACTAACAGATTAACAGTTCAGATTAGCCATTCTAAGATGGTTTTTCTAAGACCTAACGGTATTAATTATACTAGGTTGGGAACCTAGAACCCTACGGGTTCGGTTCCCCTTTCGGTTATACCTTCCGATACCCGACATCAATCAATTCAATCAACACGACTTGAGCTCGGAAATCATCTATTAGTATGCAGCTCTAGGTTTCCTATGAACGACAGTTAAATACAAAGATTTACGGAAGACAGTGGATAATCGGATGAGAAAGAAAGGAAATACCGTCTTGAGTAGACCTAGAATTCTGATTTAGATCTTCGCACACCACAGCCTCCTCTCTCCTGTTCAATTGAGGTCGCACACAGTCCCGATTCAATAGAGGTTAGGATCGAATGACAGACATTTAGGTCGAACAGAAAAATTATACGAACTAAAGCAATGAAACAGTACCGATTCTAAACAATTCTGCTACACGAGACACTCGATAATCCTCCTTCTTCGATCAATGATCCTTCTTGCCTGCTGAATTCCCGATCGTTAGTCTTTTCTTGATCTCGAATAGCTGCTGCTACCACCGACTCCTTCGACTATTCTCATCGTACGATCGTCAAGGAAGAAGGAACGAAGCAGTATGCGTCTACAAGTGTTACACGGCTGCAAGAGGATTATGGGGCTTATAGGTTAAGTTTATTTTATTATGCAACAATGCATCTCGGCCCATTCCCCCTTTGCTGGAATTCGTTGGGCTTAGCTAAAAACATTTGGGCTGGACGATCAGCAAATAAAAGAAGAGGTTCTGGGCCTTTCCTAGTTGATATAATTCCGAGTATGCCCCAAATACTAAGGCGATCGGTCCTATATTAAATGGTTAATCCGATTCTTGATACTCATTAAGGAAGCTACTGCTCGGGTCTTTGGCCTTGGCCTTTGGCCGGCCTCACACCGACGCGGAAACCAGACAACTCTAGATTAATAAAGACTCGAAATTTAAACATCGCGATAATGATACGTCACAATAATATTCGTCTCAATGAGACGTCACCCAATTAATTAGCTTGTACAAACGATACGTCATACATTTATTACAACGTATATAAAAATATAAAATTACTACCCAATTTAAATTTATTAAAAGTAATATTTAATTATTAAAAATTCAGGGCGTTACAACACGGTAGGCACCACAGGTTCTTTTGGTTGGAACCTTGAAGTATTTGCTTTCGACGGTCATTGCTCGACTTATGATTCCCATGAGACTTCTTGTAATTGTGAGACCCCGATTGCTCATATTTTCCCTTGTTGAACGAAGTCTTCTCCTGACTCATGGCTTTTTGTGCCAAAAAATAACTCTCGGCCGATTTGGCAAGATCGTAGGCTTGCAAGAGAGTTCCCGCAAGCCTAGTCACATTCCGATATTCGGGCAACAATGCCCCGACAAAATGCTTGATTTGGGTAGACTCATCGGGCATCCATTGTGTCACAAACCGGAGCTTACCGTTGAATTGGAGAATAAGCTCATCCACCGTCATTCTATCGTTCATCTTCAACATCATAAATTCATTCCGGATTTTATCCAACTCAAACGCGCTACAATACCTAGCCTCCACTTGATCCCTAAATTGTTTCCATGTGATCGCATCCATCATTTCTTTACTAAAATTTGCGATCAACCCATCCCACCAATCCATAGCCGGTCCCCCCAACATCCGGGACGCATACCGGACCTTCAAATGGTCCTCACAGCTACATGCAATAAGTTCCTTTTCGATAGCCCTAAGCCACGTTAAGGTTTCCGTCGGGTTAGTACTCCCACGGTACTCGGTTGGCTTACAATCGAGGAAGTTCTTGTAGGTACATGGTTTCTTCTCTACCGGGAGCGGTTGGTAGAAGAATTGTTGGTGTTGGGCATTAGCAATTGGTACGGTGTGGGTGGGGTGCGGTTGTGGTATGCTTGCATTTGGGGATGAGGAGTCATTTCGGGGAAAGACGGGATTGTGGGTAGTTTGTGTGAAGTGTGGGGGTGGATTTGCTTGCGTGGTAGGTGGTAAAGTAGACCGAGCCTCGGGTCGCGGCTCAATCGATTGGCTTTGGCGGAGGGCTCTAATGGTATCCTCAAGTTCCATATTTCGGGTTTCCAATAACAAGACATACTCTTCATTCGGTATCTCATCGCCCCCCGAGCCCGTTGCTCCATCATTCCCGAGGTTCGTGTTCGGCGGGACATCTCCCAACAAGTTTCCATCTGTAGCCATTCCTGCTATAAAATACAACATCTCACAAAGGCTTAGTTAAACTTGTTAGTAATAACTACTAACTACTAAACCCAATTCATACTTGCTCTAATCCCTCTTGTACGGAAGGTTTGACCAAACACGAGCCACGATTTGGGAATGGAACACCCACACGTGTAACCATCGCCAAACCGAAGCTCTGATACCAAGTTGTAACACCGCATTTTTGAAACCATTGTTTTTAAAAGACAATCATTTTAGCATTAAACCAAGATTACAGAAGCATCAAATTAAATCCTACATTACTTAAGTTACAAACCATGGTCCCACTTTAACACAATTTGAGAAGTTAGTTAAAAAGACGGTATTACAAAACACGGCTCATTTTACAAAAACACTATTTCAAAGCATGGTGAAACTTCCCGTCCAAGCCTGACTCGTTCAAGCCTTCCAACCTGAAATGTGTCAATGAGGGAGGGATTAACACAAAAGCTAAGTGAATGAATTACTACAACTACCAACTACACTAAACACGGAAGTTAGAAACATCTCTGGTTTGGGTAAACACTTATTTGAGAGGATCGGTGGCTTTGCGGGCCTTAAACCATGGTCGGCCAAAACCACGGTAACCGATAACGTTGTTTCCAACACCCCGGGTAAACCCCCACAACCGTGCAACGTATACAGGTAAGGTTGAATACCCTATTAGTCGATACACTATGCTCAGCTGATATCCTTCCGACACTGACCTCGTCCTGATTGTGCACATAGTCATGTATGGTATTCCCCTAACACTAGGCATACATAACAAGTAGACTAGCTACGAAAAACACAACGAAAAGTGTTACAACGGTTCCCAGTCGCGAACTTCAGTTCGCGTTCGCGAACTCGAGTTCGCGTCGGGAACTCGATCGTGAACAACTTAGCGCTATACACCCAATTTCTCGGTTCGACTTTCACGATCAGGAACGGGAGTTCGCTTCGCGAACTCCCCACGTCTGGTACACTTCCTGCATTTTACTAGTATACAAATACCAATCGAATAAACCGAAACCCGTTTCGTAGGTTAGTTCCACTCACCTTTCAACCTTCGATCCTTAACTCAGTGAGCTAGTATCACTGAGTTTCCTTCCCGGTTCCTGTCAACAATTGTACCGAGTTAGTGATCGATCCACCAAATTGTAAAAAGCGTCAATTTAACAAATTACCAACTCAATATCTCCCAAAGCACATTCAAATGACATTAACAAATATTTCAATATCAACAACAAGTCATTTGACCGATTATGACCATCTAGCATTTCTGTACAACAAGTTGACCCAAACGGGCCAAAAATCCGAACATGACTAAATCACTTCCACATATTCATCAACTAGCACATAACTTCTATACTAGCAATTCACAATTGTTTAGCAATTCTATCAAGTTCATAACTGTCACAATTCCAAGTATTACACTTGCACAATTATTAGTTCACCATTTCGACACATCATCCAAACACTAGCTTGATTACTTCCCAAATTCAACTATACTAGGTTTTTAACATACATAACTTAACAAACATGTTTTCTTAATCTAACAAACAATTCCATCCATTCAAACATCAAGAAATCCAAGGTTTATCAAAACTCACCTTCAACATCCACCATTAATGGAGGTTGAAGGCGATTCTCACCAAACCTTGTCTTCCTACCACAAACAACCATACATTTCATGTAAAAGCTTTCATAAACACATCCTATAACATCCATAACAAGATTTAACCATAAAACACTAGAAATCATAAACCCTAGTTCATAGCAAAGCTCAAGAACAAAAAGAACAAGTGAAGTAAAAGGTGTAGCTTACTTCTAGGGTTCTTCTACACAAACTTTAGCAAATATTTCGTGATCCACCAAGAGATTTGACCACCAAATCTCAAGAACAAGCAAGAAGAAAAGATGGAGGTTTTGGGAGAGAAAACAATGGAATAGTAGATAATGTTTTGAATAAGTGATAAAACAAAAGAGAGGGTTTCCCCTCTCTCTCTCATATCCGGCCAACACAAGGGGGTGGGACCCCTTTGTGGCTTTTTTCCACTTTAACAGTATTTATCTGAAAAGTCCCTTTCGTAATTAATTTATTTAAAATAGCAACCGGACTCCAGTTTTAAAAACGAAAGCATTTCAGGAAACGAATTTCAATAAGGAATCTAAATATATAAAAATCACATTTTCATTCCTATTATATCACAAGTCGGGTATTTTAACCCCTTGGTTAAAATACCGCAAAAGACAGAAAGCTGATTAAATTAACTAAGCATTTAATCAGATAATCATTTAATAAAATACCTTAAGGTCAATAAACTACTAGGCCAGGTTTTGGGATGTTACAAAATGTATGTTCGTAATTATGTTTTCGTTTGTATATTCTTTTGGAAGAAACTAAGAACATATTCAACAAAAATTGCAAATTTATTTATAAAACTATCGTACTTTCTTTAGAAAATAATTTTTTTTGATATCCAACGGATACCTATTTACCCACTATAATCCGATGGATATGGATATGGATGGATGAAATGATTTTAAATGGATATGGCTATGGACGACGTAAATTTAAATGGATATGGATGTGGATATCACATCATCCGGTCCACATCCGATCCATTGCCATCCCTAAACAACATACTCTAAAACTCGATAAGTAAACATCCCACTTGTACGGTATATGGCTTGTCCATGTAGAAGATATCTAATACATTCCGATCCCCATAAGATTTAATTCGAGTTGGGTAATCATAGCAAATATAGTATTTTTTTCGGTAAATTTTAGTTTTTGTCCCTGACCTATGGTCGATTCAGGGTTTTTGTCCCTAATGTTTTTTCTTCCGTTTTTTTGTCCCTTAAGTTTTTCAAATTCTGGAAATTTTTCCTTCCATCCAATTTTGACCGTTAACTGACGGAATTTTTGGCAAATTCCCCAAATTACCCATATTATCATCATCAAAAAACCCAAACCACCATCACCTGCTATCGAAACCCAAACCACCAAACCTTGCTCAAATGGACAACGAACAAGATCTCCCCCAAAATATTGCGATGGAGATGAAGAATGATTAAAATGAAAAATGATTAAAACAATTTCTTCCGTGTAAAATGAAAAATGATTAAAACAATTTCTCCTCCAATCATCCCCAAACTAAAAAATCAAGTGCGGATCAAGTAACAGGAGATGGAGATGATACCTTTCTGTGCCTAGCATTAAGCTCCTTGGAGACGCCAGCCTTCTCGTTCATATTTCCCGATTAAATCGCAGAAAAAATGGGTTTAAATCGGCGGCGAGATCTCCCGGGTTTTATATCCTCCGATGATTTGGATCGCCGGAGATGGCGAAGGGAAGGAGATCGGGATGAGGGTTTGATTAGTTGATATTTTGGTGTCCGTTTGGGGATGATGATTTTACATTCCTTGTGGCGGTGGAGACCATACCCTTGTGGCGTTTGGGGATGATGATTTTGGTCTCCGTTTGGGGATGATTTTACAAATTTAAGAAAGCATAAATTTGGATTTAGGGATTGGTTTTGTTTGTGCAGTAAGATGAAGAAGCAGTAACAGAAGCTATATGATAGATGAAGATGAACGGAGGTGGTGGTGTTGGGGGTTTAGGGTTTGTGAGTGTTGGGGGAAGAAGATGAAGAATGGTGAAAAATGACCAAAATGCCCTCACATGCCTTGCATTTTTCGTCAGTTAACGGTCAAAATTGGACACAAGGACAAATTTTCGGAATTTGAAAAACTTAAGGGACAAAAAAACGAAAGAAAATATTAGGGACAAAAACCCGAATCGGCCATAGTTTAGGGACAAAAACTGTAATTTATCCTATTTTTTTTAAGGGATTTGCTAACCATTGCCCTAAGGGCAATGGTTAAGAATGGATAAAGTAGTTTTTGTACAATTAATGATGCATAACTAATCAAAGGTGGTTATTAAAATGCATGGGGGTGGTTTTTTATTAGTTAATGTACAATGATTTAAAGCCAATAAAAAATTCTTAAACATTGCCCTAAAGGCAATGGTTAGCATTTTCCTTTTTTTAATTCAATTTGTTATTAAAAGAAAAATAAATACGGAAATATTTATCTTTTCCTAATTTACGTTTATTTCCAACTATTTTGGCAAGTCAAAGGTATTTCTAGGAAAGCCGTCATTACTACCTCCTTCACAACAATAATCAACCAGGCGTTTGAGCTCCATCTTCCCCCAATTCAACAGTCTAATCACAAGATGAAGATCACAGCTTTGCTTGTTCTCAAATGCAATCCCGACGGATCATCGGATCCGGTGATCTTAGCAAATGCCACCGACGTTAGCCATTTCGGTTACTTTCAGAGGTCTAGCGTTAAGGAGTTTATAGTTTTCGTTGGCCGTACAGTCGCCAAACGTACTCCTCCATCCCAACGTCAATCCGTTCAACACGAAGGTAGCCTTTTTAATTCTCATATCTATTCACCTTTAGTTCATAGTTTGTAATTTATCTGTTCGATTGCAATTCGAATTACGTGAAATTACGCGAAATTGTAAGTTGAATCAGATCTATGTTTCTCTACGATTGATTGAATTGTAAGAATTTTTTTGATGAATTCACTTTATTGGTCTGGTTGAGACTTGAGATCAATCAATTTACCCGAACAGGAAGACCTAATCCTAAAATTAGAAAAGCCCTAATTTTTAGGGTATTACTACAAGTCTACAATAGTCTGTTGCATAGATATCTGCTTGTGATCTAGGGTTTTATAACTTTAAATGTACAAGACTTGCAGTTTAATACTAGCTTTTTTACTAAATGTTATGTATACAATCTGTTGATCAGAATACAAGGTGCATTCCTACAACAGAAATGGTCTTTGTGCTTTGGGTTTTATGGATGATCATTATCCTGTTCGAAGTGCATTTTCTCTTTTAAATCAAGTAAGCCGATATCAGTTTTTTATGTTCTTTCATTGCTTTTTATAATCGAAGATTAATTAACTTCAATTTGTTGTTTTTAGGTTTTAGATGAATACCAAAAGAACTTTGGTGATTCATGGAAAGCTGTGCAAGCTGATTCCAACCAACCATGGCCTTATTTAGACGAAGCTTTGACCAGATTTCAGGTTTTATATCTTTTTTATTATAATTTATAAACTTAGGGTTACTTTAATTCAGCAAGTTTTGTTCTAAATTGATACTGATTATCTTCGAATAATCAGGATCCTGCTCAGGCAGACAAGCTGCTGAAAATTCAGAGGGAGTTAGATGAAACAAAAATTATACTTGTAAGGGCAATTTAGTCTTTTTGCTTCATTTTTTTATTTTTGAATAATTTTTAAAATTTTGTATTAATTTTTAATAATTTGTTTTAATTTTTTAATTTTTACAGCATAGGACTATCGATAGTGTCCTTGAAAGAGGTGAAAAGTTGGACAGTTTAGTTGAGAAAAGTTCAGACCTCAGTACAGCTTCACAGGTGCTAATTATACTTAATTCCTCTAATTATCTTTTTTTTTTCCCTTTATATTTCGACTTTAAAAACTCTGAGTCTATAAATTGTCCTATTTTTATAAATATGCTGATACAGTTTTTTATGTTGAACAGATGTTTTATAAACAGGCGAAGAAAACGAATCAATGTTGTACAATATTGTAAATGAAAAATGGGTTGCAATGGTTAATTAATTGTGTTGGTTTGGCGTTTATATTATTATGAGGTTAATTAAATCTTTAATGCTTATGTGATGTATAATGTTTGATACTCTTTGTAATATATATGTTTCAGATTCATGTGGATGGTAAAAAATTACTGTAAAAATAGACAAAGATGATGTATTTTTAGCATTTTTTTAATCGTCACTTTAACCGAGTTCACATTATACTTTTATCTTGAACTAATTAAGTGAAAATAATTAGAAACGATTTGGCCGATAAACAGGAACAAATTTAATGGGTTGAAAGGTGTCTAAAATATATTCAGATAAGTTAATCTTTATATAATTTTGTTACCAGTTATTTATAATAATTTAATTTTTAAATTACAAATGGTATGTTGTTCGAGAATCCAAAAAACATTTCAAAACTATACCACTTTAGGGATTTTATGTTTATAAAATTAGAGTTATATTCTAAGAAGTCTAAAGGATTTATCTAGTCCTAAGGAATAAATTCTGGCCATTGGATCAAGATGGTCAAGATCAAATCTTCCACCTATAGCCACCGCCGCCCGCCGCCTCCGGCCACCGCCCGCCGCCGGTGGCCGGCGGCGGTGACTGACAGTGAAGGTGCTGGTGGTAATGGGCGCCGGCGGCGGTGACTGACAGTGAAGGTGCTGGTGGTAATGGGGTGGTGGTGGTATTGATGTATTGAAACACATGTGCTTCACCAGAACATATCATATTACTTCAAAGCACATGTGTTTCAGGTCACGAAACACATGTGTTTCAAGTCACTAAAAACATGAGTTTCTAAACACACAAGAGAACATACGAAGCACATGTGATTGACGTTATGAAACACATGTGCTACACTACACAGAAAAAATAATCAAAACAAGTGACGAACATATCATTATAAAGCACATGTGCTTCATAAAGCCAAGCACATGTGTTTTTGTTCCTGAACACATGTAACTTACAAGCAAGTCATTTGTGTTTGAATCACGAAGCACATATGCTTGACGTTATGAAACACATGTGCTTCACTACACAAGAAAAAAAAATCAAAACAAGTGACGAACATATCATTATGAAGCACATGTGCTTTCATAAAGGCAAGCACATGTGTTTTTGTTCTTGAACACATGTAACTTACAAGCAAATCATTTGTGTTTGAATCACGAAGCACATGTGCTTGACGTTATGAAACACATGTGCTTCACTAACAAGAAAAAAAATCAAAACAATTGACGAACATATCATTATGAAGCACATGTGCTTCATAAAGCCAAGCACATGTGTTTTTGTTCCTGAACACATGTAACTTACAAGCAAGTCATTTGTGTTTGAATCACGAAGCACATGTGATTGACGTTATGAAACACATGTGCTTCGTACACAAGAAAAAAAATCAGAACAAGTGACGAACATATCATTATGAAGCACATGTGCTTCATAAAGCCAAGCACATGTGATTTTGTTCCTGAACACATGTAACTTACAAGCAATTCATTTGTTTTTAAATCACGAAGCACATGTGCTTAACGTTATGAAACACATGTGCTTCGTACACAAGAAAAAAAATCAGAACAAGTGACGAACATATCATTATGAAGCACATGTTCTTCATAAAGTCAAGCACATGTGTTTTTGTTCCTGAACACATGTAACTTACAAGCAATTCATTTGTCTTTAAATCATGAAGCACATGTGTTTAACGTTTTGAAACACATGTGCTTCATTACTTGAAACACATGTGATTGGTTGTACGTATACACTGCTTTATTTTCAAAACACATGTGTTTCAAACACATGTGCTTCCAGTCACGACCACCACCACCAGTCACCACCGCCGGCGGCCACCTCCGGCCGCCGTCCGCCGCCGCCGCCCATCGCCGCCGCCGCCGCCGCCGCCCGCCATCTCTGGCGGCCGGAGAAGCACATGTGTTTGTAATGGTGGTGGTGTTTTGAATCTTGATTTTGATCATTATTTTTTTTTGATCCAAGGGCTAATAATTATCCCTTGGGACTAGATAAAATTAATGGACTAACTTGAATATTTATCTATAAACTTAAAATCAGATTTATAAAAAATAATGTTTACGATTCAACTTAATGTATAGGGTATGCTCAAACAATAAACTGAATTATTTATTAAGAAAAAGCCTAAATTAATAACATACAAAAATCATTGGTGCTTAAAACAAGACTATCCTCTAATATAGTTTTTTTTTTTTTTAATAAAACCGATCCACACTCTATTTAAAGAAAAATGCATGTATTTTTCTAGTTATATACATTTTAATGTGAATTACAGAAGGAAAAGTAGATTCTCATCAGAAAACTATCTCTAGGACTCTAGAATTAGTGTGACCAATTAATTGACTACTACGCACTTTCAAACTAGATCTTGATATGAATTTGCATCCCTACAAAATTCTAGATTTTCTAGAATAAATTTTAAACACATTGTTCGGTTTTAAAATAAAAAATAATAACATAACCTTCTTTTATTTGTAGTTTAAAATAGGGGAGCATTTGAACCGAAAAAACCGAACCGAATTGAAAACCGCCAAAACCGAACCAAAATTGATAACATGTTATTGGTTCGGTTTCGGTTTTGAAAATTCGTCATTTTCGGTTTCGGTTTGTTCGGTATTCGAAAAAGGATGAACATTTGGCCTATAAAAACCGAACCGCACTGAAACCGAACCAAACCAAAACCGATAACTTGTTATCGGTTCGGTTTCGGTTTTGAAAATTCATCGTTATCGGTTTTGGTTCTATCGGTTTTCGTTCGGTTTTGGACCGAGCTCACCCCTAGTTTAAGATTTGATTTATACTAAATCTTCCTACATTATTATTCTACTCATAAATGATTAACATGTACAATCCACTAATCTCTTTTATAATATCATCATTTGATGTTTGTTGATACTTGTATAGTTGTATTATCTAAATAGGTAAATAGATAAGTAAAATTATTTAATTAGAATAAATATTACTCCTCATATTGTTTCACTATGATAGCAATTAAGTTGAAGTAACGTTTTCCCACTTTGAATTCCTAATGTTATCGCCATACGTACGTAGGTGTGTACGTATGCTCATAGGCAACAGGACGTCATTTCTCTGACATTCACAGTTCCAATTATGGGCATAGTATGGTTATGACTTATGACATCCAAAATTAGTTCCCACATCATAAGTGGTGGTACTAGGGAAATTTTTAAAGGTTGGCGAAATTTTTGAGTGGAAATCAGGTTCCTAAGTGATATCTCTTTAAGGTTAAATCGTAAACAAAATCAAATGCTCAAATTTAGTTTGAAGAAAATCTAATTATAAATTAAATCGTAAACAAAATCAAATGATCAAATTTAGTTTGAAGAAAATCTAATTATAAATTAAATCAGTCAAAATCAAAATTCGCTTGTTAGTTAATTCAAGAATTAAATCAGTCTAATCATAAACTTTGTTATAACATTAAAGTAAATTCATTAAAGTGTTTAGATATGAATGATGTGAACTAATATGTCACTAGTTAAAATACATATATAATCAAATGCATTACAAACATAACATTTTTAAACTAAGAAAAAGAAGGGAAATTAGTCAAAAGAAAATAATTTTTTTGCGGAAAATACAGTAAAAAAACATTAAAATGGAAATAAGAAAAAAATAAATTAAAAAAAATAATATGCATATGAAAGGGACTTGAACTTAATGTTATATGTTTAAGATATATGAGTTAGCCACTAAGCTAATATACGACGGGACTAGTTATCGCTCATACATTAAAACCAAAAACCAAAAATGAGTTGATACATAAAAATAATTATACAAAATGGAAAACTTTTAGGGTGGGCAGATGACCACCCTACCCACCCTCGCCCATGCACATCAGACACCATAATTATCATTATATATAGTTGTATAATTTGTTTAAAATGTTATAGAATATACTCCGTATTTCATAGAAATAATTATTGTAATGTAGAATAATAACACTATAGGGGATATCACTAAAATATTAATATATGTATCAAAACTTGTACGAAGTATATCAATTTAACCCCTAATATTATAATAATCATCCCTTCAAAAACAATCCTTACTCCTTAGTCTGTCATTAATCAACCCATATATATAGGTGATTATCAAAATAGACATACTAAAACCTAAAATTGTAAGAAAATATTACTTTCAAATATTCCTAAGATAAACCGTGCAATTCCATATATATTGACAAGTGTAGTTAAACGGTCGCACAAGAATATGATCTAGTCGTATATGAATCGTACATAAATTAGTCGTATATGAATCGCACAAAACACATCTTGGTCGCACTAAAAAAATAAGAGGTGTATAAAAAATATTAAGTTGCATGGTTTATTTTTAAAATATTTGAGTTGGAAATTGTTTTTGGAAAAATGGAAAGATTATTGGTCTATTTTATAGATTATCTCTAGCTTTTTTCATTTTTAAACCTTATTTTTGTCCAAGAACCATATGCGCAAAATTCACTAAACGGTACATCATCGTTTTGTGGTGTTGCTGGTCAAGATTACATTCAAGTCAGCTAAATATATATTTAGATACTTTACAAGACAAGCCGTAATCAAATTCTCCTTCCAGTATTCTTATTATTTGACCTTTTTAATTGAAAATTGCTAGGTTATTTCAAACTTTTTTCAGCTTAATAGTGAAATTATTATTTTGTTGTGTATTCACATTTAGAGACCACTAACAAACTTTTAACCAACTACTAACTCATTATTATTAAGAACTTATAAAATATGATAATATGTTAATAGTGAAATGTTCAAGGTAGTTCATTAATTTTATCTAGTCCCAAGGGACATTTATAAGCCTTTGGATCAAGTAAAATTAATGGTCAAGATCAAGATTCAAGACCACCACCACCACTACAAGTACATGTGCGTCTCCGGCGGCCGGAGACGGCGGCCGACCGGCGGCGGACGGCGGCGGCGGACGGCGGCGATGGGAGGCGGTCGGCGGCGGACGGCGGACGGAGGTGGCCGCCGGCGGTGGTGACCGGTGGTGGTGGTCGTGACTGGAAGCACATATGCTTCGTGACTTGTTTTGATATTTTTTTCTGTGTAGTGAAGCACATGTGTTTCATAACGTCAAACACATGTGCTTCGTGATTCAAACACAAATGACTTGCTTGTAAGTTACATGTGTTCAGGAACAAAAACACATGTGCTTGGCTTTATGAAGCACATGTGCTTCATAATGATATGTTCGTCACTTGTTTTGATTTTTTTTCTCTGTAGTGAAGCACATGTGTTTCATAACGTCAAGCACATGTGCTTCGTGATTCAAACACAAATGACTTGCTTGTAAGTTACATGTGTTCAGGAACAAAAACACATGTGCTTGGCTTTATGAAGCACATGTGCTTCATAATAATATGTTCGTCACTTGTTTTGATTTTTTTTCTATGTAGTGAAGCCATGTGTTTCATAACGTCAAGCACATGTGTTTCGTGATTCAAACACAAATGACTTGCTTGTAAGTTACATGTGTTCAGGAACAAAAACACATGTGCTTGGCTTTATGAAGCACATGTGCTTCATAATGATATGTTCGTCACTTGTTTTGATTTTTTTTCTGTGTAGTGAAGCACATGTGTTTCATAACGTCAAGCACATGTGCTTCGTGATTCAAAACACAAATGACTTGCTTGTAAGTTACATGTGTTCAGGAACAAAAACACGTGTGCTTGGCTTTATGAAGCACATGTGCTTGCCTTTATGAAGCACATGTGCTTCATAATTATATGTTCGTCACTTGCTTCGTATGCTCCCTTGTGTGTTTAGAAACTCATGTTTTTAGTGACTTGAAGCACATGTGTTTCGTGACCTGAAGCACATGTGCTTCGAAGTAATATGTTGTGTTTTAGTGAAGCACATGTGCTTCGATACATCAATACCACCACCACCCCCATTAGCACCAGCACCTTCACTGTCAGCCACCACCACCACCGCCGGCCACCGGCAGCCAGCGGCGGCCGGAGGCGGCGGTCGGCGGTGGCTGTAGGTGGGGGATTTGATCTTGACTATCTTGATCCAATAGCAAGGATTTGTCCCTTGAGACTAGACAAATCCTTTGGACTTCCTAGAATACAACTCTATGTTAATAACCAACATTTTAAGAACTTACAAATAAAATATCTATTTTGAAAATTCAAAAATTGCTTACCGATGGTCAATGACCCCATGAGATTTTTAATTGTATTCAATCATTTTAGATATTGAATCAATATTCATATTTATTTTTAAATAACATAAAATATAAAATAGTATACTTTTTAAAAAACTACGTATATAATAAAATGAAAATATGGCCTTTGAAATTACTAGTTGTTTTCAAAGCTTTTTTTGTTAATTAAATTGGACTGTTTTTATTTTGCTGTGGTTCACATCAATTTTTGACAAACAGGATGAATTTGTCTCTTTCAACTATATGCAATGAAGAACACATGCCCGTAATTTAATGAATTTTATAAGTATTAAGAGAAATTGTAGGAGGTAATACCAATTTTCATTAAATAAAATACAAATACAATGAGAGAAATTGACGAAAACGTTTACAAAAGATTGAAACAAATTAAATAGAACAAACAAGTACAAGGTTTTGGTTGAGTCTCGTGAAATTCACGATCCCCTTAAAACAGATTCGTTGTCTATTTCACAGGGTAAAACAACCGAGTAGTACACTACCGGATATAATCCAAGCCAGAACAAGTACCAAATTTGAGTGTGTTTTCTAGAAACAAAGCTGCGATTTTCAGAAGTAGGAGAAGAATGTGTAAACGGTGTGTCTACAAATGAGACTCAAGGTCTCCTTTTATAGTGTAGAATGAAGACTAATATTTACTCAAAACATTAAATGCATTCATTATCATTAAACAAGAAATCAAAACAGTAATCTGCATTTACTGCTGTTTTTCCGAAACTGTCTGCTCAGTCCTTCTGGTCAGTCCAGGAGGTCAGTCCGAGAGGTCAGTATGAGAGGTCCGTATTGGAAATCTGCTGCGCAGATCAGTACTGCAGTTCAGCGCTAGATTACAGGTCAGTGCAGGAACTCAGTATTGGAAGTTCAAACTGGACAGCAGCTGCGCAGGTCAATACTGGACAGCAGTTGCGCATGTCAGTATTGGAAGTCTGCTGCGCAGGTCAGTATGAGACTGTCTGCTGCGCAGGTCAGTATGAGACTGCATGTCAGTACTGCAGTTCAGCGCTGGACTACAGGTCAGTGCAGGAACTCAGTATTGGAAGTTCAAACTGGACAGCAGCTGCGCAGGTCAGTACTGGACAGCAGCTACGCAGGTCAGTACTGGAAGTCTGCTGCGCAGGTCAGTATGAGACTGCAGGTCAGTACTGCAGCGCAGTACACGTCGAAAAACTCTGTACCGAGGTGGTCGGTATTGACCAGTCAGTACAGAGGAGGTCAGTATGAGACTGATCAGTACTGAGACGCTCAGTACGAGCACCCTGCAGTGTCGACAAGATGCAAAAAATTGACCCGCACGAGCCCAGAATTTCGGTGATGCATTCGTGTCCACAGGTCGCTCGGGCGTACACGAGTTCAAGCCATTTCGGGCAACTCAGTCCAAATTATTTGCACCCAGCGTGTAGGCGTGCGGGTAAAACCCATGTATAAGGATTTAATCTTCCATACTACTTCCAACCTTATAAACCAACAAATGGTTTGTCATTTTTCTAATGTGGGATACTCTCCCAACATCCCCACGTACAAGATTTCTTGTTTCAAACACCCTACTTTGAGAGTCGATATCTCATTCACCACAACTCGACTTTGGACACGCTATATACCGTTGTGTAGCTCTCACCTAGGAGAACACAAAGCTACTAACCAATAACTATATAACAAATATATATAACATTATATAGGTCCAAAGTTGGTGAAAAATCATTTTATCACAACTTTTTCCAACAGAAATGATATTTAGTCCTACCACTTATACCTACTTATAGGTCTACCCACTTGATAGGATGATATGTGTATTCCACTAATTCTCTTTCCTAATATTATCCCTTGATTTTAACACGTGACTTCATCTAATGAGTAGGCTTATGAGTAGGTATAAATGATATGCCTAAATATCATTATTCACCACGACATACAACTCACCACGAACATGTCTCTTGCTAACAGAACATAAAATGGCATTTATCTTTATTACGTAATTATAATTCTGTAAATAAAAATTGCAATAATTTATCAAATTTTCACTCTCTTACTTATAAAATGATTTACATATGTAATTAACTGATTCTCTTTATTAATCTAATAATTTGATTTGGATACTTATTTTTATTTTATTTGAAACAGATGCCATTAAAAGGTGTTTGACATTGCGATTTGAAACAGATTATCTGCTTAACGCGGTTTGAAAACGTAAAAAGTTTAAAATTAGTATTTGGTAAAATGTCTGAAATTCGGTTATTTGCGATTTGGGGCATCGAAAAAGAGTTTTGGAAAAGCAGATGGATATATACTTATTGCGTTTTGATAAACTGATTATTTTCATTTTACCTATTAATTGAATAAATCATGTTTGTTAAACATTAAAAGAACTGATTATTGTGATTTCAAACAAAGTAATCAAATTCAAACATAACTTTTTATAATAATGTTTTGTAGCCGTGATAATCTGATTATCCATTTTCAAAACGTATAATTTATTTTTTAATAAGCAATCTCAATCCATATACATGTATTATTTATACAAACTTAAGAAACACTAAATCTTTTAAAAGTATTAATATTAATCTAATAGTATTTGATAGAATTACATAAAAGAAAATATTTATCAACAATATTAGTAATGTTGTAGCGACATGGACGATATGCTATAGCCTAATCGCGGTACCTGTAATGATCGCAACTGTGAAATCAGCTACACAAGTTATTTAAATGACGTTTATAAATTTGTTAAATGGAAAATTAAAGTCAATAATAAAAAGGAAAAGTATTAGTTTAATCAACCAATTTGAAGCTTTGATGCCCATATTTGAATGAGAGTTTTATATGGTCTTTTTTATGTGAATGTTCAAGAGTCTAACATGCGCCAGCTGCTTCCATTTGACCAAAGTTGAATATCAAGTCATCTTATTAATTTTACTTTTTGATTCTCTTTTATTTGTGTCGATCATTAGGTTATTCATTATTGTAATTTTCAAATAATGTCAAGCAGCATAATTTATCAGGGGCTTTATAAGAATAACTAGGATTATACAACATTACTATATTTCATTTCCTAATGTTCTCGTTAGTACGTTCTCGTCATTTAGCATCAACTCATCAAATTAAATGGCATTTATAATCTATTTACTTAATCAACGAGAAAATATATGAGAAAGGCGTATTTTTTTCTTTAATTTATAATATTTACTAATAAATTTCGAATAATATCTTTAAAATAAAAAAAAATTCTATCTTTTTATTTTATAATAATATATTAAATTTTGTATTTTAATTAAAAAATGATGATTTAACGGCGACGTTCCGCAAAATGAAGAGTGAAGAAAGAGATGTTTTACTAAGTTATACATAAAATATGAACACACACAATATACCAATACCCTCTAAATTAATCATCTCTAACTTCACTTTATACATCACCTAACTGATCAAAACAATTAATGCCTCCAACTGAAGGGGCATGAAAATGACTCCACCAAAACGAAGATGACCGAGGGATACTAACCAAGCCGTTGGCACTGGTCTAACTGTTAGTACGGATCTTAGAACTCAAAAAGTTTTATTATTAAATTAGTTTGAATATCTGAATAAACTTACACAATAGTAAATACGAATACAGTTATTACTAAAATGATTTTTTTTTATAGTAAATCGATTAGAACTTTGCTACAATATGCGTAATTTCAGTTGTCCTAAAAATGACTATTTCGTTTTTCCATGTTGCACCACAATAATTGGATTTTTTAAGAGATTTCGGTTTTCTTTTTCGTTCTACAAGCCATTAAGATTGTATATTATTATAGTTGTAGTGTATATGATCTTTTATATGTTATCACCATATGACATACTACTATTAAATATTTAATGTTCTTTTATGTTCTTTTATGTTCAAAACATAATTTAAACATCCGAGTATAAGGATGGGAGGCAAATAATATATCGTCACGCCAAAGGTAATATGATGGTATTTATATACAAAAATAAAATGAAAAAATAAATTTTATTTTAACATAAAGTCAAATTTTACAATTAAACATATAGTAATATAGTAATCTTTTTATACTACGTATAACCTATTGTTTCGAAATTATAGACCTGACATGTTAATATGTCATAAACTTATAATACTACCTCCGTATCAAAATAAGTGATACATTTGAGAAATTGCGGTTTTTGAGGCAAAAGATTGGAAAGTGATTTAAAATAGTATAAAGTGGATAGTTAGTGGATAATGGGACCCACTTCTTTTGGATGTAGTGAAATTAATGATGTTTAAAAGTAAAAGTAAGGGTAAAAGAGTAATTTTACTTTATTAAAGTAGATAGTTAGTGGAGAAGGGGTCCCACTTTTTTGCCAAATAAGGAAAGATTTTAAAGTGTATCACTTATTTTGTTCCACCCCTTTTAGGAAAGTGTATCACTTATTTTGATACGGAGGTAGTATTACTTTCGTATTAAAATAAGTGATACTTTTTATTTAGAGGTGAAATAAAATAAGTGATATATTACTAAATTTACTTTATATGGTAAAAAAGTGAGACATATTCTCCACTAACAATCTACTTAAATTACCATTTTACCCTTACATTTACTTTTAAACATCATTAATATGACTTTATTAAAAACGAAAGGGATCATTCTCCATTAACTATCAACTTTAATCTCTATTATATTATAATTAATATTAAACTATTTTTCAATCTTTTGACTTAAAACCCTTATTTTTTAAATTAGTAATGAGATTTAGGCCTATTTATATACCTACTCATTAGATGAAGAAACGTGTCAAAATCAAGAGATGATATTGAGAGAGAATTAGTGAAATACATATGTCAACCTATCAAATGAGTAGACTTATAAGTATGTCTAAATAGTATGACTAAATATCATTTATCTTTTCAAGCGTATTACTTATTTTGACACGGAAGTAGTATAAATTTTGTTTTTATTACACTAAAAAGTAAAGTTACTATAACTCAAGTAAGATATCTTAAATAAATAAATAAGATTATTATATTTTCTATTCATTAGTACTGTATACTTTTCCATTATAGACACCCATACAATGATACAAATTTCGAAGCTTCCCTTTTGGGTTCTGGTATTTAAGGAAGCAAAGGAGACGAACAGAGCTATCAAACTCAAATGGAATCCTCTCTTTCCACCCACTCGCCGGAATCCTCCATCGGCTCTTCACCGGACTTCCTACCCTTCAATGAAAACGATTCAGAAGAAATGCTTCTTTTAAGTCTCCTAACAACCGGTTTCGACACCACATCTTCCGACGAAGTTACCTCAAAAAAGCCCACCAAAATCACCACCCCATTCAGAGGCGTTAGACGGCGGCCGTGGGGGAAATTCGCGGCGGAGATAAGGGATTCAACGAGGAACGGAGTGAGAGTGTGGTTGGGTACGTTTGATAGTGCGGAAGCAGCTGCTTTAGCTTACGATCAAGCTGCTTTGTCAATGAGGGGTTCGTCGGCGATACTGAATTTTCCGGTGGATAGGGTGAGGGAATCTCTGCGGGAGATGATGGATGGGAAAGCGACGGTTGAAGGCGGTGGGTCTCCGGCGGTGGCGTTGAAGAAGAAGCATTCAATGAGGATGAGAGATGCAAGTAAGAAGAGTAAAAGACAGAAGGGTGAAAAGAATGTGGTGGTGTTTGAGGATTTAGGGGTTGACTATTTGGAGCAATTGTTGACTTTTTCAATAGAAAACAAAAGCTAAATTATATTACTATTACTTTTTATATTTTCTTTGTAAATTTGATTTTTTTTTCTAGGAGAAACATTCTTTGGTCTTTTTATCATAATAATCATAATATAATATATAGGACGAACCGATATTTGCATGAATGCAAGTCGCAAATCAAAGCTTGTAACCACTTAAGTTATTATTTTATTTTATCTAGACTGAATTAATTATATTGTTAGAGTTTATTAGGTGAAAGCATGTTGTCTCATGAAATATTTATTGTTTTAATAAGAGTTCATGTAACATGATGTAATGGACATACAACAATAATAAAGTACCTTGAATGAAAATTGAAACTTGACTCATGTTCCACAAATAGCACCTAACCTATGTTGATTTTGGCGGACTGTGCTCCACCCCGGTGAACTCATGCGGTTCCAACGTGTGTGCATTGTATTAGTAAATAGGAAAAGCGAATTGAGTTATTATTTTCACAAGTGTTTAAATAATCACTATTATTTTCATAATGAGCTAAAAGTGTACATTGAGTTATCAGCAATATGTCTAGAGATGCATTTTTTATAAAGGTATTCCAGTTAATGACGGAATCTCAGTGGTTGGCCGATATTTACTCGTGATATTTGCAACCTAATAACTGTCGTGATCGTTTCCGAACCATCCCACAACTATCTAGTAAATGTCTATCAAGAAGAGAGATCAAACTCATAAACTCTAAAAGATCATTCCAGATGTCGTTACTTCTAATCTATCACTGGATGATTATGTCTAGAAATATTGGTATGGACTAAATCACAAAAGAAGAATATATATCGGCTATAGAGAATATAAGAATTGAAACTCAAAGGGCTAAATTTCCAACATTAAATAAATTCAACCAATTTTGCCATTCACAAAAAATAGTAAGCCGAAACTCAAAAGTATGAAAACCTCGTCTCAACTCAGAATCCAAATTTGTAAAACCCCCCTTTTCATACAGCCTACTTGGCTTAAACCCTCGAATCATCTCAAAACCCTAAGCTCGTTGAAGATTCAATCTCCATTTTGAGCTTAGTAGATTCATGATCTCTACAATAAGATAACCAAATCAACAGAATTTTGTTAAATTGAACCAAAAATGTCTTCGAAGCAGTTCGGCAAAGTTAACGAGGATGCTGATGTTAATGTTGTCGAAACAAAGCAAGACGAAAACGAGAACTGAAGCTTCTCAGATAGCGAAAAAGATAAACGACAACAGACAGAATAATCCAGATGTAGTTTGATTTTTCTTTCGTTTTATAAGCATATTTAGCGTCATTATTCAAATGCATGAGTTGAATTTTGTTATACTCAATAGTTGCTGAATTTGCTGGATTAAGTAGTGGTAATTTGGTGTGATCACATATTAATTTATCAATTTATATCCAATTGTAGGGATTGAAATCAGAAATGTAGCAAAATGAGACCTCTAATGCTGGAACTAGAATAGCTCCAAATATTAAGTATGTCTTCATATCATGAACATAGCGACTATGAGCATACAATTTCGTGTTTTAACTTTCAAGTGACCACAAAAAACTGAGAAAACCATTATGGTAGTTATGATTAGTTATTCAGCTACTTCATTATGCTTGTATGTCTGTTAACTGCCAGTCCAATTGTTCCAAACCTGTGTACTCAGTATAGTTTCAAGTTATGCAATCCAGATAACAAAACTTGAATATTTTAAACCTTAATTTTTATCTGCTACTATCAATTATGTGATCTGTTCATAATGTTATTGCAGGCTGTTAAAGAGAATCTTCGACGTTCTACAAGAAAACGTAGAGCTTTTGTAAAAGGTGATGCCTACACAGACAGTACTGGAACAGAGGATAATGACCTAATGGTGATTAGATACTTCTTAATCTCTTAATTTTGTAATGTACTGTAATATAATCAGTTGTGAGATGATTTTTTTTTTCTAAATTTTTTCAGGAGTCAAAATACCAAAATTCTAGACACATGACATACAACAGAACCAAGCAGAAGGTGATGGTGATGATGAAGATGAAGAAGAACAAGATGGAAAAAGACGTTATGATCTCAGAAACCGAGCCGAAGTTAGAAGATTATCAATCGAAGAAGAAAAACAAAGAACACGATATCCTAGAAGAGTGTTACAACAAGGTGCAGGTACAAAACATAGTATAAATGTTAGAAAAAATGGGTCGTGTGACTCCCGTGTTCATAAGCGTCATCGGATATCACGGCCCGATGACTCACTTCTAATCGATGAGCTGGACCAAGCCATGCCCGTGCCATGGTCAAGGGGCTCGAACCGGGCTGGTCAACCACCTTGGCTTTTAGGCGGGCCCGATATGCATGGGTCATCATCTTGGGGGTTAAACATTGCTGCATCGGGTTGGGGCCATCAAGGTGATGTCATGGCTAGTTTAGCTTCTGGTGTTCTATAGTGCGACTTCTGGCAAAAACCATTAGTTTTATGTAAATATAATGTGACACTCTATGATAGTTATAGTGGACTATGTGTTTTATACAACATAGATTTATTTTTGTAATTATATTAACTTTTCTTATTTAGATGGATTACATTTGCATATGGAAATGACTAATTAATTAAATCTGATCATTATTTGTTTAATTAATTAATATAGTTAAGTATTATACACACCTTGTAGAAAACTTTTCAAATAAATAATTCGTAATTTAGAAAGGAGAGAGCCAAATCGAATAAGTTTGACATGTTAAAGTTTTGGTGGAAAATGTAATTTAATCGTGAAATTACGTGGGCTGCAGGCAATGACTTCTATATTTTAGACACCTAGCACAGCAACCAGTTCTTCGTCACTTCCAAGATGGACCTCCATTTTCAACTCTCTTCCACCTCACCGGAAAACAGTCAAAACACCACCGACGCCGGCGTCGATATTTTCGACGACGCCATAGCAAACGAAACAAGCAGTCTATCTCTTGAGAACCAGCCTCTTATAACGTTCACCGAGAACAACTCCGCCACCTACTTATCCTCTCAAAACCCCTGCCTCGACTTCTTCTTTCACGTCGTACCTGACACACCGCCGGAAGATCTGATCAATCGGCTACAATTAGCTTGGAATCACAACTCACTCACCACACTTAAGCTCATCTGCAATCTCAGAGGTGTACGTGGAAGCGGAAAATCGGACAAACAGAGCTTCTACACGGCGGCGCTTTGGCTCCATAAACACCATCCGAAAACCCTAGCTTCGAATATTCACCTTCTGGTTGAGTTCGGCTACTTCAAGGACTTGTTAGAGATTCTCTACAGGCTTATTGAAGGTCCTGAAGTGCGACAGATTGCGAATTCCGATTGGAATGCGAAGAAATCGGTGAAAGGAAAAGGTATCGCTCGAAAGAGGTACTTCCTTTCGAAGAAGAATAAGAAGAAAAATGATGCCGATAAGGAGATGAAAGCGAAATTGAGGGAAAGTATGCCTCGAGAGCAAAGGATTGAAGCAAATAGGGCACAAATGATGGCAGAGAAAGAGAAAGCAAAAGCATCACGGAGAGAAAAGGAATCAGCGATGGCTACAAAAGCAAAGGACATATACAATTCAGATCCAGATTACAAGTTCTTACATGATCAGGTATCCATGTTCTTCGCTGATCGTTTAAGATCTGATATCCAATCGTTCGATTCTGGTGATATTACGAAAATTAGCTTAGCTGCAAAGTGGTGCCCTAATGTTGATTCCTCATATGATAAGGCCACACTGATTTGTGAATCAATTGCTAAAGTAATCTACCCTAGAAATTCAGATCCTGAATTTGATGCACTCGATGAGGCTAATTACATCTTCATTATAAAAAATCGATTTAGGAAACAAATCCTGGTTCCTCTTCACAATGCATTGAGATTACCAGAAGTTTACATGAGTGCAAAACAATGGAGCTCAATTTCTTACGATAGAGTAGCATCCATAGCCATGAAAAACTACACTGATATATTCCTGCATCGAGACAACCAACGGTTTCGCAACTATCTAGAAAACGTGAAAACCGGTGATGCAAAGATCGCTGCAGGAGCTTTACTACCTCACGAAATCATCAGCTCCTTAAAACGTGGAAGCGGTGCAGCCATTGTAGCTGAGCTTCAATGGAAACGAATGGTGGATGATGTGTTAAAAAAAGGGAAACTAACAAACTGCATTGCGGTTTGTGATGTTTCTGGTAGTATGATCGGTACACCAATGGAAGTATCTGTAGCACTTGGATTATTAGTTTCAGAAGTTAGTGCAGAGCCATGGAAAGGTCACGTGATCACATTCAGTGTATCACCAGAGCTTCATTTAATCACCGGTGGTGATCTCAGATCAAAAACAGAGTCCATACGAAACATGTACGCAGGTTTCAACACAAATTTCCAAAAAGTTTTTGATAAATTACTGGAAGTTGCTGTAACTGAAAAGTTGAGTGAAGATGATATGGTGAAACGAATGTTTGTTTTTAGCGATATGGAGTTCGATCAAGCTTCTTCGGATCCATGGGAGACTGATTATGAAGCGATTAAGAGAAAATTCAAAAATTTTGGATATGAAAAAGCGCCTGAAATTGTGTTTTGGAATCTTAGAAACTCGTCTTCTACTCCGGTGACAGCTGGCCAGAATGGGGTGGCTTTACTTAGCGGGTTTTCGAAGAATTTGTTGACTTTGTTTCTAGAAGAAGGTGGACTGGTCAAACCCGAAGATGTACCTGTGATGAACATTGATACAAAAACGAGTAACGAGGGTTTGAATCCTGAAAGAACCATGGAAGCTGCTATTTCGGGAGAATTATATCAAAAACTAGTCGTATGTGATTGATCATTATTAAGTAATTATTGTAATAAAATAAAAAGCAGTACTATTATTAAACTAATATTTTATTCAAGAATTTCATAGATACGTTCATAAAAATAAATCCAAACAAATACTAATATCCATCAACTATCTATGCATAAACATAGGCATGTAAACGAACCGAACGAACACGAATGGAGCTTTGTTCGTGTTCGTTTGTTAAGGAAAAAAATATGTTCGTGAACGGTTCACGAACACTTATCGAACGGAATTTTGTGTTCACGAACGGTTCGTTAAGAAAATTTAGTGTTCACGAACGGTTCGTGAACAAGGGTAATAAACATAAACGAACGCAAACGAACATAAACAAACACAAACGTACACAAACGAACATAAACAAACATAAACATACACGAAATAAACACAAACGAACATAAACAAACACAAACGAACATAAACAAACTCAAACGAACACTAACAAATGAATGTAAACAAACGAACACAAACGGATGTTCACGAACGTAAACGAAAGAACGGACCTTTGTTCGTGTTCGTTTGTTTAATTAAACGAACACAAAATAGTGTGCGTGTTCGTTTGTTTAGCTAAATGAACGAACATAAACGAACTCCCGCCGAACGGTTCACGAACGGTTCGGTGAACGTTCGGTTCGTTTACATGCCTTGATAAACATAAACCTAAAATTAATCATATTTGTTAATAATGCTTTCTAGAGTTCTGCTTTTTCTTCTTGATCGCTTTCCAATGGCATCTCTATTAAGCTTTTTGGAGTACAATTAACTTGAGGTAACACACCTTTAACAATTGGTTTAGCATTTTTGCAGGTGGATTGGACTTTTAATGACAAATTGCTGGGTTTTAACTCGATATCCTGAAGAATTATATTTGCACAGCTCCCACTATGAGCACTACAGTTGAGTTCAATCGCCACATACTCGCTAGAAGTCCCGTGAATACCGATGAACGAAACACCGTTTATTCCAACAAAAGGTAACTGTTCATTTTATTCGTTAATTAAAAAAAGAGTTAATTACACGAATGGTTCTTTAACTTTATACCAAATTTCACCAATGGTCCTTTAGTTTCAAAAATTACACCGATAGTCCTTGTTTTTGAAACTTATTTCACCGATAGTCCTTTAGGCTTAACGGTGTTAAATTTTTCTGTTAAGTCTCCCATGTGAGATGCACATGGGTGTGGGTGTGTGCAAGTGGTGTGATATTTTCTGCCTTCAAAAAGTTGTAAATAAACTTGTTTTTTAAATGTTTTTGCATATAGTGAAATGTGAAAATACTACAGTGTCCTTATGTGCATCTCACATGGGAGACTTAACAAAAAAAATTAACACCGTTAAGCCTAAAGTACTATCGGTGACATAAGATTAAAAAATAAGGACCATCGGTGTAACTTTTGAAACTAAATGACTATTGGTGAAATTTGGTATAAAGTTAAATGATCATTCGTGTAATTAACTCTAAAAAAACAAAATTAATTAAATTTATACTTATAATCACGAATGTTAAATTAATGAACCTACTATATCTGGGCATTTGTTGGGGTCGACATGAGGGCAATAAAACTGGGTGAGTATAATCGGGTGTTGAACATTCGTCATTATTATGTCACGGAATGTTATTTGGGTTGCAGAACCCGACCCTCCCTAAAAAAATAATCAAACAATTAAATTAAATTACAAATGTGTGACAATAATACTAATGAACAAAAATCAAATTGTAAGTGTAATTTTAAATTAAGGAATTTTATATGTAATTTTTTACGGAGGAGTAAATACCGGCACAGTTTTGATCCTGGCTCCGTTTTGAGTACCTATGAAGGTGGTACCGACGACCATGATGTTACCTACAACGTCTTTCGCGCCGAGCCTTCCTAGACATCCAATACTATAATTTTAAAAAAAACAATAATCAAGACAACCATAAATAAATGTTATATGAATTTTGATAATTATAATTAACTTGTAATTAAGTGATTGGTTTATGATTAAATGATATAACGAACCTTATGCCATGGCCAGGGCCGCAAGTTAAACCCATGACGTTGATGTTGAAGCTACCTCCATTGATCGCGATGCAATCTGTCACCTATATATATATAATTAATCAAAATATTACTCCCTCCATCCTATTTTTATTGTCCACCTTACTATTTTAATTTGTCTCAAAATAAGTGTCAATTTTAAATTACAACCAATTATATGAATTATAAGTGGGTAAATACGACATTTTATTGGTGGACAGTGCAATAATTGCATTTTCTCAAAAATGTGTGTCTTTTATCTAGTGGACAATAAATTTAGGACGAAGAGAGTACAAAATAATAAAAAGTATCTTAATTTAATTTTAAACTCGAAATGTATGATAATATCAGTGGCAATGATTCCACCGTTAATAGTAACACCGTTTGTAGCAGAAATGTCAATACCATCCGTGTTAGGACTTTCTTGAGGTGCGTGTATATTGACATTGTTTATAACCGCCCCGTTACAACCATCTATAGAAATGTGGTTTCTCGGGCTATTAACGGACTTAACTCCAACAAGTTTAAGTCCGTTACAAGAATGAAACCCCAATGCCTATATATTAAGTGGAAAAATAAGAACTTTGATTAATTAATTATACTATATGACAACAAAAATACGTTACCAAAAAACAGTCACTTACAGTGGGGTTGTTTTCACAACTAGTGTTATAATTAGGCTGAAAAAGATTAACAAACAAACAAACACTCAGTGGAATTGTTTAAAAAAGGAAGTAAATTAACGTATATAAGATGTTTATATATTGGTCGCATTAAGATTAAGATTTTGGTTAATTATAATGATTAGTCACCTTTCCGCACTTCCACCAGCCCGTAAGCCCTTGACCATCAAAAGTTCCGGTTCCGGTTTCGATAAGATTGTCGATGTGTTGGAACTTAAGCCAAGTGTCGGGGTTTGCGGACCAACCGATGTTCTTGGGTTGCGCTTTAACGGTCCCTATGACCTATTAAACATATACTCCGGTTAATTAAGTTACATATCGAATTTAACAATGATATAATTAAGAGTAAATTACACGGATGGTCCTTTAAGTTTATAGCAAATTTCACCAATAGCCCTTTAGTTTCAAAAATTACACTGATGGTCCTTAATTCTGAAAGGTTTTTCACCGTTGGTCCTTTACACTAACTGACGTTAATTTTTTCTGTTAACTTACCCCATGTGCAATGCACATGAGGGTAAACAAGTCGTTTTTTATTTCTTTTCTTTTTATTCTTAAACTAAAAGCTTTTATTTAAGATAAAAAAAATAATTTAAGAATGAAAATAAATTAAAAATGATTTTTTTACCCTCACGTGCATTGCACTTGGGGTGAGTTAACTGAATAAATTAACATCAGTTAATGTAAAGGACCATCGGTGAAAAACCTTTCAGAATTAAGGACCATCAGTGTAATTTTTGAAACTAAAGGACCATTAGTGAAATTTGCTATAAACTTAAAGGACCATCCATGTAATTACACTATAATTAATTAATGAAATTAAGAATATAGCATGATGATTAACGATTTAATTAAATTACTAACGTTGACAACCACAGTTTTAGCCTTGCATGGACCAGAGAATGTCATTGGTCCAACTAAAAAGTTTCCATTAGGCAACGTAAGTTGCCCAGTCGAACTACATGCAACATCCCAAGCTTGGTTGATTGCCTAAAAAGCATAAAGTTACATACATCGAGTTAAAAAAAAGGTGAAAAAAGAAGCTAAAAAAACCATAAACGTCCAAAATTAACTATATAAAGGTTTTACTTTTGGCTGACATATTTTTGTACGTATTTTATATATTTACAAAAAAAAACAAGACAGAGTTTAATTGTTTAAGCTAAGGGAGGAAAATGTATCTAACTTTATAAGCGACGAGTCTATAAAGATACATATCGTATTTAAAACTTAAAAAAATTACGATTCATTTACCGGACGTTTTCCACAGTAAATGTTAATATATGTAATTAAAAAGGTGAAAAAGGCACACAAAAAACCCCATTATTGTCTTTACTTTTGCATGGCATATTTAGGGGTGTTCACTATTCAGATATAATCGGATTGTCCAATTGGACATTTTGGATCGGACTATTTGGATTGGTTATTTGGTTTTTTGGATCAGTTTGGACTTGAACCAAATTAATAGTTTGGATTACGGATTGGATTTGGTTTCCGTTGTGATCGAAAACCGAATTGTCCAAAAAAACCGAATAGTAATATATAGTAAATTGATTTATATACTAACACTTGTTGGTTTCCATTGTAAGCAATTATGATTTTCCTTTTCTTTACATTTCTTATAGTAAATTGATTTATATACTAACATTTGTTCCATTTTATATTGTATCAGTTGGTGATATACCAATCTTTTTTGAGTTTTTGATAAAGTTGATGTCAAAATTTTGCATATATGATTGTAAATGTCACAAGCTATGAATTGGACTTGTTTTTATGTACAAAGTAGTTTATCATTTTGGAATTTTACTTATGAACTTAATATTATTTATGTTATATACTTTTGGAATATTTTGAAATTTTAAGGAAAAACCAAATGGATAAAACCAAACCAACCAAATTGTTATTTGGTTCGGATCGGTTTGGTTTTCGAATTAGTTTGGACGGTTCGGTTTGAACTTTTGAAAACCAGATTTTATTTGGTTTCACCTATTTGGATCGGATAAAACCAAACCGTCCAAACGAACACCCCTATGCATATTTGTCTACGTATTCTATATATTTACAAAAGAAAACAAAAAAACGTAGAGTTATTAGTTTACCAAGGAATCATCTTTGATACCATCTCCAACAGCTCCAAAGGCCATAACATTGACTTACAAAGTAATTAAATTATTGATCGGCGAGTTATGGGTGAGATGAAAGATCATCATGAGAATGCACGTAACTGCAAGTGTTATGTAAGTAGCCTGCAGCATTTGATCAAATATTAAACATACATATTAACCAACGTACGTAATGTTAATTTGATTAATTTATCAAATTGAGGAGGTATCATATCATTATGAATTAAAGCTTACCATGATCGAGTATGAACAGTTTGTAAACAGTGAAGAGATCGATGAGAAAATAATTTGATATGAGTTGATGGAATTGGTTCCGACATTTATAGATTTTATTACAAGAGAATGGAAATGGTAACTCGATTTATTTTTGTCCATAATATATTAAGTCTTGGTAAAGATTTGTATATGATAATTAAATTTTATCGAATGCATGTTTATAGATTAAATCGATCGACAAATGGGATAAAATTTTAATTAATATAAAGGTAAGTTTTTAAAATTTTGCATGACGTGACACTTTTAACATTTTGTTCATATCTAGTTATCTATTAATTCGATGTTTTTAAATTACAAATATATTTCATAGGGCCTCGTTGTCGTTTCGTATTTTTAGGTAACACGATACGAATTCGTATTTTCTAACGCGAAAACAACACGACATGAAGTCATGTTATATTTTTCTAACACGAAAACAACCCAATTAAAAAACGATAAATATGACAAACACGAGATAAATAACAAAAATATCAAAATTTCTACTTAGTACATGCTAGAAACACGACAAAAATATAACATAAATTTCTAAATTTTGTCAATATCAAAAATTTAAAACTATCGTGTCAATTTCGTGTTAATATCTGAACACAAACACGACTTTGTGTTTGTTATACATGGCACGAACATGTCACGAATACGAATTCAAATTTCGATTGCGCCACAATTTCGTTTTGTTTCGTGTATATTAGTTGTGTCGTGTCAAGTTTTGACAGACCTAATATTCAATCGGTCGAACCGAATAACAACTTGTTTTACATATCCTAAAAAGGTAGAAAATATAAAATAAATATCACAAAAAGTCATATCATCTAAAACTTCATTTTTAATTAAGTTTATTATTTTATAAATTCTAAGATGTATATAAAAAGTAATATGTCTATTTTATTTGTCTATTTTTTTTATAGAAAATACAGATTTTTGAGGTTCGACTAGACATTTTAACTGAATTTTTAAGTTCAACCAGCATGATCCGACAAAACTATTATAATCAATCTGATCGTCCTATTCCGAGATGCTACCTTCTAGTTTTCCCGTTCCACATTCGACCAACCAATATATTCAAATATATTAAATATTATCGTTTTCTGACTGTATATTTTGAATTAGAACAGGTTAATATTAATTAAGTAAAATTATATTTGTTCATGATCTTTTAAATTTCTAAGATGAATCTATTGATCTTTAATATGATATTTACCTTGTTATATGTAATTAAAATCTATTTACCAAGAGAATTTTTCTTATTTTTATTTTTTGAAACTAAAATTATTTTGATGCACATATGGTTTTCCCGTGTTAAGTTTTATGTAATTATAATCTATTTTGAAGAAAAATTGTCAACCAACACCGGTTATATTCGCCAAGGGGATGATGCATCGGAGATGAAGGACGCGACTAAATCAGCATCGACAAACCACAACGATCAGCCTAAGGGTCATTGTTAATTGGTTGCAGTCTATACTTTGTATATCATGCAAGAAAATAACAACTTTTTAATCTAAGATACTTGTAAAATTCATATGCACATGCCATTAAAGTCGATGTTTAAGCATACTTTAGTTAAACATACAATTTTGTAATATTCAAATTAAACTTCTAATTAACGTTTATCAAGAATAAGCATGTTTTTGTTAAATACTTCAACTGAACTTCGATGTTAGTGTGTTTTATTCAAGAGACTATCCCAAGCCCAAATATTTACATCATCCTACTCGACATTAGAAACCCTCAAAAACCCAAAAAACCATTTACAAAACCATTTCAAGTGCAAAAAAAAAAAAAGGAATAAAATCAGCCACCGAAACACATCAACCCGCCACCATCTCTCCGACCACATCCACCACCACCGCCGCCACATCACCACCACCATCACCGCCACATTTACAACAAACAAACTTCACCGGCACCATATCGCAATCGCAAATCCCCACACACCGAGTATGTTGCCATACATTACATACATCACATGCCATCATTCTCTCACCATCATCATCTTTAGCTCCACACCTACAATCCAAACTCCACTTTTCCTCCCCTTTCTCCATTCGATACCGATTCAGCCCGTTCTTCCCGAGACACTTTCCCTGAACACAAACGGGCTCGATCTTCGACCCGATTAAAAGCTTGATTTGGGTGGACTCATCTACACCTCTAAATCCAACAACTTCTTCAACTTGAAATCTTTTAAACAACAAATACATTTCTTGGAAAGCTTTCGATGCTTCGGTTTTAAGATCACGAATAGTCGCGTTATCGGGAAGGATTATGTGTTCGGGAGGTGCGTTTACGGTATTTTCTTCGGTTAGTTCGGGTTTACATGAAATTATTATGGAATTCGGGTTTGATTTCGGGAGAAAGGGTTCGGGGTGGTAGTTTTTCACGAATTGCTTGCAATCGAGAATTTTCATAGCTGAATTTACCATTATACCCCTCTTTGTGACAGGTATATGATCTATCATT
Source organism: Calendula officinalis (assembly GCA_963853835.1). NCBI lineage: Eukaryota > Viridiplantae > Streptophyta > Magnoliopsida > Asterales > Asteraceae > Calendula > Calendula officinalis. The sequence continues at coordinate 34,653,824 of OY970823.1, read as the reverse complement.
GTTTGAGGATGAAGTAGAGCTTCGTATAAGTATCTTAAATCCCGAAGTAAATGGTCTTCTGATGGACAAATTGCAATCGGGTCATTTTTACCCGAATTAGTTAAATGTGAGTTACCCGGTTCAAGCCTACATCAATTCATAAAATAATCAAAAGTTAGATTCAAGCATATACATCTATAAACATCAAAATTAAAATTAAAATTTAATTAGGCCAAAATACATTTTAATGATACCCGAACTTGACAAAATGGTCTGTTTAGTACTCTGACTTGTTAATTTGATCGCGTTTTATTTTCGTTGGAGCTTTTGACGGATTAAAAAAATATACATTTTCTCATTATATTGATATTAGTTATCCAGAACTTGACAAAATGGTCGATTTAGTACCCTAACTCATTAATTTGATCGCGTTTTCTTACTCGACTTATTTTCGTTGAAGCTTTTGACGGTCTAAAAAATATACGTTCATCTCAATATATTGATAATAAAAGCAAATCACTTGAGAAAACAAGACCAAATTAGTAAGCTAGGGTACTAAATCGACAATTTTTGCACCTATATTAGTTTAGGATAGTAAAGAACTGTATCATCCAAGTTCAGAGTACTAAAATGCATTTTGGCCTTTTTAAATTAATTAATAAAAAATAAATATACAAAATAAACCTGTATTCAAGAGCACCAGAATCGGGATTGGTTCGGGCACTAACCACCATCCCATCACCAGCTTGTTTTCCTTTAAGTTCCTTCAAACAATAATCCAACAATTCGGGTCGACCCACTTTACAAACCGCCCCACGTAAAGACCGCCAGCTCACCCACGCTGACCCACTAACCGCCTTCAAAACCCTAAACATGGCCTCCTCAACACGTATAACATCACTCATATTCCACACACACAAAACCCTAGAATCACTCAATTTAGCCTTCTTATGAGACCCAAAATCATGGTTTCTGTTAGCATCGTGTATTAAGGTAGTTAAATAACTGAAAAGATCTCTGTTAGTTACAAGTTCTCGATCTGATAATGACTGGTAAAACGCGATTAAATCGTGTAAATGTGTTCTGGGTTTTCGTACTTGTGATGATAATGTAGATAATGGCATGTTTGCTAGGGTTTCGATGGCGTTTTCGTAATTTTCACGAGTAATTGCATAACTGCCAGTACCGAAATTGTAACCCCAATCACCGTACCATGGATTTCCTTTGATAACTGAATGAAGTAACCGAAATTCTAGACCGTATTTCTTTGATACATCCATAACACTCACTTGTCTGTTTATAAGTGTAAGAAATATTATTACAAACTACAAAAAAAATAAAAAAAATACAAACAATACTTTTTTATTTCGGTAAATAGTGGTGTGGTCCATTTTGGTAATTATACGATTTTTGGCCCGTTTTGGTAATTACAACTTTTATAACGGGCTATTTTGGTAATTACAACTTTTTTAATGAGCTATTTTGGTAATTTAGTTGCATAAATGGACAGCTTAATTGTATAATATGTCACACAAATAAATGTTATCCGATTAAATATAATGTATCATTGAGAGCAAATTTAAGGCTAAAAACATTATATATAATTGTCTAATATTTATCTACATGGCATACTGTACAACCAAGTTGTCCATGTAATAAGCTATGTGATCAAAAAATGTTAACAAGCAACAAAACTAGTGATAAATCAACTAAATTACAAAAATAGCCCATTAAAAATATTGTAATTACTAAAACGAGCCAAAAAAAATCTTATAATTACCAAAACAGACCACCTCAGTATAATACTATTTTGTAATGGAGATCGAGACGACTAACCTGACTCCAAGAAGTTTGCAAATACGGTCCCAAAAGTCCATGATATGAGTTCCAGAGAGAAGGCGGGACCCGCCTTCTCTCCCATTGACTCTTAAAATGTGACCAAAACCGTTAACATGAACAACACCGTGTAAAAGATGGTTTGTATCATCCAATTGGTTATACATCCAGTCCTCAATATCTTCAGTAGTCATCACATGATTGCATATTTTGCACCTGTAAAATAAAAAAATAAAAATCCATATTATATACAATTACTTTATAATTTATATATTTAAGAGCTGAACTACATACAGGGATTTGTTATAATATTAGGATTTTTTTTTTTTTTTTATAGATTTTGATTGAAATTGATTATTTTTATTTAATTTAAAAGCAGACCTTGAGTCAGTTAAATGGAGTGAAGAACCACAACCAGCACATGACTTGTTGTAACTACCAATTGAAGCACCATCACTCTTTATTATGAAATGGTATCTTTTCCCACATACCGGATTTCCGCTCCATCCTTAATAATATATAAAGTATTCATTTATTAGAAATAATTTAATAATTAATTTTTAATTACACCCATATATACACCTATATATCTAAATAAATAACAAACATAGAAGATACCTAGAAGGCGCTTTATAGATCATGAATAACTTTGTCACTATAAGATAGTGGCTAATAATTACTAATTATTATGGGAATTAATTTTGCTACCACACTTTTTGATGCTTATACCACACTGTACAAGTATTTCTGCATACTGTACAAATAAGCAATGCAACTATTGTGGTAGATGCATCAAAACATGTGGTGCAAAAATCACTCCCTAATTATTATACTACGTATTAGATTCATATTGAATAGATAATATTATAAGTAAAAGGGAGCTGATTCGTACAGAGCAATTTTTATCCATACAGAGCAATTTAATCTTAAATGACAATCATGCCCTTACTTTCCTTTTATCATATTTTTCATTTCACCCCTCCAACTAAGGACATCAATGTCATTTGATATAAGATTGCTCTGTATGGATACAAATTGCTCTGTACGAATCAGCTCCCTCCCTAAGTAAAATGACTATTGTAAAGCTTATGGATGTGATTGATATACACGTAACGGGAGAGAGGAGAGCCACGAATGTGGTTAAAAACTATATTTTTTAAAGGTTGTATAAAAAATTGTTATTTTATTGTTGCAATAATTTTGATCAAATTAAATGTTACATGAAACATATTAATTTAAAGGTTAATCTTATTATTTAAAGGTGAGTGTTTAATTACTATTTTATCCTTGTCATCATTAATTAATCACCAAACTTCCCGCCAATCCAGCTGGCGATTTATTTTAGATAATTGTAAAAGGCAACAAACGAAGCGACAAAACATGCAAAACACGACCGAGTCAATATGAATCGTTTTCCGGTCAAGTTGAGTTAACTCACCAACAACTCGGCACTGATCGCAATAAACCGACCTAGATCTGATCACGTCTTCCTCCACAACGTCAAGGCACACAGATGCATCACAATTGGCGTTACTGCTCTGTTCCCCGACCCTAAATAAGACCTGCCACGTCAGCAGATGCGGGAGGAGAGACGACGGAGGCGGTAGAAGCGCGTGCCTGAATAAAAACTCCCTCACGCTCGTCCTAAACGGCCCCGTCGCCGTTTGTTCGCCGGACGGAAAAGTCAGAAAGTCGTTTAGGTCGGCCGTTACTCTCCTCTTCATCCTCTTCATTGGACGGCCGTTAACAACCATTGCTTTAAACGTCAGATCTGATCGTTTGAGCACGAATCACAAGTCTGAATCGAAACAAAATTGTTAAAAAAAATCAATAAATTAGGGAGAAAGAGATTTGGGGATTTTGAAGGGGAAATTAGAGAGCTTGATTTTAATTAATGGAGTAGAGTCGGTTTCGGAGGGAGAGAGAGTCAAAGTGCTATGAAAAGGATATTTTAAAGGGGTTTGGATCTATCTATCCGTTTGACAATTTATGGTTACTTAATTAATCCAATCACTTATTTGGAAATTATATTTAAATTTACGCTTAACGATTAAGTTTAACATTTAATACCGATATAATTATACCGTCCATATTCAATGAACGAGAAAAGAGAGTGAAATTTTAAATTATTCAAGTTAATGTGATGGAAAAGTTGTTGGTTGTCACTCTATAATAGGAACTTTTAATTCAATGTTTCCAAAAACTTGCGAGAAATTTGAATAAATCATTCCTGAGATTGCATTGGATCGTATTTATGAAGAATTGGGTGGATCGTTTGGGCTTAGGCCCGTTGATTATAACACTGTAAATCCTGAACCCAAATAGCCGTATTTGTCGACGAATTATAGTGTTATCCAAAATTAATACGATTTGAATAATTTCAAAAGAGTAATTCGGATTTTTTTCAACCTTATCAATTTATCATCATTGAATTTCGAATAATTTCATAACAAATTTTCTTTCCAAAAACCTAAATTCATATTCTATATATACATACTAAGGTTTTTTACACCTCACCTTGTTTTTTGCAGCCGTCATCTCCTTTGAACGGAATCGAATTAGCAACTTGATCATGATTATGATCGTGTTCTTTTCCTTTCCTGTGAATTTTATCTGTTATTGAATCAATTTTGGGATTAATCACCACACCAAAAAGCATAATAGTCCCAACTCTCTCATTCCTGCATTATGTTGGAGTATGATTAGTCTGTCCACATTCCGTGCACTTTTTCATGGTTGAATTCCTACAGTTTTTTCAATTTTCCCTCTCGATCTACACGAGTATTTGAATTCCTATAGTAATCAAAAGAGAGAGATCGAGAGGGAAAATTGAAAAAACTGTAGGAATTCAACCATGAAAAAGTGTACTGAATGTGGACAGAGTAATCATACTCCAGCAGAATGCAGGAATGGGAGAGTTGAGACTATTATGCTTTTTGGCGTGCTGATTGATCCCAAAATTGATTCAGTAACAAATAAAATTCACAGGAAAGGAAAAGAACATGATATAATCATGATCATGTTGTTAATTCGATTTCGTGCAAAAGTTTGGAGATCATAAATGTAAGCAGCAATGAGCATACTTCCATTGGTTCAGATGAACAACATCTTGATCAGAGAAAAAAGGATTTGTGATTGGTACATTTTATGTTACATTTTAATGTACCTTATTTGCTTAATAAATGTATCGATATATCATTAAATATGCTACTTTGATTAGTTTTATTATTTTATAGGTCGGAACATAAAAGGAGCTAAATTGACCAAATTAACCAAAGAAGACCAAGTTAAATTAAGATAACTTTAAAACATTAATTAATGCATAATTAAAACAAGTTATTGGAGTTCAACATCTAAAAAGAAGCCTACGCATATTTTTGATGCAATTCAAAGGAAGGCGGTTACATATTGTTATGGAGATAGAGATGGATAACTCTTTAAGATTTGGCCGTATATTTGAATGAGAAGAAGAGATAAACACGATGAGAATTACATTAAATCACAGCCACAGAAATTAAGAATTGGACGGTGGGATTTCAATTCAGAAGAGTTTGTCACATATTTTGAAAAGGCGCAACTTACACACGGACGAATTAGGAGGACGGGTTTTTGACGGACGAACGACTGCAGATACAAACGAAGAAAAGACGAATTCAGACAATACCATGAATTCTTCTACTGAGTTTGGTTTAATTTTCTTGTGATCATTATTAGGAGTAGGTTTCAATTCTTTTTCTTTAATGCACGAACTGTAGTATTGTTTGAACGATTTAGGTGAGTTTATTTAGTTACGTTGATTTGGTTCTTTATGATTATTATTTGTTTTCCGTAATTAAATCTTATTTCTTTTTTTAGATTAAGTGTAAGACAACTTGTAGTGGTTGGACTGATCGTGTTTAACCATCCTTTGTAATGCTATAGACGCTGGGTGCTGATTCACACAATTTGTGCCCAGATTTGGTCTAGTAGAATAAATATTTTAACGGTTTTGTCTATGAAACCTGACTACCCTAAATTAAGTAAAATAATCATATTTTGTGACATTAGAGAAAAGATTGATTCCGAAACTAGTAGCGATTGCATTCGTCTCATATAGCTTTTTCGTCTAAAATTTATTAGTTTCATTTTCATTAGTTTATAAGTTTAATCAGTTTAAGTTAGTTTAATTTTTTACTTTACAAGTTTAATTACTTACAATAGTCAACCAATCTTCCAAATTTACGTTTAAATCAACTAAGAACTATTTACTAACCTAAGCTCCTCAGTGGATTCGACCCTTACTTGTCCTAGCTAATAAGTGTAATTAAGGCATTTATTTTCTCGACAGTCTACGACCTGTCAGTTTGTCAAATCTTATTTAAGTTTTAGGGTTTTTCAAACTTTTTTGGGTTTAGTAAATTAAAAATCAGTATTTTGTTTTGATTTATTAATTACTTAATTAACCTATTTTGATCGATCTGCAGGAGTACCATAAGTGCATTTATTACATTGTGCAATCAATAGAATTTTAAAGACAATATGTAATTAACAAAACTCTTATAATTAAGTTAAAAAAATTATGCTCTACGTTAATTTGTGTCTTATAATCTTTTTTTCAGGAAATAATATCTCTATCTATATTAAAAGAAACTTTTGTCACTAGACAATGTCATGTCATAATCTCACCTCATCAAAGTACCATGTCATCAGCCACATCATCAGTCCACATCAATGGGATTATGTTAATAAAGTGGCATTAACCCATCAATTAAAAGCTTATTTATGTGGATCATAAATTGATGCAATAAATCATCAATTAAAAGCTTATTTATGTGTACAAAAGACGGGTTATACGACAGAAATTAAACAGTTTCGAGGGATTTAAAGAGTTTTTTACTTGTGTGATTGACATTTTGACTTTTATAGTCAAAGTGACTCTTATTATTTCAATTTTATTATACAAATCTCTATGTGGTTTCACTTGGACTTTTATAGTCACACTTATTATAATAATCTGAAACATAAACGTATAAAAATCATCATACCATTAAAACTGTACACTGATCAGAATCATAATGATCAAAAACCATATGAAATTGTATGATAAAACATTTGAATTGATATTGATGCATGGTGATCAAAGAATTTTGACTGTAGGTTGAAATTGTACATTTTCGACTGTATGATTAAGGTAATGATCATACGGCTATGGAAACTAACATCTTTCAAGAATCCTTTGTAGATGTGGAAAATCGAAATGGTTCTACAAGACTAACACGTAATAACCAAATTAATGCTTCAAACTTAGAAGTCCCTTCACTTCGGAAAGCATTTTTTACAATTAATATAATGTGTGGATTAGTGTTAGATTCAAGAAATTTTATATTTTACATTATTGGCCAAGGAAAGATTTGGGAAAATATAAAATATTATGAAAACATGATTGTTAAAAAAGCTACAGGATGCTTATAAATTTTTGAATTTGGTTGATGATCTTTAAAAAAAATCAGGAAGCTTATTAAATGTTGGAGGTAGTGTTCCGAATCCAAAGTAATGTTGGCGGATTTCAACCTTGAACATGCCTTTATGCATGAGGATAATGACCGGAAATCCTGGGAAAACCAAAGGTATATTTTTTATTTTTTGGTCATTATTTATCCTCAATGGCCAACCATGATGTAAGTACTATTTTTGAATTAAATTCCGATATTTATCTTCATAAATGATGTATGAAAATTTGCAGCTAGCAGGTTGGAGGTAAAAAAAGAGTATTTACTCTTGGTTGGCTCTGCTTGGTATGTTCCATTCTGATTATTTTCCAACATTGTATCTCTAGGTAGTTTCGATCCATTAGGGAATGGGTCAAACGGGTTGAAAATGGCGGGAACTCTATTTCTGATGTATATAACTTCCTATAATCGTTTTATTAAAAAAACTAAATTATTTTGAGATGATGTTGTTTTTTGATCATAATTAGCGCAATGTACGTAAAAATTTGGACTAAAAAAGTAATAATGGGTTAACCCAACCCAACCTGTTTTGACCAACACAAAAAATGACCCGTTTCATCCCGATCATATTGGTGCCTGTAATACTATAAATTGAAATATATTGTACTATCATAAACAAATATTATTTTGCATGTTACTCGGGTATGTAGGGCACTCGAACAAGAGCTTCCTCCCAATTTCATAAAGCTGCCAAAAGACGCTCATACCCGTGATGTCATAACAGCATCACATTGTATGCTTGGTTAGTGATGGAATGTTTATTCAATATAGTTGTAAATAATTATAATTATCAATGAATATTTTATTCTTTATTGTACACCCATGCATAATAGTTGAATTTATTTAATACTGGTATAGAACGTCTTATTCTTTGTTGTACATTATGCATAATATTTAAAGTTATTAAATATGTTGTAATTTGATTATTAATTTTACATGTATGATAGATTAGTATAATATCAACAAATATACAAATAGTTACATAAATTTGTTAAGTATTTTAACAAAAATATTTATAAGCCGCCCGTGATTCATCACGGGTTAGTAATACTTAAATTATTGTATGCATATTATACGGATATCTAATTAATTACTTGGAAAAAATAATCTCGTTATATTAATAACTCGTTGATGTGCAGAGATCCGTAGAACCTTAAAAGATAAAGTTAATACATACAGTAGCAAATTATAACAAAAACCTAACAATGCATGAATTTAATATAGTCTTCCTTCCACATCAAGTTAATTACGATTGATTATTTGAAATAAAAAAAATATGGAATATGCCTCACTTTTAGTGACTCGGTTCATCATCAGATGAGTCATCGTTGATTGCAGGTGGATGCCACTTGCGTCGAGGGTAATGCGGGAGACGGTAACGAGGTAAATATGGTTTCCAAGGATGTCGGACTGGTCTGCGCGGAATAATTTTTGGTGGTTGATTCTGATCAACCGGCGGCGGCGCCGGCGGCGTTGAGCTCGGATCAGTTTCCGGTGGTTGATCATCAAAGGTTGGCGGCGTATCGATTGGTGTTTCTGGTGATTGATCATCAACGGGTGGTGGCGTGTCGATGGAAGTTTCGGGTGGTTGATCGTCAACGGGTGGTGGCGTATCGATGGGTGTTTCTGGCGGTTGATCGGCAGCGGGTGGTGGTGTATCGATGGTAGTTTCCGGTGGTTGATCGTCGATAGGTGGCGGCGTGTTTGTTGGAGTTTCTGGTGGTTCGTCGTCCTCGATTGGTGGTTCATCATCGATTGGTGGTGGCATTCGAATGGGAGCTTTTGATGGTTCATCCTTAATTGGTAATCGCCTCTTAGTTGGAGTTTGTGGTGGTTCATCATCCTCAAGTGGCGGCGGTATGTCGGTAGGAGTTTGTGGCGGTTCACTTTCGATTGGTGGATCATCGAAAGGATCTGATTGAGGTGGTTGTTGATCAACGGGTGCACTAGGTGGTTGTTGGTTGTGGATGGGTGGTGCCATGTGGACGGGTCCACTAGGCGGCGGACTATGGTCAGGCGCTGGTGGTGGACCTGCGGGTGGTGCCATGCGAATAGGTCTTGTAGGTGGTGGACTATTATCAAATTCCGGTGGTGGTGTGTAGCTAATTGGTTGAGCCCTAGGGGAATCATGTCTTCTTGGTGGTGAGTCTCGGATTGGATTGACCATTGGCGGTGGCGGTGGCGGTGGCATTACCATCACCGGAAAAAATGGTGGTTTGTGTCGAAGGTGTAGCGGTTGTGGCCTACGATGGATTGGTGGCAAGTAATTAGCAAAGGAAAGTGTAGATGATGTTATTACTACACTAAGAAGCAACACTAAAAAGTGTAGGCGACTCATTTTTTGTGTGTTTTTGTTGTTTGTTGAAGAAAGTTGGTTGTAGAAATTGCATTTTATAGTGGTCATTAGCATTGAGAAGAAAAAGAATAGGCTCCCTTAATGCAAGCCCATGTGAGAATTATGGCACCGAAGACTTGACCAAAGGTTTAGCCGATGGTCCACAAAGAATGCACTTGGAATGAATGATGGTTCCATTTGCACAAAACATGAACAAAAATGCGAAAGTATTGGCTAAAAAGTAACATGCAATCTTGACTATATGATGCACAAGATAGTACATTTTTTGTTCAATAGAAGATTTTGTGTGGTAAGTTTCAATAAACTTATTTATTTGACCAATAACAATTACTTTTACCCTTTTGTACAATATTGGCTTATTTATTTGGACAAAAAGTGTAGGCGACTTAATCTATTTCTTATATACTTTTTACCCTTTCATTTTTCTTGTGCTTTAAGTATAATATTCATATATTTATTCATATGTTTAAACTCCGATTTGTAATCCGATTTATAATCATTATTAATAAACAGTAACCAAAAGCAAAAAAGAATGTTGTATAGATATATAGGTTCGATTAAAAAAAAATAAAAAAAATGATAGTTTTCGTATAAGAAAGTCCGTTTTCAAAATGTTTTAATCAATTGTTTTTTTTTTTTCACTCTTCTTTACACGTTTATGGATATTTCTAGTTTGTGCGCATACGTTTCAAAATAAAAGAAACAATACAAAATGATAACTATATATTTGTTAAGACATTAAAAATACATGAACTTTGAAAGAAACCTAGATTATTCAGTGATTTAAGCTAGCGTCATCGATCATAGACAATAAAACTACCATACTAATATTAACTATCATTCTTTCATAAATACCAACTTTGTAGTACAAAAATGCGATCATCTCTAAAACTACTTTTTAGCTTTGGACGCAATTTATAATTACAATAATAATAAAATTGTAATAAAAAATGTAAGCATATAAATACCATGTTTGAATAGTAAATGAACTATAAAATTGACGATAATATTGACGACACCAAATAATGTTGGCTATGTTATCTATTTAACGTAATTTCAGGATGAAATTACCACCTTTATGATGTGCTTTATGGAACATTTCACAGCACCGCACTTCAATTTACATCAATGCCGAATTTTACTATATTAAAAATTAAGTTAAATTCCACTTATATGTGTATAATAGTTGTTTAGTATTACGTGGAAAAAAAAAACAATTACTTGGATATAACAATAATGCTATCTACTTTACTTAGAGATAGCATTGTTCTCTGCTAAATGTTTATATTTCCTCCGTATCAAAATAAGTGACATACTTTCCATTTTAAGGTGTATCAAAATAAGTGACACGTATACTTTGAAAACATTCCTTATTTGGTAAAAATAGTGAGACCCATACCAACTAACTATCCACTTTTTTTATTTTTTTTTTGAAAAAAACTGGAAAACCTGGAAAGGAGCTTCGGCATTGCCATCACCCCTACCAAGCCTCCCAAAATATATTAATCAAAGCAAATTACATCAAAGGTTTACAATTACAACCAATGGAATACACACACAGAAACAAGATCAAACTAGGAAGTATTAAAATGCAATCTAATATTCCAGTCCATAGCAACTGCCATCACATTCCTTGAGGGTTTCACCAGCAAATTCATCAATTGTAACTTTATGTTCTCAATGATCTTGTTTAAAATCACATCAGCAGGAATATGTTGATTCTTGAAAAGTCTAGCATTTCTTTCTTTCCAGATAAAGTAAACAACAGCAGCAACAGTGATTCTGCGAAGAATGCTCTTGATGTTATTGTTACAAGGCATAGCAGCCATACAACTAACAATGTTTCCCCAATCATTAAGAAGGTTAGCAGCATAAATCATCTTCTTTAACCTATCCCAAATCTGCCTTGCATAAGTACAACAGAAAAACAAATGATCATGCGAGTCATTTCCCTGGTTACATAGAGGGCAAACTAAATTCATACTATTACACCAGGCTAACATTCTGTCCTGAGTAAGTAACCGACCCTGCACAGCCAACCACATAATGAAGGCATGTCTAGGGTTATTTTGAGAAAACCAGACAACCTTTTGCCAATTAACAGTGTTGTTAGGAGGTTGCAAATTGTCCCAAACATTTCGAATAGAGAAATCCACCATAATACCCGATTTCGACTTCCATCTTACAGATTCAGTTTTGTTATCATTAAGGGTAGGGGTCACCAGATTTAGCAGAGTAGGATATCTTTGATACCAATCATTTGGCCATTTCCAGTTACCATTGTGAATCACATAACTATCCACTTTAATAAAGTGAAATTATCTTTATACCCTTATTTTTACTTTTAAAACTCATTAATATTACTTTATTTAAGAAAAGTGTGATCCATTCTCTACTAACTATGTATTTTAATATATTTTAACCTCTACTTTAATCTTCTATCTCAAAAAAGGTGTAAACCAATTTGTGTAACTTATTTTGATACTGAGGAAGTATTAATTTGATCAATACAAATATTCAAATCCTAGGATGAAATTAATAAAGAAAATTAATAAATTTCACATGTTAATTATATTAAAGGCAAGAGAATAAAATAGGGAGATTAGTAGGAAAAACTACAATTATTCTATCTATTAGTTCTAACAGTAAGAGCATTTAAAACGATTTTATAGATTTCACGAGTTCGATCATTGCCTATGTATACATTTACCAAACAATCAGATAGAAAGTTAACACCAATCTTAAACATATTTAGGTCGGTGATTAAGTTAACAACTCAATAACATGTTATAAAAAACACATACTAAACCATTTCTTTGTCATAAATCTTTTAAATGTATTAAAGTTTTCTCCCATTTTAAAGTCGAGGGTTCAACTCACGTCTTGAATATAAATGGCAATTAGTAGTAAATTAAGATTTGCCGGTAAAAAAAACTTTTAAATATTCAGTAGTTTTTCACCTTTTTACACCAAATATATATTGACAAAAATGCCCTTAAACTCTGACAAATCCTTGTTTGAGTATCTATTCCATCTCTTTAAGCAACTCCATGACTGTAAGTAAAGCTAACAAATCCTTGTTTGAGTATCTTGCAGATAACAGAATACATACACGCCTCACAATGACGTCATCATCATCACTCTCACTTCCCATCTCCATGAGTTCTTCTTCTTCAGCACACAATCATCAATCATTCAGTCCTTCTTCATTACAATTACCTCCACAATCCAACACATCTTCACACATCCAATTGCCCAAAGATCAGCTCAACTCACATCAAAAACCTCGAACAATTCGATACCGTCTCAGTCAATTATGCCGAGAAGGCCAACCACATCTTGCACGCCAACTGTTCGACGAAATTCCCAAACCAACGACAGTTGTTTGGAACGCAATAATCATCGGATTCATTTGCAATAACCTGCCTCATGAAGCTATACTCCTGTACTCGCAAATGAAATCCAACTGTTTTGCATCTGATTCGTACACTTACTCTTCGATTCTGAAAGCCTGTGCGGAAACTCGAAGTATTCAAATAGGTAAAGCTGTTCATTGTCATATTATAAGATCACATCTGTATCCTAGTAAAATAGTTTGTAATTCTCTTTTGAATATGTACGCCAGCTGTTTGTATGATGATGTTAGAACAGTGTTTGAATCAATGCCGAAACGGAATGTTATTTCCTGGAACATTTTGATTTCATGGTATGTGAAGAAGGGACTGTTTGCAGAAGCTGTTACACATTTTATAAAAATGATGAAATCAGGAATCAAACCTACAGTTGTAAGCTTCATTAATGTTTTTCCTGCTGTAGCAAAAATCAGTGAATCTAGGATAGCTGATGTTGTTTATGGATTACTTGTTAAATTAGGCGATGATTATTCCACAGATCTGTTTGCAACAAGCTCTGCTATTTCGATGTTTTCTGAAATCGGTTCGATTCAATCCGCAAGAAATATATTTAATAATAGTTTAGAGACAAATATAGAAGTTTGGAACACTATGATTGGCGGTTATGTTCAGAACAATTTGCCTTTTGAAGCAGTTGACACATTCATTCAAGCCCTACATGAATCAGATAATGTCGTTATTGACCATGTGACTTTAATTTCGGTTTTAACCGCAGCTTCACAGTTACAAAATCTGGATATTGGTGAACAGATACACGGTTATATCATCAAAACTGTAAGTGATTTACCCGTGATTGTAACAAATGCACTTGCGGTTATGTATTCACGGTGTAATTCTGTTGAAAAAAGCTTGAAAATCTTCAACGGTATGACCGAAAAAGATACGGTTTCATGGAACACTATGATTTCGTCTTTAGTACAGAACGGGATGAACGATGAAAGCTTGATCCTTGTGCGAGATATGCAAAAACTAGGGTTTGTAATCGATGATGTCACCATAACCGCTTTGTTATCAGCAGCATCTAATCTCAGAAATCGGGAAATCGGGAAACAAACGCACGGTTATCTTATTAGAAACAATATCAAATTCGAAGGAATCGAAAGTTATCTCATCGATATGTATTCGAAATCCGGTTTGATACACGTGGCTCGTGATCTTTTTGAAAAAAATTGCTCGAGTGATCGAGATCGAGCCACATGGAACGCGATGATTGCGGGAAATTGTCAAAACGGATTAATCGAGCAAGCGTTTAGTGTTTTCCGACAAATGATTGATCATAATATTTTACCAAATTCGGTTACTATTGCATCGATTCTCCCAGGATGCAGTGTAATCGGTAGTTCTAGATTAACTAAAGAAATTCACGCATTTACCGTTAAAAATTCGTTAAATTGTAACGTTTTTGTTCATTCTTCGTTAATCGACGCGTATTCGAAATCGGGTATAATTTCGTACGCGGAAAACGTGTTTGCGTTTTCGCGCGAAAAAAACGCGGTAACGTACACGAACATGATATTAGGTTACGGGCAACACGGGATGTGTGAAAAAGCTATAAATTTATTTAATTCGATGCGAGAAAACGGGATAAAACCCGATTCGGTTACAATAACCGCAGTGCTTTGTGCATGCGGTTATTCGGGATTAGTAAACCAAGGACTTAACATATTTAAAAAAATGGAAATCGATTACAATATTACCCCTTCACTTGAACATTACTGTTGTGTTGTAGATATGTTGGGTAGAGTTGGTAGGGTTTCTGAAGCTTGTGAATTTGTTGAAAGTTTGGGGCAAAATGGTAATTATTTAAGACTTTGGGGGTCTCTTTTGGGATATTGTAGAACTTATGGTGAATTTCAGTTGGGAAAAGTTGTTGCTAATAAGTTGGTTGAAATGGGGTTTGGAAATAAGAATGCGGGGTATAATGTGACGTTGTCGAATATGTATGCAGAAGAAGGAAATTGGGAATTTGTTGATAGATTAAGGAAAGAAATGTATGAAAAAGGGATTTTGAAGGAAATTGGGCGCAGTTGGGTTGATAATGGTGATGAAATGTATCAAATGCTTGGTGTTTTGGATGCTGATTGCTGACTGTACATCTTGAGTCTTCAGGTAATCATACATTTTTTGTAATTTATTACAGTTTATTTTATTCGTTTTATCAAGTAATATAATTGTTGTAGATGGGTTCGATTGTATAGTTTTTTCTAATGAATTTTAATTCATTAGGCATTTTAAAAATATAAAACGCGGAAAAAGTGTCGACGGGTCAATCCAACCCGACACAATCCCTTTCGAAGTGCATTAAACAATTGTTTTTAGAGTAAATTACTGTTTTTGTCCTTGTGGTTTACCCGATTCTGCGTTTTTGTCCATGTGTTTTTTTTTTTCTTTTTTTTTATTCCTGAACTATGCTAAATTCCGTTTTTTTGTCCTTCCGTCCAAATTTAGCCGTTAAGTAACGTCACATGCCAAACATGTGAGGGTATTTTTGATGCGTGTGTGGGCGTGTTCTTGTATAGAACAGAATTAAACAATAATGAAACGGATAGATTGATAGACAACCTAGACCTATAAGTTGAATATCGGTGAAAACAAGTTAAGACCTATTAACTTGAGTTCTGTCAAAATCAAGAAAACCTCCTTCAAATGATGATTTTGAGTGTAACAACAACTCTATGAACACAAAATTCTGATTTATATTGATAAAACATATGATGAACATTACAATGAAAGTAAATGGCTTTTATGCCTAAACAAGAAAGATGTTACAAACCCAAAAGAGGTTTGTAATAAACACACAATAAAGAAAATTATTAAATGTCACTAATGACTTATTTGTAACTTGTATCATACTTATTATTCTGAGTTAATCCTTTTACTCCATGCATTTATCCTTGGTCATGTCATCTATCCATGTGATCATGCACACAAACTTTGCCACATCACTTTCCATGTCACCTTTCCACGTAGACAATACCAATTGATCATTATTAGAGCTCACAACTTCCATATTTGTATTATCCCCTCCCCCTTGAAAGGGAATTGACCTCAATTCAGTAAGGCCATCATCATCAATATATGGTGAAAGGTCTCCCACGTTGAAAGTGGCATGTACACCATAATCTCCCGGTAATTCCACTTTGTATGCATTATCATTTATACGTGCAATAATCTTATAAGGACCTTCCGCTCTTGGCATCAACTTATTCTTTCTTTTAGAAGGAAAACGTTCTTGTAACGACCCGAAATTTGTAAATAAATAAATTGTACAAAAATATGATAAATAATGATAAATCGTTTAAAAAACGTAGGAATTGGTTTCGTGTCGTTTGGAGACCGTACGAGAAAGTTATGGACGAAACCGGGTCGAGACCTAGACCGAAAAGTGCAGCCCTGCTGTACAAGGGAAGTTCACGGCGTGAAATCCCCTCAGGGATTGTTGTATCTAGCGATTGTAGTTCACGATTCGTTAACGATCGCGAAGTTGGCGTGCAAGCGCAGAGTTAGCGACGCGAACTTAGTTCGCGCCGTGAACTCTGGTCGACAACATTAAAGTCGGGTTTTAGCTCATTTAATGCAATTACAAAACCCTAGTTTTCTCCTTGGCGATTTTTGAGTGCAAGAGCTGATTTGGGTCGATTTGTTCATCAAAGCTTGGTAGATTTCACTCCTAGGTGAAGATTAAAGGTATATCTTCACTCCTTGATCTTTGTAGCTTTAGATCTATGTATTTTGATGGTTGGGTTGAAACCCTAGTTATTGGGGGTTATGGTTTATGGTGAATAAATGATGTATACACTTAATAGATGATATATTAACAAAGGAAACAAGTGTATGATTTCGATTGGTAAGAATCTTAAGGGTTGGTTAAACCTAGGGTTTGGTAAATCACCATAATTGGGGGAAATGTTAGTTAATGGTAATTAGTGGTTAATGGATACATTATTGATAGTATGATATGTTGAACATCTTGTGATTATTGTATTAGGCTTTTGGTGAAGTCTTGGAAGTTTTACCGAATTGTGGAAGCAAGAGTTGGTGTCAAGAACACGGTTGGAGCATTAATTGCTAAGGTGAGTACGTGTGGAAATTTACTGAGTACATAGCCTATGAAATCCCTTTATTACTTGTGTTATGGTCTATTTGTTTAATTGTGTAGACTAGTAGTTAGTAGTTAGTTATACCGATAATAGTATTGAACTAACTTGTTTGTTGATAGACGTGATAGCCGAGAGCTAGATTGACATAACCATTGGGTTATGATATGTTGAGATGATGTGATGATGCGGGGGACCCCCGGTCATGAGGTGTGGTGTGAGGGGCAGTTGGGTGTATTCCCATCCACTCCACCACGATAGTAGACTTGCTAACTGGAGGTAGTCCGGTGAGTAAGGCAGGTATTGGTAGATTGGGCGAATCCCTCTTGCCGGTATCTTGAGGCTTATTAATGGCGATGAATTTCGGTTAATAAGTCAAGGTGGTTCTAGTTAGTTCGGGGGCAACCCGATAACTAGATATGATTGCTAGGAAAGCAAAGTATTAGAGTCACAATAGGGTGACTAGTTAGATGGATGATTTACTTACATGTTTGTCTATATGCCATACGATTATCATTATTATTGGGTCTAAACCCATGTAGCTCACGAGACATTTTTGTCTCATGTACTCCTTGTTGTTTTGCTATGTACTCAGGTTCGGGATCGAAGGTTTAGGTACGCATGGATAGAGATGCGGGGCCTAGAGTAGAAGAACATTAGATTGGATTTATACTTAGCTTTGGTTTTGATCTATTTTGTAACATCAAACTTTATACTCTGATTTTCATACCAAAGGTTTTTGTAAATCCATATTTTGGAATAGTTCTTCTATTTATGAAAAATGATTTATTTTGGGCAAATGTCTTGTATTAAAATTTGAGGTGTTACAGTTCTTTCCTCATGTGCAACCATACCAAGTCCCCTTCTTCAAAAATACGTGGCTTTCTGTGTTTGTTGGACTTTTGCTTATAAACTTCATTAACGGATTCAATCTTCTCACGGACTTGCTTATGCAACTTCACCATTGCCTTAAGCTTATCACTCGCATCTTTATGAACCAATTCATCCTTTGGTAATGGAATCAGATCTAAGGGGATGTAAGGATTCACACCATACACCACTTCAAAAGGAGAGTGACAAGTAGCATAGGTAGGAGAACGGTTATAGGCAAATTCAGCATGTGCAAGCTTGATATCCCAATCCTTTTGTGTTTTGCTCACCAATGCTCTCAACAAAGTACCCAAAGTTCTGTTTGTAACTTCTGTTTGACCATCTGTTTGAGGATGGTGTGATGTGTTAAACATCAACTTTGTTCCCACTTTCATCCACAATGTGTTCCAAAAATAGCTCAAGAACTTTGAATCCCGATCAGAAACAATTGTTTTTGGAATACCATGCAAACGAACCACTTTTTTAAAGTACAAATCAGCGACATTGCTTGCATCATCAGTTTTGTGGCATGCCACAAAATGAGCCATTTTTGAGAACCTGTCCACCACCACCATTATGGCATCCTTCCCTCTTTGAGTTCTTGGCAAAGCAACAATAAAATCCATGGATACATCCTCCCATGGATGGACAGGAACAGGTAAAGGAGTGTACACACCAAGTTTGAAAGAGCTTTTAGCCATGTGGCATGTAACACACTTTCCCACAATCTTGGTCACATCACCCCACATTTTAGGCCAAAAGAAATGTTCCTTTAGCACCTCCAATGTCTTTGTAATTCCAAAATGGCCAGCCAACCCTCCACCATGAGCCTCACGAACTAGTAGCTCACGGATGGCATGTTTAGGAACACAAAGGCGATTACCTTTGAAGAGGAATCCATCTTGCACCATGAACTCGCCATTGGGGCCACTTGCACATTTTGAAAACATATCACCAAAATCCACATCAGATTCATAATAACCCTTCAATGCTTCAAACCCCAACAAACGAACATCCAAAGTTGCCAACAAGGTGTAACGTCTTGATAAAGCATCAGCCACCACATTACTTTTTCCATCTTTGTATTTAGAAGAAAAATGAAAGGATTGCAAGAATTCTACCCACTTTGCATGTCTTGTGCTCAACTTTTGCTGCCCATTAATGTATTTCAAGGATTCATGATCTGAATGCAAAATAAAATGATTTGCACGCAAATAATGACTCCAATGATCCAATGCACACACAATTGCATAAAACTCCTTATCATAAGTACAATAATTCAGTCTTGCACCTCCCAACTTTTCAGAAAAATAGGCAATAGGACGTTTGGCTTGAATTAGAACAGCACCAATACCAACTCCACTTGCATCACACTCAACTTCAAATGGATGAGAGAAATCTGGAAGAGCCAAAATAGGAGCAGCACACAACAATTCTTTAATCTTCTCAAATGCCTTTTGGGCATCTTCTCCCCATACGAAAGCTCCTTTCTTCAAACAACTTGTGATTGGACTTGTAATGGAACTGAAATCGCGGATGAACCTCCTATAGAATGAAGCAAGACCATGGAATGATCTAACTTCTGAAATGTTGGTAGGAGTAGGCCAAGACTTGATTGCCTTAACCTTGGACTCGTCCACGGATACACCATCTTTTGAAACAACATAGCCCAAGAAAACCACTTTCTCTACAAAAAATGAGCACTTTTCTTGCTTCCCATAAAGTTTTTTAGCTCTAAGGGTCTCAAACACCTGTTTTAAATGCAGCAAGTGATCCTCCCTGCTTTTGCTATACACCAAGATGTCATCAAGGTATACAACAACAAACCTGCCGAAAAAGGATTTAAACACTTCATTCATTAGTCTCATGAAAGTACTAGGTGCATTGGTAAGACCAAATGGCATCACGGTCCACTCATACAAACCATGTTTGGTCTTAAAAGCTGTTTTCCATTCATCACCTACACGCATTCTGATTTGGTGATAACCACTTCTCAAATCTATTTTTGAGAACACAACAGAACCATGCAATTCATCCAACATATCATCAAGTCTAGGAATAGGAAACCTGTACTTGATGGTTATATTATTCACGGCTCTACTATCCACGCACATCCTCCAAGAACCATCCTTCTTTGGCACCAACAAAACAGGAACATCAGATGGACTTAAGCTTTCACGCACATAGCCCATTTTGTTCAACAATTTGCTTTTGCAATTCCTTTGTTTCCTCCGGATTGCAACGGTATGCAGCCTTATTAGGCAAAGATGAACCTGGAATAAGGTCAATTTGATGTTCAATACCACGGATTGGAGGTAAACCTGGTGGTAATTCAGTTGGGAACACATCTTGATACTCTTTGAGCAAATCAACAATTGGACCTTCTTCTTGCACAATCTCCCCCACCTTGGGATCTTCTTTAACCACAAGCATGTAAACCACATCTCCTTGTTCAAGAGCTTGCTCCACCTCCCTTTCACTAGCCAACATAGTGAGATTTGGCTTCTTGACCTGTTTGTTACCCATTGATCTCACGGCGGTTGAAGACATGGGTTTTAACAAAAAAAAATTACCATTGTGCCTCAACTCATATTCATTACTCCTTCCTCTATGCATCACATCTCTATCAAATTGCCAAGGACGTCCCAAGAAAATGTGACAAGCATCCATGGGAATTACATCACACAAAACATAATCTTCATAAGATCCCATGGTTAAACCAACTCTAACCTGTTTTGTCACCTTCACCTTGTTTCCATCATCCAACCAATGAAGTGCATATGGCCTAGGATGGGCTGTAGTAATCAGACCCAACTTAGTCACCATTTCACTAGAAGCCACATTGGTACAACTCCCACCATCAATTATCAAACTACACAATTTGTCTCTAACCAAACATTTGGTGTGAAACAATTGGTCTCTTTGATCAACATCAGCTTATACAACATGAGTTTGGAGAGTTCTAAGTACCAAAATTGTGTCATACACCGGTGCCTCATACTTCTCTTCCTCTTCTTCTTCAGATTCTGGTTGAGCGTTGAAAGTACCACCCATTGTCTCTTCTTCTTCCAACAATTCATCACGTATTTCAACAGCCTCCCTTAGTGTCACCACTCTCCTATTTGGACATGCATTTTGGTAATGCCCGAATCCTTGACACTTGAAACAACGAACTTTGGACAAACTGGTCTCATTGTTTGCAACACTTATTTTTGGGGCTGTTGTGGAGCTACTAGCACCAATAGGACTAGATGTAGGGGCTGTTTTTATGGTAGTTTCAATTCTGGAAAATGGCTTGGTTTTGGCAGCTTCCAAGCTTGAATTTGCTCCATATCTTGTCTTCACTTGATTCTCCAATTTTAAACACAAATTACAAAGTGTTCCAAAATCAGCATAGGGATAGAGTTCCACCGTATGAGCAATATTGTAATTCAGGCCCCTTAGAAAACGAGCCATCTTTTGTTCTTCTATTTCTTCAATATCACCCAATAGTGCTAACTTCTCAAATTCATCAATGTATTCTCCAACACCCATCTTCCCTTGCTTCAAATCAGCAATCTTCTTATAAATGGCGATTTTATGATTAGTTGGCACATACCTCTTTCGTAGTTTTCTTTTTAAAGATTCCCAAGAAGAAATCTTTTCCTTGCCTTCACGGGTTCTCTTGGTTTTAAGCCCTTCAAACCACAATGAATCACCTCCACTTAACTTCAGAATTGCATATTTGCAACACTTCTCATCATTTAATTCTTTGAACTCGAACATTCTTCAATCTTCCTCTCCCAATCCAAATAACGTTCTGGATCAGTTCCACCAACGAATTCTGGAAGTTCATTAACCTTGCATTCGTCAACAACTCGTGGCTGTCCACGTCTTGGCTGGTAACACCCTCCATCTTCCATAACTCTTAGAGCCTCACGAAGATTATGAAGGAAATCTGGATCATCAAAATTCATGGCTCTCTGATACCACTAATGATGCGTGTGTGGGCGTGTTCTTGTATAGAACAGAATTAAACAATGATGAAACGGATAGATTGATAGACAACCTAGACCTATAAGTTGAATATCGGTGAAAACAAGTTAAGACCTATTAACTTGAGTTCTATCAAAATCAGGAAAACCTCCTTCAAATGATGATTTTGAGTGTAACAACTCTATGAACACAAAATTCTGGTTTGTATTGATAAAACATATGATGAACATTACAATGAAAGTAAATGGCTTTTATAGCCTAAACAAGAAAGATGTTACATGTAACGACCCGAATTTGTAAATAAATAAAATATGTAAAAATATGATAATTATGGATAAATCATATAAAACACGTAGGAATTGGTTTCGTGTCGTTTGGAGACCGTACGAGAAAGTTATGGGCGAAACCGGGTCGAGACAAAGTTGAAAAAGTGCAGCCCTGCACTCATCAGGAGTTCGCGACGCGAACTATACTTCGCGATCGCGAACGAGCTCCAGGAAGTTGGTCATGTGGTCTCTAAGTACTTCGCGATGGGTTAACGATCGCTAAGTTGGCGTACGATTTTCAGAGTTAGCGACGCGAACTACTTCGCGTCGCGAAGTATGGTCGACCAGCATTAAAGTCGGGTTTTGGCTCATTTAATGCAATAGTAAACCCTAGTTTTCTCTCTTGGCGATTTTCGAGCATAAGGGCTGTTTGGTGGTGATTTCTTCTCAAATCCTTGGTAGATTTCACTCCTAAGTGAAGAGTAAAGGTATATCTTCACTCCTTGATCTTTGTGGCTTTAGATCTATGTATTTTGATGGTTGGGTTTGAAACCCTAGTTATTGGGGGTTATGGTTTATGGTGAATAAATGATGTATACACTTAATAGATGGTATATTAACAAAGGAAACAAGTGTATGATTATGATTTGTAAGAATCTTAAGGGTTGGTTAAACCTAGGGATTGGTAAATCACCATATTTGGGGGAAATGGATTGTTGGGTGTTATCTAGAGGTAGATGAACACATTATAAGTAGTTTGTGGTGTTGAACATTGTATGATTATTGTTTTAGGCATTCGGTGAAGTATTGAAGTGGACGAAGTGTGAACAAGGAACCGGCGGAAAGAATACGGTTAAAACATCTTTATTGCTAAGGTGAGTACGTGTGGAATTTACTGAGTACATAGCTTATGTAATACATTTTATTACTTGCGTTATGGTCTATTTGCTTATTTGTGTAGACTAGTAGTTAGTGGTTAGTTATACCGATAGTTGTATTGAACTAACTTGTTTGATGATAGACGTGATAGCCGAGAGCTAGATTGACATAACCATCGGGTTATGATATGTTGAGATGATGTGATGACGCGGGGGATCCCCGGTCATGAGGTATGGAATGGGGAGCATTTGGGCGGATCCTCATCGGCCCATTCCATGATAGTAGTCTTGCTAACTGGAAGTAGTCCGGCGAGTAAGGCAGGTATAGGTAGATTGGGCGATTCCCTCTTGCCTTTACCATGAAGCTTATTAATGCGGGGGATCCCCGGTTAATAAGTTAATGTGGTACTAGTTGGTTGGGGATGTCCCGGCGACTAGTTATGATTGCTAGGAAAGCAAGGTATTAGAGTCACAATAGGGTGACTAGATAGATGGATGATTACTTACTTGTTGTTTGTTGCCATTCGGATATTACTATTAACATTGGGTCTAAACCCATGTAGCTCACGAGACGTTTTTGTCTCACGTACTCCTTGTTTTGTTTTGCTATGTACTCAGGTTCGGGATCGAAGGCTTAGGTTCGCACGGATAGAGTTGCGGGACCTAGAGTAGAAGAACTTTAGATTGGATTTATGCTTAGCTTTGGTTTTGATATATTTTGTAACACCGGAACTTTATACTCTGATCCATACCAAAGGTTTTTGTAAATCCATATTTTTGGGATAGTTCTTCTATTTATGAAAAATGTTTTATTTTGGGCAAATATTTTGTATTTAAAATTTGTGGTGTTACAACTTGGTATCAGAGCTATAGTTTAAGCGAATTAGGTTGGATGACCATCCTAGTCTTAGACTGTAGCATTAGGAATGTAAGATTCCTTAAGATCATAGGTTGACCTTGAGACTTTATATTAAGTTTAGGGTTGAACCTAGGGGACCGATGAAATTTGTTATGATTTTGGATATTGAGTCTTATGAGACTAATGGGTTGTACACAAGGTACTAAATGTTTAATGTCTTTCGTATAGTCTCGATCGAAAGTGATGGTGAACACTCGTAGAAGTGGTAAAGCCCCGGAAAACCGGGAGGAAGAGATACCTCACGTAGAGGTTGTGGTTGAACAAGAAAGTCAACCGTCGATGCACCGGGATGGTGAATCGGAAGTCGGAGCTAATAGAACTCCGGTGACCATGGCGGATCTCCAAACTTTCCTTGACCAAATCAAAGGAACGGTGGCCGAAGAAGTGCACCGTATTATTGGAGACCGTGAAAGGTCCGGTGGGGACCGTGAGTCCGAGGCTAGGTCGGAGGAGAGAACCGGGGGTAGTGGCACCGGGGAGGGGAAATCCTCCACGGGTGGCCAAAGTGATGCTAGGGCAAGGCCCGAGGTGAAAGAAGGTTGTTCATTTAAATCATTCATGGCTTGTAGTAAGTAACAATGAGGTGGATCCGGGAAACCGAGAGGGTGATCGGTAGTAGTAAGTGTAAGGATGCCGATATGGTGACGTATGCGTCACAATTGTTAAAAGAAGATGCGATGGTTTGGTGGGACATCGTGTATGAGACCCTAGGGAAAGAGGTGATTGAGAAGATGTCGTGGGACGAGTTCACCGCGAGGTTGAAAAAGAAATTTTGTCCCGAAAGGGATTTGGAGAAAATGCACGAGAAGTTCGTGACCCTCAAAAAGGGTGATATGTCGGTGGAGGAATATTCGAGGGAATTCACGGGATTGCTCCCGTTTGTTGCTAAAACCTACTCGGATGAGAGGTTGAGAGTGGTTCGGTATGCAAGTGGGCTACCGTGGGATTATCAGTTGGAGGTTAAGAGGGCGGTTTCACTTGATGAAGCTATTAGTGCCGCCCGGGGTCTTGAGGAGGTTAATGAGACACGGGTTGCCGAGAGGGCCCAAGTGGGCGAGAAAAGGAAGGCCGAGGGCGGCTCTAGTTCGTTCAAGAAGGGGAAGTTCACTTCGAGCTTCTCTAAGCAAGGTAGTGTTGGCTCGTGCAAGAAGTGCGGGAAGAATCATGCCGGCGTATGCCGAGGAGAGTCGAAAACTTGTTTTAATTGTGGGAAACCGGGGCATATGGCCCGAGAATGCAAGTCCAAATCTTTGGCCGAGATTGAATGTTTCTCGTGCCATGAGAAAGGGCACTATAGCAATGTGTGCCCAAAGAGGGGAATCGAGTCGATGGTGTCCACGGCTCAAAAGAAGGTGGAACCGGCAAAGGTGAAGGGGCGGTCCTTCCAACTGACTCGGGAGGAGGCGAAGGAGGCACACGATGTGGTGTCAGGTACTTTATTCATTAACTCTTTGCCAACTCATATTTTATTTGATTCGGGTTCCAATTATTCGTTTGTGTCTTATGAGTTCGGTTGTAAATTGAATGTGCCGTCCGAGATGTTAGATGAGGTTTATGAGATAGAAGTAGCCGACGGGAAAACGTCTATGGTCGAATGTGTTTATAGAAATTGTGAAATAGAAATAGACGGTAGAAAGTTTAAGGTAGATTTATTGCCCATGGGAATTAGGGCGTTTGATGTGGTTATCGGTATGGATTGGTTGGGTATGCACCAAGCCAAGATTTTGTGTGGAAAGAAAATTGTGTCGATTAGGACACCCGAGAATGAGAAAGTGTATGTGTATGGGGAGAAACGACATCACATGCCTAATGTGATTACCGCCATTAAGGCGAGGAAATGTATCTCGAAAGGTTGTGCATCGTTTATTGCATACGTATTAGATGGCCGAAAGGAAAAGAAGTCAATGGATAATGTTAAAATTATTCGGGATTTCCCCGAGGTATTTCCTGATGACTTGCCCGGTTTGCCACCGGAGAGACAAGTCGAGTTTAAAATTGATTTAGTTCCGGGGGCGACGCCGATTGCTCGTGCTCCCTATCGTTTAGCTCCCACCGAGATGCGAGAATTGATGACTCAATTGCAAGACTTGTTAGACAAAGGTTTTATTCGTCCGAGTTCGTCACCATGGGGTGCACCGGTGTTATTTGTCAAAAAGAAAGACGGGTCGATGAGAATGTGTATCGACTACCGAGAATTGAACAAGGTAACCATTAAGAACCGTTACCCGTTGCCGAGAATTGACGACTTATTCGACCAATTGCAAGGTGCTAGTTATTTCTCGAAGATTGATTTGAGGTCGGGTTATCACCAAGTTCGGGTGAAAGAAGGCGACACCGAGAAGACGGCGTTCCGTACACGTTATGGCCATTATGAATTTCTAGTGATGCCGTTTGGTCTTACAAACGCACCGGCTATTTTTATGGATTTGATGAATCGGGTTTGTAAACCGTTCCTCGATAAGTTTTTGATCGTGTTTATTGACGACATTTTGATTTATTCGAAAACCGAGGAAGAACACGAAGGTCATTTGAGACTTGTGTTAGATGTGTTGAAACGGGAGAAGTTGTATGCTAAATTTTCAAAGTGTGAGTTTTGGTTGCGGGAAGTGCAATTCTTAGGTCACGTGGTGACGTGTGATGGTATTAAGGTTGATCAGTCCAAGATTGAAGCGGTGTCAAATTGGGAGCCTCCGAGAACTCCTACCGAGGTTAGAAGTTTTCTTGGATTGGCCGGTTATTACCGAAGGTTTATACAAGACTTCTCGAGAATCGCGATTCCACTCACGAAGTTAACGAGAAAAAGTGAGAAGTTTGTGTGGGAGAAGAAGCAAGAAGAGGCGTTTAAATTGTTAAAGGAAAAGTTGTGTAACGCGCCGATTCTTACATTACCGGATGGTATGGAAGATTTTGTGGTTTATAGTGATGCTTCGAATCAAGGGCTCGGTTGTGTGTTGATGCAAAGAGGTAAAGTGATCGCGTATGCCTCGCGACAATTGAAGAATGCGGAATTAAGGTACACGACACACGACTTGGAGTTGGCGGCGATTATATTTGCCTTGAAGTTGTGGAGGCATTATTTGTATGGTACTCGGTGTACATTGTACACGGATCATAAAAGTCTACAATACGTGTTTACTCAAAAAGACCTTAATATGCGACAAAGAAGGTGGATCGAGTTGATTGCCGATTATGATTGTGAGATTGTGTATCACGCGGGAAAGGCTAATGTAGTGGCCGACGCCTTGAGCCGAAAGGTCTATGAGAACCCGAAACGAGGAATTTTAACACGTATAGAAGTCGTCTCGAGTATTATAGAAAGGATCAAGAATGCCCAACGAGAAGTTATGGGAAAAGACGAACTAAGACAAGAACGGTTAGGCAAGAACCAACATTTTCTCGAAAATGCACAAGGGTTGAAGACCGTAGGCGGTCGTATTTGGGTTCCTAAGTTCGGTGGTATCCGAAAAGAGTTGTTGTATGATGTGCACAAATCGAAGTATTCGATTCACCCGGGAAGTACAAAGACGTACCAAGATATGAAACGGGTTTATTGGTGGCCCGGAATGAAGGCGAGAGTGGCCAAGTATATCTCTAAGTGTGCCACGTGTGCACAAGTAAAAGCCGAGCATCAAGTACCGTATGGGGTAGCTCAATCATTGGTTGTACCGGCCGGTAAGTGGGAAGATATAACTATAGATTTCATAGTAGGTTTACCGAAGACGACTAGAGGTCACGATGCCATTTGGGTCATAGTTGACCGGTTGACCAAGAGTGCGTTATTTTTAGCAATTCGGGAAACGTTGCCACTCGAGAAATTGGCTAAGTTGTATGTTGATGAGGTGGTTCGACTCCACGGGGTTCCGTTATCGATTGTATCCGATAGAGACGCGAGGTTTACCTCGAGATTTTGGCGATCATTACAAGAAGAGTTGGGTACAAAGTTGCGGTTGAGCACGGCTTATCATCCGCAAACCGACGGTCAAAGTGAAAGAACGATTCAAACGGTCGAAGACATGTTGAGATCGTGTGTGTTAGACTTCGGCGGTAAATGGGATGAACATTTACCGTTAGTCGAGTTCTCGTATAATAATAGTTATCACTCGACTATTAAGATGCCGCCTTATGAGGCGTTGTATGGGAGAAAATGTAGAACTCCATCTTGTTGGTTGGAAGCGGGAGAGACGAAACTCACGGGTCCCGAGATCGTAAAAGTGACAAATGAAAAGATTGGTATTATTCAAACCAACATGAAAGTCGCCCAAGATAGACAACGAAGTTATTCGGGTTTGAAGAAACGGCCATACGACTTGGATGTCGGTGATATGGTCATGTTGAAAGTGTCACCTTGGAAAGGTGTAATGCGGTTTGGTAAGAAAGGGAAGTTAAGTCCAAGGTATGTTGGACCGTTTAAAATATTGAAACGGGTCGGGCTTCAAGCTTTTAAGTTGGAACTTCCACCCGAGCTTCAAGGTGTGCATGACACCTTTCACGTAAGTTATATGAAAAAGTTTATCGGGGAAGTTGAAAACATTATCCCGTTGCAAGAGTTGCGGGTTGACGGCCCGAACCGGTTAATCGAGGAGCCCGAAGCTATATTAGAAACGAAAACAAAGAAGCTTCGGAATAAGGAGATCGAGTTGGTGTTGGTCAAGTGGAAGCATTCACTTGGGCCGAATTTGACTTGGGAAGTCAAAGACGAGATTCGGAAGAGGTACCCGGATTTCGTGAACTATAATTGAGATTCCGAGGACGGAATCTTCTTAAGGGGTAGATAGTTGTAACGACCCGAATTTGTAAATAAATAAAATATGTAAAAATATGATAATTATGGATAAATCATATAAAACACGTAGGAATTGGTTTCGTGTCGTTTGGAGACCGTACGAGAAAGTTATGGGCGAAACCGGGTCGAGACAAAGTTGAAAAAGTGCAGCCCTGCACTCATCAGGAGTTCGCGACGCGAACTATACTTCGCGATCGCGAACGAGCTCCAGGAAGTTGGTCATGTGGTCGCTAAGTAATTCGCGATGGGTTAACGATCGCTAAGTTGGCGTACGATTTTCAGAGTTAGCGACGCGAACTACTTCGCGTCGCGAAGTATGGTCGACCAGCATTAAAGTCGGGTTTTGGCTCATTTAATGCAATAGTAAACCCTAGTTTTCTCTCTTGGCGATTTTCGAGCATAAGGGCTGTTTGGTGGTGATTTCTTCTCAAATCCTTGGTAGATTTCACTCCTAAGTGAACAGTAAAGGTATATCTTCACTCCTTGATCTTTGTGGCTTTAGATCTATGTATTTTGATGGTTGGGTTTGAAACCCTAGTTATTGGGGGTTATGGTTTATGGTGAATAAATGATGTATACACTTAATAGATGGTATATTAACAAAGGAAACAAGTGTATGATTATGATTTGTAAGAATCTTAAGGGTTGGTTAAACCTAGGGATTGGTAAATCACCATATTTGGGGGAAATGGATTGTTGGGTGTTATCTAGAGGTAGATGAACACATTATAAGTAGTTTGTGGTGTTGAACATTGTATGATTATTGTTTTAGGCATTCGGTGAAGTATTGAAGTGGACGAAGTGTGAACAAGGAACCGGCGGAAAGAATACGGTTAAAACATCTTTATTGCTAAGGTGAGTACGTGTGGAATTTACTGAGTACATAGCTTATGTAATACATTTTATTACTTGCGTTATGGTCTATTTGCTTATTTGTGTAGACTAGTAGTTAGTGGTTAGTTATACCGATAGTTGTATTGAACTAACTTGTTTGATGATAGACGTGATAGCCGAGAGCTAGATTGACATAACCATCGGGTTATGATATGTTGAGATGATGTGATGACGCGGGGGACCCCGGTCATGAGGTATGGAATGGGGAGCATTTGGGCGGATCCCCATCGGCCCATTCCATGATAGTAGTCTTGCTAACTGGAAGTAGTCCGGCGAGTAAGGCAGGTATAGGTAGATTGGGCGATTCCCTCTTGCCTTTACCTTGAAGCTTATTAATGCGGGGGATCCCCGGTTAATAAGTTAATGTGGTACTAGTTGGTTGGGGATGTCCCGGCGACTAGTTATGATTGCTAGGAAAGCAAGGTATTAGAGTCACAATAGGGTGACTAGATAGATGGATGATTACTTACTTGTTGTTTGTTGCCATTCGGATATTACTATTAACATTGGGTCTAAACCCATGTAGCTCACGAGACGTTTTTGTCTCACGTACTCCTTGTTTTGTTTTGCTATGTACTCAGGTTCGGGATCGAAGGCTTAGGTTCGCACGGATAGAGTTGCGGGACCTAGAGTAGAAGAACTTTAGATTGGATTTATGCTTAGCTTTGGTTTTGATATATTTTGTAACACCGGAACTTTATACTCTGATCCATACCAAAGGTTTTTGTAAATCCATATTTTTGGGATAGTTCTTCTATTTATGAAAAATGTTTTATTTTGGGCAAATATTTTGTATTTAAAATTTGAGGTGTTACATTAGAAACCCAAAAGAGGTTTGTAATAAACACACAATAAAGAAAATTATTAAATGTCACTAATGACTTATTTGTAACTTGTATCATACTTATTATTATGAGTTAATCCTTTTACTCCATGCATTTATCCTTGGTCATGTCATCTATCCATGTGATCATGCACACAAACTTTGCCACATCACTTTCCATGTCACCTTTCCACGTAGACAATGCCAATTGATCATTATTAGAGCTCACAACTTCCATATTTGTATTAATTTTAGTCATTTTCCTCTAACTACTTGTATATTATGCTTGTAAAATTATACCCCTCTTCCTTGCAAGAACCCTAACACCCCTATTTGTACATTATGCTTGTAAAACTATACCCCACTTCTTCTTCTTCCTTGCAAGAACCCTAACACCCCTAATTTCACTTTTGGCCTCCTACATCGCCATAACCACCGCCACCAACATCTGGCCTCCTCCACCCTAACATACCACCGCCACCAACATCTGGCCTCCTCCACCGCCATAACCACCGTCGGCCACCACCGAGACCACCACTGCACTCGATCTCTCTCTCCCCCTCTTCTTTTGTACAGATCTGACTGAAATGAAACCTCCTCCACCGCCATAACCACCATCGGCTACCACCGAGACCACCACTGCATCTCGATCTCTCTCTCCTGCTCTTCTTTTGTACAGATCTGACTGAAATGAAACCACCACCTCAACGCACACTTCCATATGTGCTCGATTTTGTTAGTTTATGGTGTCTTAGGTGATGATGGTGACGAAAAGTGAAGGAGATGGTGGCCGGTGATGATGGTGACGGGGTTGTTCTGGTTAAAGGATATGGTGGCGGTGGTTCAAGTGCTACCGTTTCAACTGCTGCCCAGATCTGGTCGGAGGTGTGAGGTGGTGGTCTTCCGCCGCCTTCATCTTCTCCGGCAAGAATCGTCTTCTCCGGCAAGAATAGATCTGTGAAGTATAGATATGTTTGAAGATGGATATTTGAAATTGAAGGGGTTGAACATTTTGATGTTTTTTCTTAAAATTAAAAGTAAATAAGAATGTACAAACTTCAAAGCATATAGTACAAGTGATTTGAGGAACATAAAAGAAGAAAGAGAGAAATAAAATTAGAAATAAACAGGAAAAATGGAAAAGACCAAAATGCCCTCACGTTTTCAGCACGTGAGGGCTTTAACGGCCAAAAAGATAGGCAAGCTGACGGAAGGACAAAAAACGGAATTTGGCATAGTTCAGGGACAAAAAAATGGAAAAAGAATCACATGGACAAAAACGCAGAATCGGGTAAACCACAGAGACAAAAACAGTAATTTACTCTTATTTTTAATATAAACTTATGTTGATCTGTTTTGACGAGAACCTGTTTTTGTTTCTCCTCTAGTTTCTTGCTAGAAGTTTTTATTTATTTATAGCTTTTTTAGGGGTGGGAGAGGGGTTATCGGAAGTTGCTGAAACTTCCTATTTTATTTTTTTGCGGTTCAAAAAAATCTATGAAATTATTAGTATTACATAGGGCTTGCTACTAATTATTAGCAATACTTTCTCAAACACCCCTAGGTACCCCATTGGCTGGAAGTTTAATTTTATTTAAATTTTGAAAACTTAGTTCAAAGTGAAGTGGGCCGTGTATTAAATGCTTAAAATTTCTTTTTTAATTCGAACCATGTATTAATAGTTGGCATGTGGAGTCTTTTTGTCCTTAAGTTTTCAGGGTTACATTTATACGTAGGTTTCAAATTCTAAACACAAACAAGCACGTTAGAATTAAGCTTCCCAATTTGTTGAAAATTACAATTATAAAGTTAAACAGTATATAACATAAGTTTACTTTCATTTTCCCAAATTCTTAGTTATGATTGCTTATTTTTACATTATAGTATACTACTCTTGTTTATGTCTTAAATATTCACTCTCACCTTCTGATATTTATCTTTTAACATTTTATTCTACTTGCGGAACGTATTGGGCCAACATGACTAGCCCGTTTTATAAATATGTCCCGGTTATGGTTGAATTTTTTTTGGGTAAAAGGGATCAGTTTTTGTGATTAATATATTTGTCGGGGTCAATTTTTTGGATAAAATTAACTAAACGAGTCAGATTAGGTTGAGATTTATGAACCTTCCAATACTACAATTTGAAACCGACACAAATTGAAAGCCATTCATTTATATGGTAGGGGTACCACTTGGCATAATGAAGTTGATGCGTGTGCAATTCACGTGTTATGGATTTATTGTAGGTAACAGATATATTAAATATAATAATTTTTTGTAACAACCAAAAGCATTACATATAAAGAATTGCTCGACTCATAAACGTAAGATAAACTCCAAACAAATCATTCACAAACCAAAACAAATAATATAGCGAATACAGTCGCGAAGCTCGTATTCATCCCTGCCCCAGGCGCTGGCCATATCATATCAACGGCCGAGATCGCAAAATTACTCGTGAACCGAGATCAACGGCTCTCAATAACCGTCCTTGTCATCAAGTCTCCTGATACAATCGCCTACATCGAATCGTTGGCTAAGAACCCTATGGATCGCATATCCTTCATTGAACTCCCTCAAGACGGAAAACCCCCAATTCATGAGCCAAAAACCCCCATGACCTCCTTCAATAATTTCATCAGCAGTTACTGTAATTCTGTTAGAAAAGTCGTGTCCGACATGATGAGTCAACCGGGTTCAAGTCGGGTTGCCGGGTTTGTTGTCGACATGTTTTGCACCAGCATGATAGATGTAGCTAACGAGTTTAATGTTCCGACTTACGTTTTCTTCACTTCTAATGCCGCTTTTCTTGGATTTTTGTTACATATCCAGTCACTTTGTGATGATCAGAATCTAGACTTTGTCGAGTTGAGTAACTCGGATACCGAGTTACCCGTTCCGAGTTTTGTGAACTCAGTGCCGACCAACGTCTTTTGGGCTGTTCTCCAGACCAAAGACGGGGTCGACTTTGTTCGTTATTGTGCTCGGAAACTTAGAGAGGTCAAAGCAATCATGATTAATACATTCTTGGAATTAGAAACACATGCGATTGAATCGTTGTCTGCTGACATCAGCATCCCGCCTGTGTATCCAGTCGGACCAATACTTAGCCTAGTAGGAAAACCATTGGACGATGATGTCATCACGTGGTTAGACGATCAACCGCCTTCCTCGGTGGTGTTTTTGTGCTTTGGTAGTATGGGAAGCTTTGATGAGATCCAAGTGAAGGAGATAGCATACGCTTTAGAGCGTAGCGGTTATAGATTTGTGTGGTCCCTACGTCGACCACCGTCAGACGACGAGACATCAAGATTCCCCGGTGTATACGAGGATCCTGGAATGGTGTTACCGGAAGGGTTTCTGGAGTGCACTGCGGGAATTGGGAAAGTGATCGGGTGGGCCCCACAAGTGACATTGCTGGCCCACCCTGCAGTGGGAGGGTTTGTGTCCCACTGCGGATGGAACTCGTTATTGGAGAGTTTGTGGTTTGGTGTACCAACGGCTGCATGGCCAATTTACGCCGAGCAACAAATGAATGGTTTTGAAATGGTGGTGGAGTTGGGATTAGCGGTTGAGATTAAGTTGGATTATAAAAAGGATGTGTTTAATTTGAAGGGTGATCATACGGGCATTGTGAGTTCAAAGGAGATAGAAAGTGGTATAAAACGGTTAATCGAGGGTAACGAGACTAGAACAAAAGTGAAAGAAATGAGTGAGAAGGGTAGAATAGCAACGGCAAAAGGCGGTTCTTCGTATGCATCTATTGACCGTCTAGTTCAAGACTTCATAATAAACATCCCCTAATTTCAATTAGTTTGTTATGAAGTCAAAAAGAATGGCAAATTAATCGTTTAATTATTAAATATTGTTAATATTCTTTTACAGTTAATATTCTTAATTAAGTAATTAGTTTGTATTTGATAAGTTATTTCCTTTCATTGTAATTACTTATTAGCTGACTACCGAAGCGAAACGAATACAAATATTACCATTTTTTTTATTTTTTATAGTTGAGTTGAGCTAAGCATGAAACTCTATGGACCCCATCACATGATGAATTTTGATGTCTACCACACCCGTGCTCTTTCTGTGACCATGCTCTCGTCACAAATCCGATGCGGTCCACAAAGGAAAATGATCCCAATTAGTTTCCATTTTTATCTTTGTTTCAGAATGAATATGACATTACAAAATAAAAGTTAGTGGTTATACTTTATACGATGCACATGCGAGCGATGAAATGACGTCAGTTAAATTGACATTATCTACTAGAAAATGGCGTATAAACATAAGATAAACTTCAAACAAACCATTCACAAACCAAAAAAAAAATGTCGAACACAAAAGTAGAGCTCATATTCATCCCCAACCCAGGGGTTGGACACATCATGTCAACGATTGAGATCGCAAAATTACTTGTGAATCGAGATCAACGGCTCTCGATAACCGTCCTTTTCATCAAGGTTCCGGGTTTGGGTAGCACAACATTCATCCAATCATTAGAAAAGAATACAACGGCCCGTATATCATTCATTGAACTCCCACAAGATGATGAAACCCCACCGATGATTGACCCGAAAGATCCGATGAATTCCTTCAATAATTTCATCAGCAGTCATTGCAAATATGTTAGAAACGTGGTGTCTGACATGATGAGTCAACCGGGTGGTTCGAGACGGGTCGCTGGGTTTGTTGTAGACATGTTTTGCACAAGCATGATAGATGTAGCTAATGAGTTTAATGTTCCGTGTTACGTTTACTTCACTTCAAATGCGGCTTTTCTCGGGTTTGAATTTTATATCCGCGCAATGTGCGATGATCAGAAGCAAGACGTTATCGTGCTGAGTAACTCGGATACGAAGGTACCGGTTCCGAGTTTCGCCAAACCGTTGCCAACGAAAGCGTTTTGGAGCGTTGTTAAGTGTAGAGAAGGACTTGACTTTGTTATGATGTCGGCCCGGAAACTTAGAAATCTGAAAGGAATCATGGTTAATACATTCTTGGAATTGGAAACACACGCGATGAAATCGTTGTCGGATGACATCAGCGTCCCGCCAGTGTATCCGGTGGGACCGATACTCAATCTAGAAGACGGTCCCAGTGCCGGAAAAGCGTTGGACGCTGATGTCATCGCGTGGTTAGACGTGCAACCGCCTTCCTCGGTTGTGTTGTTATGTTTTGGGAGTATGGGATGTTTTGATGAAGCCCAAGTGAAGGAGATAGCACATGCTTTAGAGCATAGTGGATATCGTTTCTTGTGGTCCCTACGTCGACCTTCATTGGACGAAAAGTCAATAGTCCCCGGTGAATACGCGGATCCCGGAATGGTGTTGCTGGAGGGATTTTTGGAGCGAACATGTGGTATAGGGAAAGTGATTGGGTGGGCCCCACAGGTGATGCTGCTGGCCCACCCTGCAGTGGGAGGGTTTGTGTCCCACTGCGGGTGGAACTCGTTGTTGGAGAGTTTATGGTTCGGTGTACCAACGGCTGTATGGCCAATGTATGCCGAACAACAGATGAATGCGTTTGAAATGGTGGTGGAATTGGGATTAGCGGTTGAGATTAAGTTGTATTATAAAAAGGATATGTTTTATCCTAAGGGTGATACGGGTATTGTGACTTCAAAGGAGATAGAAAGTGGTATAAAACGGTTAATGGAGAGTAACGAGATTAGAACAAAAGTGAAAGAGATGAGTGAGAAGGCTAGAGCAGCAGTGGTGGAGGGCGGTTCTTCGTATGCATCTGTTGACCGTCTTAT
The DNA here is from genome assembly GCA_963853835.1 of Calendula officinalis. NCBI lineage: Eukaryota > Viridiplantae > Streptophyta > Magnoliopsida > Asterales > Asteraceae > Calendula > Calendula officinalis. The sequence continues at coordinate 34,617,485 of OY970823.1, read as the reverse complement.
TCAAGACTTCATAAAAAATATCCCTTAATTTCGACTTTTGTTTTGTGTCTTCTTTACAAAAGTACTAATGGTCAGGGGGGTTAGAGCAAATTGACCATTGTTAGGGGACAAACTAATCGTTTTAATTATCAAATATTGACGTTCCTTTTTAATTAGTTTTTTTTTGTTGGAAAAAAATTGGTTAGACCTGAATCAGAGCTTCGGTATTATCATCACCCCGACCAAATCAACCATAGAAATTATATATATAATCAAACTGCCAAATACTATCAACACCATACAAACCTGACCAAATACTACCACAACATCCAGGCTACAACTAACATACAACAAGCTAAACATCAAAAAACAAAATTAATACTCCAATCTGCAGCCACCTTCAATACATTCCTGGAAGCTTTCACTTTTAATCCCATAAGCTGAAGTTTAATACAGTCCTTAATTTCCTTTTGTGATTAATTAACTATTTAGGTTTGCCTTAGAGTATAAGGTGTAGGATAGGATGTTATAGTTTAGTTATAGAATAACATGACTATAACATGCACCCGGTATGGTGTAGCATGTTATAGCCAAGTTATAACATTTTAGGGAGGGGCATATAACGAGGTGATAACGGTTGCATACCCATAGCTCTTATATTATCAATTTTTTGTCTCATTTCTTTGCCGAAGCCCGATCCGATGTCTCCTTTTAGCGTTATAAAAAAAGATACATTAGTTAACTAACGAAATAAAAAGTGCATAATATTTATGAAATTTTCCCTAACATAATACTTTGAAGACCTTCTCTGTTTTCGTATCATATTTGATGTGTGGGGTCAATCCAACCTTACCCGAATTGGCATTTAATAATTTTACTGTTCAAACCTAACCCAAATTGGCATTAAATTTTCGTCTTCTCATCTTTAAATGACGTCCCTAGCTTTTGGTCCATGTTATGTGATGGCATGTGGAGTCTATTTTACCACGTGTTTTCTGCGTCACAACTAGGCCTGTGCAAAATGGATTGGGAATCGACTGGGACCACAGAACCGGACCGAGCTACATCAGTTCGGTTATCGGTTCTAAACTTTATGAAAAATCGGTTCTCGGTTCCAACCTTCGGTCCGTTCCAAAACCAAGAAAACCCAAAAAATAAAAACAATAACCTTGGTTTTCGGTTCGGTTCGGTTCCGTGGTGCTCTAATGTATAATTATACAAACCTGTTAATAGATCGGCTCATTCCCCGATCATAAACAGAATAGAAACTTAAAACAAACCGTTCGATAACCAAACCAAAAAAAAAAAATGGCAAATACAATTGCAGAGCTCGTATTCATCCCCAGTCTCGGCACTGGTCATATCATGTCAACCATCGAGATCGCAAAATTACTGGTGAATCGAGATCAACGGCTCTCAATCACCGTCCTTGTCATCAAGTCTCCTAGCTCGGGTTCTCGATCTGCTACTATAAACGCTATGGAGCGTATATCGTTCATTGAACTTGAAACCCCACCAATTTGTGACCCAAAATCTCCAATCACAACTTTCATCAGCAGTCACTGCAAATATGTTAGAAACGTGGTGTCCGACATGATGAGTCAACCGGGTTCAAATCGGGTCGCCGGGTTTGTTATAGACATGTTTTGCACCAGCATGATTGATGTGGCTAATGAGTTTAATATTCCGACATATATTTATTACACATCTAATGCTGCTTTTCTTGGATTTAAGTTATATTTACAAAAACTATTTGATGATGAGAACCAAGACGTTGTCGAGTTGAGCCACTCGGATACCGTGATATCGGTTCCGAGTTTTGCGAGCCCGGTGCCAACGAAGGTCTTTCCGAAGAAGGTCGAGACCCGAGAAGGTTTTGAGTTGGTTTTAGGGTGTGCGCGGAAACTTAGAGAGGTCAAAGCAATCATGGTCAATACATTCTTGGAAGTGGAAACACACGCGATTGACTCGTTGTGTAATGACATCAGCGTCCCGCCGGTGTATCCGGTAGGGCCCATACTCAACCTTGAAGGCGGTGTTGGTGCCGGAAAACCACTCGACGATGATGTCATCGAGTGGTTAGACGGCCAACAGCCTTCCTCGGTGGTGTTTTTATGTTTTGGGAGTATGGGAAGCTTTGATAAGGTCCAAGTGAAGGAGATAGCACGTGCGTTAGAGAAAAGTGGCTACCGTTTCGTGTGGTCCCTACGTCGACCTCCATTAGACAAAACATCAAGAGCCCCCGGTGAATACGAGGATCCTGGAATGGTGTTACCAGAAGGGTTTTTGGAACGAACTGCAGGAATTGGGAAAGTGATCGGGTGGGCCCCACAGGTAAGACTGTTGGCCCACCGTGCAGTGGGAGGGTTCGTGTCCCACTGCGGGTGGAACTCGTTGTTGGAGAGTTTGTGGTTTGGTGTACCAACGGCAACATGGCCTATGTACGCAGAGCAACAGATTAATGCATTTGAAATGGTGGTGGAGTTGGGATTAGCGGTTGAGATTAAGTTGGATTATAAAAAGGATTTATTTAATCCTAAGGATGAAACGGTAATTGTGAGTTCAAATGAGATAGAAAGTGGTATAAGACGATTGATGGAGGATAACGAGATTAGAGCAAAAGTAAAAGATATGAGTCAGAAAAGTAGAGCAGCAACGGTAGAAGGCGGTTCGTCCTATAAGTCTGTTGGCCGTCTTATCCAGGACTTTAAAAGCAACATCTCCTAAATTCGACTTTTGTTTAGTGTCCTATGAGTATGTTTTTATAGCTTACGTACCATTGTAATACATTAGTTTTAAAACATAATTACTAGCAAAATTTTAATAAACATAATTAAGCAATTCGATTAAAGCACAGTGACAAAGAAAAAACTGCAACATAAGAAGATATAATAGTGTGCCATTTGGATTAACACACTTAATGCAATGAAGCTGGATCGTTTAAATCGATTGTTCTATTAGATTGAATCAATATTTAAACACATGTCCTGAGACAGAACTTGTTTGATAAAAATGCTTCTATATGTCATTCAAATATTCAGAAACCTGTTTCCAGTAGGAAGAAAAGCCAGAGATTGAGTCCGTGAAATCCTCCAAAATTGCTATTTAAACGCGTAAACAATCATTCAGAAAGGAGTGAATCGATGAATTCTTGTGTGTGTCAGTCGGTGATTCAATCTTGAATACATATATGAACCGGTAAACATGTTACAATTAGAAAAGAAAAAAAAAACAGAGTCACGGTGAAAATTTTCAAATTTGGTTTTTAAGCGCATAAAAAGACCAAGGAAACAATATCTGAACGAAAGGATATTAAAAACCGTTTACCGAAACGATGCAATGCAAAATGGAAACCGCCTGCCCTATTATGACGTCACCACCGAAACCATTGGGGTAAATTGATGGCCTAATTAATTGGCTGACAACTCAGCATTTGAAATTTGAAAGCAAAATTGAATAGAGAAATGTTATTGGTTCTTGGGTACCAAGATGTCAAATTTAGAAATTATTATACTTATGAGCATAAGACAATGAGTAGATTATATATGTAAAATTTAGAAGTTAGTAGGAATATGAGTAAGAAGGAATTATAGGAAGGAATACCATTTCTCAATTGAATATTAAATCACGTAATTGGGATCATAAATATAAGAAAAACTTCAGACAAAACATTCTTACACTAAAAGCAGATGGCGAATACAATTATGGTCAACTTAAAAGCTCCAATTCATCATTTATGTGTATAGTTGTTCACGTAAAGACCATGGGTTCTTGTAGCTTAGGTTGTTAGTGATTCTTATTAATAACCGGCAGGTCGCATGTTTGAGTCATATAATTAACATATCCAACCATGTCCTCTATAAATCTTTTTTATCTCTATTAATGTATGGTGAGATCATTCCCTCTAAACAAAGTTTTAAGAGTAAATTACACGAATGGTCCATGTGGTTTACACAATGTTTTGGATTTGGTCCATAAGTCTCAGTAATTACACCCGTGGTCACTGTGGTTTACACTTCGTATTGGTTTTGGTCCCTAATACTTATAACCGTTAAAATTTGCTTTTAACTTTTTTTAATTGACAACTTTACCTTCACCACTCATTCCTCTTTCCTTCAACTCAACATACAAAAACAAACCCAAATTAAAACCCTAACCCTAATTAAAAAATCATCCAAATTCATGTACATTAACATTTTTTTTTATTTGCAAATTAAGTTGTAGCAATGAAGTGTGATGTCGGTTATTATGGCTATTGGGTCCAACAATGGCACCATCAATAGCTTCCTGGTTTTCAGTCCTCGAAGCCCTAGCCGCATAAAGCAACATATGCTCTTTATCATCCAAATCTGGGTGTGTTTTTCTTGATGCAATTGTACCTGTATCAAATAATTAAACACCTTTAATCTCATAATTACACTACAAATCCTGTAATTAGCATAAAATATATTCATACTAATAGTTTTGCTTAATTTTGAGAAGAGAATTCTGTAGGGCTTAAAGTAACTTCAAAGGGATAAATAGCTTGAATAGTTGTTCAATGCTATTTATTAGCAATGTGGTTCATTCTAACAAAAACAACCAAGTTAAATCGCAGGAAAGCAACAAAATTCTCAAATAAACACATACAAATCACAGGAAAACAAACAGGAGGAATACCAACTTAAGAGCAGCGAGAGATTGATTAACGTATAATATAAGCCTAAGCTTGTCCTGCAATGCCAACAAATCACTCCTGTAAGATTCAAATCCTGAATTTGACGCACTGAATCCACTAAATCTACATCCAAAAGCCTAATTGTCTCCTTCGATTCACGGATCCGATTACATCCCTCAACAATCTTCAGATTCAAATCTTCTAACTGACCTTGTGCTTCAAAAAACGAATTCGAACGCAACGAGATCTCCTTAACCAAATGAAGCTCAACCACATACCCTTTATCATCCAAATTTGGATGATTTTTAATTGTGGTTAGGGTTTTAATTTGGGTGTGTTTTTGTATGTTGAGATGAAGGAAAGAGGAAGGAGTGGCGAGGGTAAAATTGTCAATTAAAAAAAAGTTAACAGCAAATTTTGACGGCTGTTAGTATTAGGGACCAAAACCAATACGAAGTGTAAACCACAGTGACCACGGGTGTAATTATTAAGACTTAGGGACCAAATCCAAAATATACGCGGAGCAACAGATTAATGCATTTGAAATGGTGGTGGAGTTGGGATTAGCGGTTGAGATTAAGTTGGATTATAAAAAAGATTTATTTAATCCTAAGGATAAAACGGTAATTGTGAGTTCAAATGAGATAGAAAGTGGTATAAGACGATTGATGGAGGATAACGAGATTAGAGCAAAAGTAAAAGATATGAGTCAGAAAAGTAGAGCCACGGTGGTGGAAGGCGGTTCGTCGTATGCATCTGTTGACCGTCTTATTCAAGACTTCATAATAAACATCGACCCCGAAGTCCGACTTTTGTTTAGTGAATTGTAATATACTGAATTAATATAAAACGTCACCTAATTATTGGATATATAATAACTAGATTATAACCCGTGATAAATCACGAGTATCTTATAAAATTTTCATAATCTTTATACCAACTAATTACGATATACACCAAAATTAAAGTACAGAATCACGATAAATCACGTAAGCTAATAATTAAATACGTAATACCCCATTATAGATACCACAACTATTCGCACACGTTGGTGTTTGGATGAACTTTGCCACGCGCTGATCATCCGTTGGTAGTTTGGATATTTTAGCTTTTTTTTTAACAACGGATGGACTTTCGTTTGTATATTTTTTAATACCATTAAAATTTGTATAAGAAACAAAAGTCGCATGCATTTACTTCCTGCAGCTCGAACATGACACTTGAGGTTTCAATCTATACACGTGTCCTATCCTTGTTCAATGGATTGAAACCGCCTCAATTAACTGCGATATAAACACAACATAAGTAAACTTCACACAAACATACAATTGATCGATCATGAACCCAAAGATCGAAATGGCTAGTAAGACAGTTGCCGAACTCATATTCATCCCCTTACCTGGATTTGGTCATATTATGTCCACCATTCAGATCGCAAAAGTGCTCCTAAATCGCAACCAACACCTCTCAATAACCGTCTTAATCATTAAACCACCTCCTGGCTCGGCTATAACCAACTTCACCGAATCATTGGTCAACGAAACTACGGATGATCGCATACGCTTGGTTGACCTCCCTCAAGAGATCGAAACCCTACCAAAACTCGACCCCAAAGCTCCCATATCTTTCATCCATCAATTCATCAAAACAAATTCCAAACATGTCCGAAACGTTGTGGCGGATATGGTCATGAATCGACCGAGTTCTCGAGTAATTGGGTTCGTTGTTGACATGTTTTGTGTGAGCATGATGGATGTGGCTAATGAGTTCAATATTCCAACTTATGTGTACTTCACTTCTAATGCTGCTTTTCTTGGCTATAAGTTGTATATCCAAACTTTATGTGATGTTCACAAACAAGATATATTCGAGTTGAGCAACTCGTATACCGAGGTATCGATTCCGAGCTTTGTCAAGCCGGTCCCAACTAAGGTCTTTCCGGCGGTGTACCAGGCTCAAGAAGGGTTGGACTTTGTTGTGTATTGTGTTCGGAGATTTAAAGAGGTCAAAGGAATCATTGTTAATACTTTCTTGGAATTGGAAACGCATGCGATTGAGTCGTTGTCTTCTGACACCAGCTTTCCTTCAGTGTATCCGGTGGGACCCATACTCAACCTACACGGTGTTTCGCGCGAACCCCAAGACAACGATGTCATCATCAAATGGTTAGACGATCAACCGCCTTCCTCGGTGGTGTTCTTGTGTTTTGGGAGTTTGGGTAGTTTTGATGAGATCCAAGTGAAGGAGATAGCCTACGCTTTAGAGCGTAGTGGTTATCGTTTTGTGTGGTCCCTACGCCAACCACCTATACCCGGGCACGCAATGGAAGTCAGCAGTGATTACGAGGATCCGGCAGCGGTACTGCCACACGGATTCCTCGAACGCACTGCTGGAGTAGGGAAAGTGATCGGGTGGGCCCCGCAGGTGAGGTTGCTGGCCCACCCTGCAGTGGGAGGGTTTGTTTCCCACTGCGGTTGGAACTCGTTGCTGGAGAGTTTGTGGTTCGGCGTACCAACGGCAACATGGCCAATGTACGCCGAGCAACACATGAATGCGTTTCACATGGTGGTGGAGATGGGATTAGCGGTGGAGATTAAGTTTGATTATAAGAAGATTAATGTGTTTGATACAGGGGACGATACGGTCATTGTCATGGCAGAGGAGATAGATAGGGGGATTAGGAGACTAATGGAGGATAAAGAGATTAGAGCGAAAGTGAAAGAGATGAGCAAAATAAGCAGGACAACATTGACTCAGGGAGGTTCGTCTTATGATTCAATTGGCTGCCTCATTCAGGATTTCACTAATTAGACCACTTTTTGTAAGTTGTCACTAAAGTGATGGTATGCGATTATCTGAATTTTGGTCAATAAATTCTTGTTGACCAGCTGTTAGCTTTAGTGACTAACTCTTTGTATAATACAAATAAAAGGTGAAAGCGAAACATTATAAATTATGTACGTTGTTCATCTTATTATAACAAAACTTGAGAACATACAATAAAAACATGTGCAAAAGCCGAACATACAATAAAAACACGTCGAAATTAAAGACCGAACTCATTTAATGTTACTCATGAAATCCTGAATGACGTGGCCAACTGAAGCATATGACGAACCTCCCCGAGTCACCGTTGACCTGCTCAGTTTGCTCATATCTTTCACTTTTGCTCTGACCTCGTTATCCTCCATTAGCCGTCTTATCCCCTTCTCGATCTCGTTTGCCGTAATAATGACCATATCGCCCTCCGGATTAAACACATTATTCTTATAATCCATTTTAATCTCAACCGCTAATCCCAACTCCACCATCATCTCAAAGGCATTAATTTGTTGCTCTGTATACATTGGCCATGTTGCCACTGGTACACCAAACCACAAACTCTCCAACATTGAGTTCCACCCGCAGTGGGATACAAACCCTCCCACTGCAGGGTGGGCCAGCAGTCTCACTTGTGGGGCCCACCCGATCACTTTCCCTATTCCAAAGGTTCTGTCCAAGAATCCATCCGGTAATACCCCTCTCGGATCATCATAATCGCCAGGTAGGACTTGAAACGACTCCTCTCGTAAAGGAGGTCGGCGTAGGGACCACACGAATCGATAACCACTACGCTCTAAAGCGTGTGCTATCTCCTTCAATTGGTCCTCATCAAAACTTCCCATACTCCCAAAACACAAGAACACCACCGCGGAAGACGGTTGACCATCCAACCAACTAATGACATCATCCACGTCATCACCTTTTCCGGCTACACCTTCTAGATTGAGCAACGGTCCCACCGGATACACGGGCGGGAAGTTGGCGTCAGAAGAAAATGACTCTATTGCATACGGTTCCAACTCCAAGAATGTATTAACCATAATCCCTTTAGCACCTCTCATATACCGAACCGAACGCATCAAAAAGTCCAAACCTTCACGAGTCTGGTACACCGACGGAAACACTTCCGTTGGCACCAGATTCACGAAACTAGGGACAAGTATACAACCTCCCGAGCTATTACTCATCTCAATAACCCGATCTTGGTCTAGATCCACACAAAGTGTCTCGATATACACCTTAAAACCAAGAAAAGCGGCATTCGAAGTGAAGAACACGTAACTCGGGACATTAAACTCATTCGCCACATCTATCATGCCGGTACACAATATGTCAACAACAAACCCGACAACCGGACCAAAACCTGGGTCCTTTATCATGTTAGCGACAAAATCTCTGACATATTTGCAATGACTATTGATGAACTCATAGAACGAGCTAAGGGGAGCTTTTGGGTCGAGTTTTGGCGGCGTTTCGTCTTGCTCGAGTACAATGAAACGTATTCGATCAATACACTTATTTGACAATGATTTGATGTAGGTGGTTAGAGCTAAGGACGAATAAGGAGCGTTTATGATGAGAACGGTTATGGAGAGCCGTTGATCACGATTCACGAGTACTTTTGCCATCTCGATGATGGACATTATATGGCCCATTCCTGGGACAGGGAGGAATACGAGCTCTGCATTTGTGTTCGCCATGAAATGTATTTTTTTTTTTTTAATTTGAAGCTTGTTTTCTGTTGGTTTGAGTTTTGGTCACTATAAAATAGTATAAATAGCATCGATTTAGTTGACGTCATTGCATTGCTGGCAGTATTCCTATAGCGTAATTTTATATAATTATATGCATTAACTTCCAAAATTGACGTGCATAACAAGTAGACTTTATCACCAAGAAATTAATGGACCACGTGAAACAGACTTGGGGTTACTAAACAAATCATGTACTTACAAACGCTGCTATAAAACTAATTATACAAGAACAAACTCAGTTAATTACACTTCTAGGAGTGCCAAAAATAATTAACTAATAGTCAAAAAAGTGTTACTAAAGATCAGGGAAAAAATAAAGACTAGTAGGTAGAACATAGTGACAAGATAAAGCGTGGTCAATAAATTCTTAACATTTCAATGAATCAACTTTTTTTTTTAAAAAGCGTCAGTAAAAAGCTTTTACCTACACTTTCTAAAAAGTGTAGGTAAGCATGTAACTTTTTATTACACTTTTGGAAAATTGGTAAAAACCCATTTATGTCATATACTAAACTAGTGATGATGTGTAGTTAGTTCAGTTAGTTATCATTTTGTTCTAGATTTACAAAAACTAGTTATAGTTAACAATCCATAAACAGACAATATGTTACACATTATTCATAATAATACACCCCACAAAAAGCACCCTAAAATGTTAGATTAGAAACAAAAACAGAATTATAATTATCACCAACGTTGTTCGGTCCTTGTTCTTGATCCTTGTCCTTGAAACCCGGTTGTTGGTGGGCCATAATTGGGCTTCTTTGAGAACTGTGTTGCAGCTGCTTTTGCACCATCTATGGCTGCTTTAAGGGTTGGAGATGAACCCGAACCCGAATCCGTTTTCGATTTGTTAACCCGGTTCACAAGTGACCCGGGTTTTAAAGATAACGGGTTTAATGGGTCGGGTAATGGAAACTTGACCCGTAATGGTGGTTCAACTGGACAAAGACCTCTAAGTGCTCCCTCAAGAACCTACCCAGAAAAGAAAAATCAAATTAAAAATATATATAATAAAAATATAAATAAGGGAGACTCGGTAACTCGCACCCGCAAATGTAGGTGTTTAGAGTGAATGATAGAATTTAATTACCCTTTTTTCTAAGTTATAGACTCCTTGATATCCACGCATTTCAAATGGTACAAGCAATTTCTGCATAAAATATTTATTATTTAAAAAAGTTATTTACTAAAAAATAAAAGATAAAAAGATGCTAATAGAAGACGTTTTAAAGAACTAAATAACTATTAATAAGCAAACCTGTGGTTGTTCACATAGCCAACAAAAAGCTGTTAATGCTTCCAGCCTCACCTGTAATGAGAATTCAGAATTAAAATCAAACAGATTTAATTTGACTTTCGACAATTAAAAAGTTGACTTTTTTAAGACATTTTGTGGTGCAGGGTAGAGGTTTTGATGTATACCCCTTGAGGAACATCTTCCCATGATGCAAGCTCTTCACCTTTAACACATCCAACTACTTCAACACAACCTGTATCAAGAACACAATTTACATATTTTTACTTTTTAGCGAATGCTCCATATAAAAACAATAAGAAATGCACAGTATATAAGTCTGTAATTGACTACAAATGGTTACCTAATAGCCTTGAAACTGGATAATGTTCTGGGAATTTAAGATCTGTAACTCCATCTAATGCATATATTTGTCTGTAAAAATCCTCCATTGCTTTAATTGTTTCAGGATCAGGGACCTTACCGGCAGCATGAATCCAAATTCGGCCTTCAAAACGTTTTCACAAACACAAATTAATAACTTCAGCACAAATCATCAAAAGTTCAAAACTCTAAGACTCTTAAGCAAAAGACTAATTATATCAAATAATCAACGATTTGAGTAAAATAAGTTAAATAACTATCTCTTGTCCCTCTGATTTGCACAATTATAACTCTAAAAAGCCTACTGCTTATTTTTAGATGGATCATGTTCCTAATTTGTCATCTAATTTAAATTCGCAAAACAAACAGCATCTCCGACAGCATAAACTTAATTACAAAAAGTTCGGGAACAACATATCATGAGACACTGCATTAATTGGATTTCGAAATAACTAGCAAAACCAGAACAAATTGAAGATGTAAATTAGGCAAAAACCTGTAATTGGTGAAGGCCACGATCTTCCTTCAATCCGTTTGATGCCATAAACAAGCAGCGAAGCCCATGGCTGATGCATCGTCAGACATGGATTTCTGTAATTTCCGTCACCTCTGCTTCTACTTCCCATGGATTTTGTGTCACAAATTTCAGAATTCAGGTATCAATGCAGATTTCAGGTGTATCGAGTGATAGATATCGACAGAGAATTCGTTTGATGGTTGGAATTTCAAGTATCGATAAGGATTTTATGTGTACAGAGGGTTCGATGCGTTAGGGTTTATGGAGGATTTCCCCCAAAACTTTCCTTTTCTGTTTTAGGGAGCAACTAACTTTAACTACAAACGACAAATTAGTCCCTAAAGTACATTGAGATTTACATTAATAGTCCCTAAGGTAGTAAGGTACTTCAGATATTTCATGTTTTAAGAAAATATTACATATTCAGTTCACCAATATGATCGTTGAGTCTCAAGGAGTAGGCCATTATACGAACTAAATAAATACAAGCGGATTTTGTTCGTGTTCGTTTGATAAGAAAAATAAGTGTTTACGAACCATTCACATAAACGAACACACATTAACGAACGGCTTAACGAACATTCATGAATGTAAACAAACGAACGAGGCTTAACGAACGTAAAATGAATGAACGAACTTTAACAAGTTTTGTCAATAATCCTTTAAGATTTTTTTAATCATTATAGAAAGGAAATTAAATAAATAACTTAATATAGAGCAAAACTTGAAATGAAAAACAATAAAAAAAAACTTAAGTTATTAGACGAAGAAGATTAGGCCCTATAAACGAACTGAATGAACCTAGATGGGCTTGTTCGTGTTCGTTTGTTTAATAAAAAAAGGAATTAACTTTATAGTACTCAATTTGTATATTTACAATTAATAATTCAAATTTTAATGAACCTTAACGAACATAAACAAACGCTATTGTTGTAACTTAAACGAACACTAATGAACGAAGGCAAGCGAACTATAACGAACATAATTGAAAGTATGAGACATCTGTTTGTTTTCCATTTATTTAACTAAATAAATACAAAATCTTATTCATGTAACGCTTTGTTCTATTTGTTTACAGACCTATCAACGAGTGTTTGAGGGATGTTCAAAACTAGCAGAGGTTTTTCCCGCGCGATGCCACGGGCGATTTTCATATAATACCCAAACTAATATTTATTGGTATTCGTGCAACCATAAATAAATAAATAAAAATTGCTATGAAAAAAAAGTATTGAAATCTACACATTGATTCTTTTTTTGAACGGTATGTAAATAATTTTAACTATAGAATCAAGTTAGTAAATGTTATATTACTAATTTTCACTTTACATTTTTTGGACAAAAAGATAAACATAGTAAATTAAAGGAAAATGATAATGGCATCCGTAAAGGCTTTCAATAAGAATGTATAATTATTGTAAAGATAGTCATTTGAATTTTAAGATCACTATTTAATCAATGCAGACATAAATTTTTTATGCATTTAAAGACATCTCTTATGGTTAAAATAGAAGTATTCAAAACCCTATATGTCAAAAATGTTAAAAGAGTAAAATAAAAAAAGAAGGTCAAACTTGACGGCTGTAAAAGACAAAAGAAAAAAAACAAAAAAAAAAAACATCAGCAGCCTACCTGCCACTATTCATCCAAGTTTGAAAATGTATTATTACTAATATTCGTTAGCAGAATAGCAAATGAACCAGAACTGAATAAAAAAATATTAGGTTTACAAAAATTGGATTTTTTTTTTTGGAAACGACAAATAATTTTATAAAACCGACCTTAGCAAGGAACTAAGACGACAAAGCACAAAAACAGATTACAAGGGGAAAGAAAACGGGGATATACCCCAATCAACCGAGTTACATATAAATTTACTCCTATGTTTTAACCAAATAAGAGACGTATCAATTATATCTCCCGCAATCACCGAATAATGCTTGTGGACCTTGTTAAAAACCACATCATTTCTCGCCTTCCAAACACACCACAACATGCAATGGATAATCGTAGTTAATATATTCCTTTTCTTTGGACAATTTCCCCAAGTGATACCAAATTCTATGAGATCCGTTATAGAAACAAATTAACGTTGGAAGCGGAATGTTACACCAATTGAAGATCCAAGCAAGAACCTCCATTACCCGGGGACAATGAAGAAATACGTGATCAATATCTTCATCATCGTTGTTGCAAACTTTGCATGTGATTGAATCAATATTAATGCCTCTTCTATCCAAGCATTTAGCAACCGGGATGCGCCCCAATCCAACTCTCCAAACAAAACAATTCACTTTGAGAGGAACAATTCGACACCATGGCATCGACACATAACCGGAGGAAGTCAACATATCATCTAACCACCGTCGTATATGGTGAACCTCAAAAGAACCATCACCAGAAATGTTGCATGATAAGCGATCGGGTGAGAAGTTTGGCCGAACATTACCAATGAGATGAATTAAGGATATGAACTCGTCCACCAATGCTTGATTATTCAAACCATGTTTCCATTCCCAACTATTTCCTGATGAAGTAATGCGGTCCGATAATAAACATAACTTACGTTTTTCATTATCATATAAGTTGGGAAACCGGTACTGTAGTGATATTTCACCGATCCACAAATCCTTCCAGAATAGAAAGGACTTACCGTCACCTACCCGGAGTGAAAAAATGTCACAAAAACCTCGATCAAGTTTCGAGATCTCAGATTCAACTCTTGTGATATTTCTCCAAACCCCAACGGAATTACCCGAAGCCATCACATGGATCGGCTTCTGTTTTTGATTATGAATTGCCGAGATCACGTTTTGGATTTATATATTTGTTTGCAGTATGTGTATTACACTAACTAAACCGAAGATTAAAAGCAAATTAAGGTTATCTTTAACTCTTTAGGCTGATGAGAATGAGTACCACCAGCTGCATCAAATTTTTTTGTCACATCAGATGTCACCTAAACAATACGTTCCTTCACGTGGTCGTGGCCATGGATCCACCGCGCCTTGCCTCCACATGTAAAGGGGGTGGTGTTCAAAGTTTCCTCAATAGTGTAGAGTCTTCCACCTCAACACCACGGGATCGATGTAAATATCACCCGTACCGAGTAGCCTCAACGTTAAAGGCTTAAAGCCTTATAAAGATATGTTGGATTCCAGAATTTTTAAAATTTTAAGATCAAGTAATTTGCGATTATCAACACAGTTTTTTTTTCCTCCTCGCTAAAAGTCGTATCTCTTTGCGTAAGAATTTTATAGTTAAATAATATGTATGCCTAGCTACTTTATTGCGTGTGTCAATCTATTAAATGGCAACTTGTTAAACAATCTAAGTAAATCATTTGACTTTTTGTACCCTCAATCGTTAAAGTTTGTTTGAATATGTAACTTATGATAATATAATCATGTTTTTATCTATTTGTTGGCAATCCAAATTTCGATGTCGATGGAAATTCGTGGGTAATTTGTATAACAATTTTAGAAATTCTTTTATCGGAAGTCCGTAAGAAATATCCATTGGTAATCAAATTTTAATAGTGTTGCAATTATATAGTAACAACAATTTGTTATAACGAAGATGCATTACTTGATTATTTAAAAGCGACATTTTCGTATATGATAAGACAGATTTGGACATCTTTATGTATTTAAAATAAATAGTACATGCGTTCAATTTTTTTAATACGAAAGCAACACATTTTATATTTTAATAAATATCTTAGATCAGGACATTAAAACAAATAGATCATCATGTATATTTAATGTTTGGGAAATTAATTTTTGTTTGTAGGCCATAACTAAACATTTGTATTGATTTTTTGTCACATTGAAATTAGATTTTCGAAAATTCCATTAATTCTGATTTGAAATGTTTCACGCGTTTACATTCAACGAAAGTGACAACAAAAAGCATTTAAAATCGAAGCTCACCAATATAATTTGGATTATAAGTTGACAAATAAAGGTCGATTTATTACTATACGATTTGCATGTATCGTATCGTGTTTTATAGTTATTCGTTATCGCATGCCTCAACTCTTTAGGCTAACAATATTAATGAATTTATAATAATTTGTGTAATATCAATTAATTTTTTTTAACACTTATAGCAATTCTCTCAATATTAAACTTTTTTCAATACTTAGAATAATTTTTTCAATATCGATTAGATATGACATTTTTTTTAAATGCAAGTATATTGAAAAAAAAAATTAGATAGCCACATCTACAACATCAGGAGTACTTAGAATACCTAAGAAGAACGTAAATATAGGATATCCGTCAAGGCTTCCCAAACCGCTTGAACCCAGCCTTCAATCCAGGTGACAGACGTATTAAATCATTGTCAATCGGAACCTGAAAGCACAAGAACATCAATTGTTTGATTTAGTGTTATTAAACTTGTCTCTATTATCCCACTAACCTCAAATTTCATCAAAATATACTTTTTGTCAATAAATTCCGCTAGAAATAAATCTAAAGTCACATTAGATCCTGGTCCTAACTAAGACTATATGTTATGCTACCAAATGTCATGGGAAGTTGACTCATCAATGAATTTGCATCTCTGTTTCTATCTGTCTAGACTCTAGAGTAAGAGACTTTCTAGGAAACTTACCATAGATTTTGATAGTTTTGGATATATTCATGAACACTCGGTCAATAACAAAATGCTAAAATGTGAAACTTCGCCAAAAAATAAATAATAAATACCGATAATTTTATTTAAAACTTAAATTGTTAAAATATGAAAATAGTACAGGAGGAAAAAAAAAATGAAAAATGGACCAAAGGGCTTATTGCTCAGTTTTATTCGATGTTTATGGTATCTTAAATGGTTGTGAGTTTAAGTACCAACATGGATAAAAAAATATAGAATTAATATGTGTGTTAGCCGTTCAAAAGAAAAACTAAATTCAGGGCAAAATAGGGAGGAGATAATCTTATCTTAGCCTATCTTTTTCTTTATATATAATAAAAGAAAGCATTTTTGAATTCTCGCCACGTCATTCAATCCACCTCATAAAACACGTCATAATTCGTTGCCACGTAGGATGCCAACTCATAATCTCTTTATTTTATTTTTTTTAAAATATACTTTTAAATATGGAAATAGTTATGATTCATATGGTGAATACTTGTGGAATATGTGCAGATACAACGAATCAGCCTTCAGTTTAAAATGTTGAATAATTTTTCTCCTACATGGTGAATATTCCGATTTTAAAGCATTAATTTTGGTTTCCGTAACCTGGGGAGGTTGTTTAGGAAACGATTAGAATCTTTATTGTGATAGGTGAAGGGAATTCAATTTCCCTATTTATCAATTTGAATTAATTTAGTGATTTTGTTAATAACATGCCTTATTTTGATGTATGTTTTTGCTTCTTATTTACAAATACACCTGTTTTTATTTTTTGAATTATTTAGGGACAAAAATGAACATAGAAACTTTGACTACACGTCAAGAAGATTCGTTGACTTCTCTTCACCAGGAGGATAATATTGAACTTAAGAAAACTCTGACAAAAAATGATGTGGTTGATCATAGTCGTGTGGAAGACAACATTATTAGATATGAAGATTCATATTCATATGAAAAAAAAAAACTAGAATAGAACAATGAAATCAAACTTCTGTTGATATCATGGCAACCACAAAACTTATTAGCTATTGCATTACATGTCAAAGGCTATCCAAAAAACATCAACGTTCTAGGAGTTTCTCAGAAATCCAGGTTTTTTTTGTACAACAATTATTGCACATAGTTTTATTAGAAGTGGCAAAACGGGCTACAGGTCAAAACAAATAATTTTTTGGTAGGTGTTGGAACACATCGGGTCGGGTTTGACCAAAACACTTTTTGTCCATAATTTTAAATGCTTTTTTTTATCATTAGTGTGTCAGTTATGATTAAAAAACTTATATTATTTCGATCAGGGATAATGTCATAAATTATTGCAACACGCTTTAGGCGTATGATTTTGTTAATCATCCATTAAAAATAAAAAACTTTTTAATCTTTCACTGTTTATCTACACTCACTGTTTATCTTTCAATTACTCTAATAAATTATGGTTATTGTTAGAATATTTACAGAAAATGATAATAATTTGAGGACGTGATAATCACTATCCTTAAAGAATATTAGCCCCCACTACAAAACGCTGGTGGGAATCGAGACTAATTTCTTCCCAGGATTCGACCTCAAAGAAACAGGAAATTATGCAGCGTACATAATTTCCTCATGAACTTCAGAGAATTGCATTTTGTGTGTGTAAGAATTTCGGATTTTGTGTATATGATAATCTGCCATAATTTCAGATTATAACTACGAATTTGCAGTTAAAATATAACCAACAAACAGTTAAAATAACTGTTAAAAAACTGTCACAAACAGTTTCCAAAATCTGTGCAAAAATTAATTCCGAATTTTTTAAATCAAAGGATGCAAAATCTGTGCTAAGTGCTAAGTCTATGATTAATTAATATATATTATAATATAATATATATTATTTTCCCTCCAAACCATTTGAAAGTTATTTAACCATTCATGTGAATTAGCACTTATAAACTTTCCTTTACTTTTATTATCATACTTTTATTATCCAACAATGTGGGATACATACAACACACTAATTATATAATAAAACCCATATGTTCCAACAATCCCCCACTTGGGTTTTATTAGCAATATCCAACAAACTATGCATACGTTAAGGTAGCTTTCGCCTTGAACCTTAACATAGTGTATAATCTTCAAATAGTCTAACAAATCAATGGCTGCTATAAAGCATTTGAGCCATGATTTTAGTGTTAGGCTCGGAAAAATAACACACATAATTTGTTAACTGATGTTCATAACATGGTAGCACTATTATGGCCATGTGCTAATCCCAGTTTCATGGACACCTCCAAAGATAAAACTTACCTTTGTAGGAGCGGCACCACTCCCTATGCCCACATAGGTGAAGCCCTTTAATTACCAAAGATAAACTTCATTAAGAGTACAAATACTCACCCTAAAAGAATTACTCACTAGTTTGTATAAATATTAAACTAGTGTCCAGTTGGTCATCAACAACTTGTTTTTACCACATTGAACCTTTAAGTAAATTTTAGTCTAAATAAAGGCTGGGTTCCCATTGTTGCCAACTTTATTCTATGGGTTTCAAACCCATTTCCCTTGTAGTTTCAAAAACTATGTCTTTTGGAAGACCTTTTGTAAACGGATCCGCAAGATTCTTACAAGAGCGTATATATTCAATAGTTATTATACCATTTGTTAATAACTCCTTGATATAAGCATGTCTAAGGCGTATGTGTCTAGACTTTCCATTATACACCTTATTATATGCCCTTGATAGTGTAGATTGACTATCACAATTTAAGGAAATGGCTGGCATTGGTTGTGGCCACAACTCTATATCTAATAACATATCTCTAAGCCATTCTGCTTCCTTACCCGCGGCTGCTAGTGCTAAAAACTCAGCCTCCATGGTGGAATTTGTAATACATGTTTGTTTCCTTGAGCCCCAAGAAACAGCTCCTCCACCAAGTGTAAAAATCCAACCAGTTGTGGATTTACTATCACAACTGCCAGTTATCCAACTAGCATCTGAGTATCCTTCAAGTACAGAAGGAAAACGTTCATAATGTGAAGCTAACTTTCAAGTATACTCGTCCAATTGCTTTCCAATGATATTGACTTGGATTACTCGTATATCTTGAAAGTTTACATACCGCAAATACAATGTCAGGTCTAGTACAATGTGTAGCATACATTAAACAGCCTATTGCACTTGCATATTCTATTTGAGCAATAGCTCTTCCATCATTTTCATCTAATTTACAAGCTGATTCATATGGGGTATTTGCTTCTTCTATATTCAAGTGTTTGAACTTGTCTATAATTTTATCAATGTAATGACATTGATTTAATGCATAACCCCCACTATGCGTTTTAACCTTTATTCCCAATATAGTATCAACTTCATTCATATCTTTCATTTGGAAGCATGAAGACAAAAACTTCTTAGTTTCATTAATACCTTCCATATTTGTACCGACAATAAGAATATCATCTACATAAAGGCATAATATAATACCATAATCTCTTGTAAATTTAGAATAAATGCATCTATCAGATGAGTTATGAGTAAAACCATTTGATTGTATTGACATATCAAATTTCTCATGCCACTGTTTAGGTGTTTGTTTTAACCCATATAATGATTTCTTTAATTTGCATACCTTGTTTTCGTTTCCAGGTAATACAAATCCTTCAGGTTGTTTCATATAAACTTCTTCATCTAAGTCACCATTCAAAAATGCCGTTTTAACATCCATTTGATGTATAGGCAAATCATAAATAGAAGCTAATGCAAAGAGCACCCTAATTGAAGTAATTCTAGCTACTGGTGCATACATATCAAAGTAATCTACTCCTTGTCTTTGACTAAATCCTTGAATAACTAGCCTAGCTTTAAAAGTTTGAATGGAACCATCAGTATGATACTTTATTCTAAATATCCATCTGCACACAATTGCTTTAGAACCAGGAGGTAAATCAGAAAGTTCCCAAGTATTGTTAGAAATTAGGGAATCCATTTCATTGTCAATTGCCTCCTTCCAAAATGCAGAATTTCTAGATGTTATAGCCTCTTTATATGTTTTGGGTGCATCTTCTACATTTAGTAGAATAAGTATTTTCTTAATAACTTGCTCTACTGCATTTGCAGATTCATCTTTCTTGTATTCATCCTTCTTGTTTGAATATTGAACTTTCTTTTTGGGATTTTTGCAGTAGCGTTTGATATGGCCCTTTTCACCACACTTATTGCAAGTAACTTCGGATAATGGCTTTTTCCCTTTCTTATTGTCTTTGAAAGAATTCCATGTACCCTTCCTCTTCTTGTCATTGCCTTTGTTGTTCTTTCCTGAATTAACATAATTAACTTTAGAAGTTGATGCACCATTCAGATTCTTTTCACGAATTCGAGTTTCCTCTTCAATTCGTAAATGTTTTTGAATTTGATCCAGAGTAAAATCCTCTGAAGTGTGCATCAGTTTCTTCCTGTAATTGTGCCAAGAAGATGGTAATTTCGTGATGATGGCCCAAACCAATAATTTTTCTGCAATTTCAATGTTAAGATTTTTGAATTTTGAAACCAGTATGAGAAATTCATGAACTTGATCTAAAATAGAAACATTATCTTGCATGGTAAATTCAAAGAATTTAAAAGTAATGAACTTATCTGCCCCTTCTTTTGCAGCGGTGTATTTTTCTTCAAGAGAATTCCAGATTTCCCTTGCAGACGTCATTGGTGTGTACAAATCATACAGTCTATCAGTCAGGGTACTCAGAATATAACCTCTGCATAGTGTTTCATCTTGATCACGTTTACTTTGTTCTTCTTCAGTAACAGCGCCAATTTGTGGCGCTTCCAGAACATAGTACACTTTGAATGCAGTTAACATAAACTTCATCTTTTCTCTCCAGCGAGTGAAATTCATGCCATCCATTCTGTCGAGTTTGATTATGTCGCTTCCAAACATTCTTAAACCAGTACCTTGATCCATAATAATATTCTTTAAGTTTGTTAGAATATTTACAGAAAATAATAATAATTTGAGGACGTTTTAATCACTATCCTTAAAGAATATTAGCCCCCACTACAAAACGCTGGTGGGAATCGAGACTAATTTCTTCCCAGGATTCGACCTCAAAGAAACAGGAAATTATGCAGCGTACATAATTTCCTCATGACTTCAGAGAATTGCATTTTGTGTGTGTAAGAATTTCGGATTTTGTGTATACGATAATCTGCCATAATTTCATATTATAACCACGAATTTGCAGTTAAAATATAACCAACAAACAGTTAAAATAACTGTTAAAAAACTGTCAAAAACAGTTTCTAAAATTAATTCCAAATTTTCTAAGGCAAAGGATGCAAAGGTGCAAAGTGCTAAGTGCTAAGTCTATAATTAATTTTCCCTCCAAACCATTTGAAAGTTATTTAATCATTCATGTGAATTAGCACTTATAAACTTTCCTTTACTTTTATTATCCACCAATGTGGGATACATACAACACACTAATTATATAATAAAACTCATATGTTCCAACAATCCCCCACTTGGGTTTTATTAGCAATATCCAACAAACTATGCATACGTTAAGGTAGCTTTCGCCTTGAACCTTAACATAGTGTATAATCTTCAAATAGTCTAACAAATCAATGGCTGCTATAAAGCATTTGAGCCATGATTTTAGTGTTAGGCTCGGAAAAATAACACACATAATTTGTTAATTGACTTTATAACATGGTAGCACTATTATGGCCATGTGCTAATCCCAGTTTCATGGACACCTCCAAAGATAAAACTTACCTTTGTAGGAGCGGCACCACTCCCTATGCCCACATAGGTGAAGCCCTTTAATTACCAAAGATAAACTTCATTAAGAGTACAAATACTCACCCTAAAAGAATTACTCACTAGTTTGTATAAATATTAAACTAGTGTCCAGTTGGTCATCAACAACTTGTTTTTACCACATTGAACCTTTAAGTAAATTTTAGTCTAAATAAAGGTTGGGTTCCCATTGTTGCCAACTTTATTCTATGGGTTTCAAACCCATTTCCCTTGTAGTTTCAAAAACTATGTCTTTTGGAAGACCTTTTGTAAACGGATCCGCAAGATTCTTACAAGAGCGTATATATTCAATAGTTATTATACCATTTGTTAATAACTCCTTGATATAAGCATGTCTAAGGCGTATGTGTCTAGACTTTCCATTATACACCTTATTATATGCCCTCGATAGTGTAAATTGACTATCATAATTTAAGGAAATGGCTGGCATTGGTTGTGGCCACAACTCTATATCTAATAACATATCTCTAAGCCATTCTGCTTCCTTACGCGCGGCTGCTAGTGCTAAAAACTCAGCCTCCATGGTGGAATGTGTAATACATGTTTGTTTCCTTGAGCCCCAAGAAACAGCTCCTCCACCAAGTGTAAAAATCCAACCAGTTGTGGATTTACTATCACAGCTGCCAGTTACCCAACTAGCATCTGAGTATCCTTCAAGTACAGAAGGAAAACGTTCATAATGTAAAGCTAACTTTCTAGTTCTCTTAAGATAGCCAAGAACTCGTCCAATTGCTTTCCAATGATATTGACTTGGATTACTCGTATATCTTGAAAGTTTACATACCGCAAATGCAATGTCAGGTCTAGTACAATGTGTAGCATACATTAAACAACCTATTGCACTTGCATATTCTATTTGAGCAATAGCTCTTCCATCATTTTCAACTAATTTACAAGCTGATTCATATGGGGTATTTGCTTCTTCTATATTCTGGTGTTTGAACTTGTCTATAATTTTATCAATGTAATGACATTGATTTAATGCATAACCTCCACTATGCCTTTTAACCTTTATTCCCAATATAGTATCAACTTCATTCATATCTTTCATTTGAAAGCATGAAAACAAAAACTTCTTAGTTTCATTAATACCTTCCATATATGTACCGACAATAAGATAAAATTTAGTGTTAATTGCCAAGTAAGTGTTAGTTAATTCATTTTTATTTTTATTTTTATTTTGGGGCATATAATTTTCTCTCAAATAAAACCATGTGAATAATTCTATTTTTTCTTTAAATAGGGGGTAAGTGATCGATTGGGTAAGACTACCTTCACGGGTTTGATTAAAGTTTGAGAGGATTGAGAGTGAAAATGAATCTAACTTTTGTCCTTTATCTTTCTAACAGAAATTAGTTAATTAAGGGTTTGAATTTGAATATCTACAAAGGACAATATTTTCTTTTACAAATCTTCTATATAGAGAATAAACTCAACCAACTTATTTACTTAAAGAAAAACTTTCAACAAAATTAAAAACCTCTAAAAAATAATTATATTGTACACGCAAACACACACTCAACATCTATTTTTATCCTTGATGTAAGAAATGACGTGTTCCATAGGTGGATTGTAGTAATTGGTCAAAGGAAGCTAAATAGGCCCTTACTTGGTTATCAATGGCCATTTTATTTATCTTTACATGTTTTACAAATGGTTTATACGTACTAATTGATCAAAAGGAAGCTACATACCCTTGACGCGACTCACCGTGTACATTATTTATTTTCATTATTTTTATTTTTTCCATTTTTTACTGTTTTGTTTTTCATTTTTTCCACTACTTTTATCGTAAGTCTTTCGTAAAACAATATCTTTTCTGACGGATATAGATATAACTGTGTATAGCATATCTGACTTTCCCTATATCCCTTATTTGGCGGAATTGGTTGTTGTTGGTTACAATGACCACTCATATTTTATTAGTTGACTTTATCTCTAACTAATTAGTTCATCTTGTTTGAATTGCCAATTGATCTAGACATTTAGTATATTTTTTGGTTTTAAGCTAATTTTAGAAAGATTTGCAAACCGTGTATGAAAAAAAATAAAAATGTACGACCTACTTATTGATATTTAGTAATTATATCAATAGAACGGCAAGACTAATGAGTGTACTTAAAATAAAATTTTATAACAAAGTTAGATACATTTCTGAAAAATAAAACCTATTTTTTATCTTAAGTTTAAGTTTATTATTTTTCCTTTTGAACGTTGATGATATTTTTTTTCCTTTTAAGAGTTTACCGTTTTATTTTTTTTTAAATGTTTTTTCTCGTTATCTAAACCAAGTTGAGGCAGCAGTTATTTACGTTAATTTTTTATTTGTCAACTAATAAAAACTGAATTCTTTTTCTACATTTCTATAATATTTCATTTCTACAACTTGATATATATTAATCTATACTATATTCGTCGTGGAAACATGAGGCCGCATTCGAACGTGACAGGTTAGAAGAAACTGTGTCTATAAATTTGTAGATAATATATATTATCCTTTATGTGCATAAATTAAGAATATAAATACAGATCAATGACAATGTTTAATTTTGGGATATGCTTTGGCTCATATATATTTTTTAGAATTATGTAAAAATAAAAAAGAGAATACAGAGTTACCCAAATCTAAGAGGCAAAGATTATGGGCAGGGAAAACAAAATACTAACTCAATATTTAATATTGTAATTTAATTCTAATTCTCTCTTTTCATAATTTTAACTCTAACCCCCTTTGATTTAATTATTAATTTAATAATGTTTTACTAAATGTTTTTAGATGTTAGTAATTTAACGTCTTGCTATCTTAATGAAATTTTCATTAATATTTGAAAAATACCCGTATTAGAATTAATTTTAATATTTATCAACTTCCCTTCATTTTGTCATTATTTATGTATTTGAGGATTCAGGTCTCATAATGCACATAGGTAAATTTAGATGTAAATTAAAAATTACTGTTCAGAAAAAAAAAAAATCTCAAATAAATATTCATGTTTGCATTGTATTTTTTTAATCATCATTTAATAAGATCTACATGTATCTAAATCTTATCAGCTACTATTGATGGTTTTGATGTATCACAATTCACAAGAGTCAATAATCTTCTTTTTTGAACAACAAAATATTTAAAAGCTACACTTTTTATTTGAATGATTTTGTTTTTTTTACCATTTATGTACACCGTGTAGATTTCTTAATGTTGAATAATAATAAAAAATTGTCCCAAAAAGAAAAATTTGGTTTATAACATATATAATTTTTCATGTTAGAGTATACATTGCTTAAAATATGATCAATTCAACTTTCATTACCAAATAAAATACGAAGATATCGACCCTGGAAAGTAAGAAAGGGCATATCCAAATTTTAAATGTATATTAAAACCACATGGTGATATGCACAATTCGAGATCAATAATTTCGGCTATCCTACTATAATATTCCTTTAATGTTTCGGATTCATACCCGTCAAGCCTAATTCATCATTCCTACTATAGTACTATATATAGTAAGTTTTTTTTTCTTCTTTTCATTTCTACTTAATTAAATTGTTTTGAACTTTTAACATAATTAATCATTTACTTGTTATAAATTTAACATTTTTGTCTAAAATATTTAATATACTCGTATATAATGTTACATATACTCAATATTACTCTGTGATACACAAGACCTATATTGTTGTCAGGATCGAATAACTCGAACAAGTTATTGAATCACAGATCTACTAACAAAGAAAAGTTACAGCGGATTAACACTCTTGTTATTTGATTAAGAACAATGAAAACCGTAATCGAATAAGAACAATAATAAGAACACAGTTATCACAAAAAGCTTCAATGTATATCGATTAAATCGAACAATACACACGTACGTTTACAATTCGTAAGGAACTATTTATAATAGTCCTTGAAGCCTAAACTATTAACCTAGTTATTCTAGGATACGATTACAATCGAATTACAAAAGATTAACATTTCATAACAAACTATACGAAAAATTAGAATACGATCTGCACCAATTATAGACATCAGTAGTAATCTTGATCGTCAGTAGTAAGTCCATCATCAGTAGTATTTCGTGTTTCTGCCCCATCAGTACTATCTTCCATAATGTAGATCAGTACTAGCATCAGTACTAGAATGTTTATTTCCCAACAATCTCCCCATAAACTTGTTAATTCATTTTTAATTAATCAAGTTTCTTCTCTTCTTCTTCATTCTTCCTTTTCTCTTCTAACATAGCAGCTCTTCTTTTATCTCCTTCTAATGTTTTCTGATTTTGTTTCTTTCTTTGTGCAATTATGTATTTGTTGTTTCTTTTTACAAAGTAATTATATTTTTCTTGAAACAGAGTAAAGTCATGTGGTTTCATGAAGGAGCATGTGATGATCTGGTACATTGTTTCTTCTGAGTGAGGATATTCCTTTTCATACAAGTACAGCTCACACTTCTTACTGGTTCTTTCAAAGAAGTACATATTAACAGTAGGTAGCACATTCCAAGCATAAACATTTCTGTGCTAGTAAATATTTCAGGATAGTTGTCTAGATAGAAAGCAGCATCAATCATTTGAGTTAAGTATCCAGCTCCTGAGTTTCTCCATGACTTCTTTGTCATTCTTGGTTTACCAATGATTAAAACTTTGATAATGTCACTTCTGCTACAGGACATAACCATTGGTTTCCAAGCCTTAAATCTCTGAGTTGTTTTGTCTTCTCTTATAATTTCTATGACATCATCAACAACTCTCCAATTGATAATTGGATTATCTTGTAGAGGAGCAACAGGAACATCAAGTACTTGTATATATTGTTTACTTTTCTTCCTTGATTCTGTTTCAGATTCAATTTCTTTCCTCTTTTTAGAAGGCTTTGAAGATTCACCAGATATTGGTGTTCTGGAAAGTATGATTGTGGGATCAATCTCAACTAATACCTTTTCTTTTTCTTCTTCTACTTCAGATGCTGCTAATTCCCTCTTCTTGGCAGTGCAGTATTTATCAACTATTGTTATCATTTTCATTCTGCCAAAGGTCTTAGCACTATGCCCTTTTGATTTTAAGAAATCAATCATTTTCTTCTTTTGTTCAAAAATTTCATCTGGTAGGTCAGCTTTTTCTCTTTTACATTCAGCCACAAGATCTTCAAGGCAGTTCAGATGTTCTTCTTCTATTTTTCTTTGTTTATTCAACTCTACCTTTTGATCTTCTACCAGGAATTCTTCAACCTCTTAAATTGCTGCATTTTTGAGTCTTTCTTCTTCAGCTTTTCTTTTATCTTCAAGAGCTTGAGTTTTTGCAACTTTCCTTAGATACCTTATTATGTTCACCTTCCATTTGTCTTGTTTTGCAGGTCTGACACGATTAATTTTATTTACCATGTGGTGACCTAGAGCTATGTTTGGATAGTCATCATCAAATTTTCTTTCCCTTTTCCAACACAGGCTGAAAGTAGAGGTGGAGTGTATTTCATATCAATAACAGGATGAAATACTATTGATAGAGAGAATAAATGTATCTTATCCTCAGGTAGTATCTTGGGGTGAGGAGGTAGGGCACATTCATCAACCTCATATCAATTCACATTATCATCAATGCCAGGTATGATAAGTGGTTGTAATTCTGGAGTTGGAGGTCTTGGTATGATTACAGCTGGTTCAAGTACTTCAGGAATTTCTTCTTCTGAGTCAGTAGTAACTAATGTAGTTACTACTGGTGTTTCAACGTTTGTATGTACTACCAGTTGTTATGAGGAGTTTACTACTGGTGAGGTTGTTGTTGTAGTTACTACTGCTAGGGCATCAGTAGTAGTTGGGGAAACATTTACTACTGGTGTTTCTTCTTCTGCGATAGGATCAGTAGTAACAACCTCTTGATCCTTGGCATCTTTAATATCCATAGGATCAGTAGTTTCTATAACTTCAGTAGTAACTGGAGAGTGTACTTGTTCTGCTGTTGGTGACTGATTTGCAGACACAAACACATCCTCATCCATACTTTTAGCTCCTCTGTACAGATCTTCTCCATAATTTTGACATGTTTCACCATGAGCATCTTTTAAATTTAGGAGGGCTGCTACTTCAATTGATTGATCAATCATTCCTTGTATTTGATCATTCTCCCCCTTAGTGATCTCAACTTGTTGAGCCTCACTATCTGCAATCTTCTGTTGTAATTTTCTGATGAGATTAGATTGCCTTTGAAGCTTGTACTCGAACCTCTTCTGTCTTCTGTTCAGAGTATTTATGTAATGCTTCATGTAGCTCATGGTTTTTCCTTGTAAATTCAAGATATTCAGACAATGTTGTACAATGGTTTTAAGGTTTTCCTTCCTATCCGTCAATTGGGTTGGTTTAATACTGCCCTCAGCCCCTTTGGGTGGATCATTGGGCTCATTTGGTACATTGGCTTTTAGGTTTTCCATCCTATCCGTCAATTCAATTTGTTTCTTTCTACCCGTATCACTTCTTGGTGATAAAATGGGTTGTTTAGACACTCTCTTCTTCCTAGAAGAAGCAGTAGTATCCCCCCTTGTGGTTTATTGGCACCGGGGTCCTCTTAGTGCTGCCTCAAAAGATGAGTCATCACTTAGAGTTGCCGAGGTCTGGGTCCTAATGATGTTCTCACTAGCATGTGCACCCACCTTTGGGACATCAGTAGTGAGAGCCCTTTCCTCATGTCCTCTCTCCTCCTTGGAGGACAACTCTTGGAGTCTGGGGTCTGACTCAATTGGTCCCCTGGTGTCCTTTAAGGAAGTTTTCTTCCTTTTATAGATTTTAGAAATTGATTTGGCTATTGGTTGGTCTTCCTCAGAGTGAAGAGTAGCACTCTGTGGATTAAATTCATGTACCTGGGACACATTCAGGACATTTGGTGGTGTAGGTAATTGAGTGGACTGAGTGGGTTGTGTTTGGGCTGTATTTAGTGGTGGAGTTGGTTGAGGTTCAATAGGGTGACTTGAACCTTCTCCAAGTGGTGGTTGATCATAGATCATGTTTTGGAATAATGGAGTAACCTTCCCAGAAAATTTAAATTGTTTTCTCATATTAGAATACACCTTTTTATTTAGGGTAAATGTCAGAAATTGTCCCTGTAGTCTTGGGTTTTATGGCATTTTGTCCCTAAATTTTTTTTTTTCAAAATTTTTGTCCCTGTACTCTTTAAAATTCTGGTTTATTGTCCTTCCGTCCAAATTTGACTGTTAAGTAACCTCACATGCCAAACATGTGAGTGTATTTTGGTCTTTTCTACACCTTTCTTTTGACAGCCTGCAAGTGTAGTTCCTTAGGTCTTGCTTGATACCTGACACATACACAAATATTATACATAATGTCAGGTCTTGATGCAGTTAAATACATCAAAGATCCTATCATTGATCTGTAAAGATGTTCATCTATATCCTCCCCCTCAACATCAGAATGTAGATGTTTGTGAGTTTCCATTGGTGTGCTTGCACTTTTGCAGTCTTTCATTGCAAACTTTTCCAAGATGTCTCTGACATACTTTGATTGATTGATCAAATTACCATCTGATCTTTGATTTATTTGGAGTCCAAGAAAGAAGTTCATTGGACCCATTGAGCTCATCTTGAACTTAATCTTGCATTAATTCTTCAAATTCTTTGCAAAGTTGATCATTTGTTGAACCAAAGATGATATCATCTACATATATTTGGACCAGTAGTATATCATCTTTGACTTTTCTTGTAAACAGAGTTTTGTCAATTGCACCTCTTTTGAAATTGTTCTTCAGTAAATATGATGACAATGTGTCATACCAGGCTCTTGGTGCCTGATGAAGGCCATATAGAGCTTTGTCTAGTTTGTACACATAGTCATCATGTTCAGGATCTTTAATAACCTGGAGGTTGACACACATACACTTCTTCTTCAATTTTCCCATATAGGAAAGCACTTTTCACATCCATTTGATAGACTTTAATTTTCTTGTATGAAGCATATGCCAGAAATATTCTTATTGCTTCAATTCTAGCAACAGGTGCATATACTTCATCATAGTCTATTCCTTCTTCTTGTGTGTATCCTTGGGCTACAAGTCTGGCTTTGTTTTTGATCACTATACCTCTTTCATCTTTCTTGGTTCTGAAGATCCATCTTGTTCCAATGGGTCTCTTTCCCTTTGGTAGAGGTACAAGAGTCCATACAGCTTGTAATTTGAATTGAAGAAGTTCTTCTTGCATTGCTATAATCCAATTTGAGTCTTTCATAGCTTGTTGAATCTTCTTTGGTTCCTCCAGTGACAGAAAGCATTCATGCATACATTCATTAGAAATTAGACTGATGTTACAAACATTTGAATTTAATGATTAATTGAATTTGCTTCTTGTCTTCATGGTTGAATTGACATTGTTGGATCCCAACAACACTAACGTGTTGCATTAAGACTGATTTACGAAGATAATATAATGAACAATAAGATTCAATGATTAAGAGTTTATTAAAACAACTTAAAACACACTAACTAAAATTCTATACTTGAAATGACACTTTAAATCGCTCAAAACTAGAAGACTTATGCACTGAGAGTTATATCAGCTGTTACTAACAGCTGATATCAATGTCCTAGTAATAACTATAGAGGATTTAATACTTAGACAAATAACTAACTCTCAGAGAATGTTCTTGTGCTATGAATGCTCAAAAGGTGTGTGTAAATGCAAGCATTTACGTCTCTATATATAGCCCAAGATCCATGTTCCTTTGCCCACAAGTTAGACGACGTGTAAACATATTATTCGTCGATGTGGACTTGCCAATGGAACATTAAATGCTCTTGCATAAGTTGTTTTCCCAAGTGTACTTTGTGTCAACTACTTCCGGTACCCTTTCTGACGCACAGTGAAAGGTGTACTACATAAGTACAGAAATAGTTGACTTTCCGTTTACATGCTTGGAGGGACAAACGATGATGTTGTACTGACATTATCTTCTATTCCAAAATAGAAGATCCTCATCGTTTCTTCTTCTTTGAGCAGGAAAAGGGAAATGTTCAAAGTGTCAAGAACATTTCCTTTAAGTCTTCATCTGCAGCAGGTACTATCAGCTGATTCCACAATCGGCTGAATAGTCTTCTTCTTGTCTTTGTCCTTTGGTCATAGACTTCGAATGAACTCTCGTTAATAGCTGCTGATTTGACTTGATATCCTAAAGCTAAGTACGTACTCAGCTGAAGGTTTATTGTATATACTTGCTTCAGCTGAGATACTTACTTCAGCTGATATTTATTGTTTTTAGCTATTGATCATCAAATCTTATTTACTTAGTCTTCGGACTAACAATCTCCCCCTATTTAATGCAATCGAATAGCTGTATAATTGTAACCCTGTAACGATTCAGCTGAAGCATTCAGCTGAATACTTATGTGCTTTGACCCTTAGGGTTCTTTTGTATATTTCTTTTCTTTTTACAATTTTTACAAGTATATTACAAAAGTTTGATTTTCTATTGATATGAAGCTGATGAGTACAAGGAAATTCAAAACAAAACAAAAGGAAAACTACAATGTCTTGGACACAGCTTCTCCAATGACATTGCGATATAATGAGCTGATCGCTGAGTCGATTAATCTTCTCATTTTTCTTCCTTCCTCAGTGGAGGAACTCAGCGACTTGTGATATAGCAGCAGCTGATCGATATCACACATGTGCAGCTCATCAGCCCGTTGGAAGCAAGGCTTCTTCTTCTCCAGATAACAAAAGCCATAGATGGGTTCTTTTACAATCAGCCCAGGGATAAAGTCTACTCCCGTGGGGATGTCTTTTGTGATGTTGAGTCTTGGTCGTTTGGCAAATATGATTGAGGACCCAACATCAAGTGTTCTGGAGTCAGCAAAAGGGTCAGGAAGAACGGACTTACGTTTTTCCCTTCTTGCTGAGGAGCCTTCACCAGCAGGTTCTCTGATAGCAACTTCTTGTGAGTCAAGCAATTCAGCAGGTATGCGATTTGCCAACTCAGAAGCGGTTCTCCTGATATTGTCGCATAGACCCTTGAAGGTACTGATTGCGACTTTGATCGCACTTTGCAGGTCTGTCATGAGGTCAGACTGTTGTGCAGATTTAGAAGTTGTCAGTAACTCATTCCATTCAACATAGCTGAGGTGAGTACTGACTTTGTTTAGAGGTAACCTTTCAGCGGCCATGAATCCCTCAGCTCTGGTTATTTTTACTTCTTGTGGAGAGCTGGAAGAGAACTTGGGTGCCCTTACGCTGGTGATTTTTGCTTCGAGCCTACGCTGACCAAGAACTTTGTTGAACAGCCTAATGTTCACAGCTCTTTGGATCTCAGCTTTTTGATACAGCTCTTCTTGAATTTTTCTTTGAAGCGCAACAGCTGCAGCAAGATCTCTTGTGGTTCCAGCTTCCTCTAACAGGAGAGTTGTAATCACATCAGAATTAGGCTCCCCCTCAGCAGGTTGAGGAATCTCCTATATGATAGGCTGAGGGTTTTGGATTGGCGGGACTTGGACTTGTGGGCCCTCAAGTGATTCGAAAGAGTCAACGATTTTGACTTCAGTTGAGGCTTCTTTTGTCCTGAGGTCTTTAGCAGCGGTGAGTGTTGGTTGAATGATGATCTCACCTGCTGAAGTGATTACCTCAGGTGTTTCAGTAGTGACGAGTGTTGTTTGATTTGGGGTCTCGTCTACTGAAACGTCTTCTTCTTCTGTCATTCCAGCAGAGGTGATAGGTGGAGAACTTGGGTGTTCATCTGCTGGAATGTCTTCAGTATTGGCTCCAACAGCAAAGGTGATTATAGGTTGTGAAACAATTTGTTCACCTTGTTTTTCACCTGCTGAAGTGGCCACTTTCTCCCCCTCAGAGAGTGCCCGAAGAAGAGGGGTACTCTCTGGTGTTGAAGCAGACTGAACAACAGCGGCACCCTCATTTAGCTTTGCAAAAATGAGGTTAAGGGTGCCTTGGAGACCAGCGACCTGGGAAGTCAGCGAGCTGACTTCAGTCTCCAACCTGTCCAATCTTGTGGACACAGCAGAAGCAGACCCCTCAATAGCCTTAGAAAGGTGGCTATGAGTGTGGGTCAGCAGAGACTCTTGCTTTGCTTGTGCAAGAGCCAGTCGATCGGTAGCTGGTGGAAGAGGAGACACCTTGGAGGTCAAGGTATCTAGCTGTCGTGCGACTTCAGCTTATGTGGCCCGAGCTTCAGAGAGAAGCTTGTCCTTTTCGACTCTGTCAGATTCACGAATGGAGCTCAACTCTCGATGAATATACTTTTTGAGAGTGTTGAGCTCGCTTGTTTTGGAGCGAATCTGATCAGCAAGAAGAACCAGATGAGGAGTCTGAGAGTGAACCTCAGCATGCAGAGAAGCTGTGCTGGAAGAGAGGTTCTCAGCAGTTTGGCAAAACTTCTTTGGAACATCCTTGCGAAGGGTGTCCATCTGCTGACTCAGTCTGGCCATCCCAGGTCGAATCTGGGATGTTACAACTCTAGACATCAGAGCAGTAGCGGCTCTGATGGGAATGCTTCCTCCAGCTTTGCTGGATTCAGCATGGGACACTTGGACGCTTTGGGAGTGGGGGTCCGGCATGTCTCCAACTGGAGGGGTAACCTCAGCTGTGGGAGTGGGTGTTCCTGAGTTAGGAGAAATTGCTCCTATGGGATGCTCAGAAACTATGGGGGTGGGTTGGATCCAGCTGAAACTTCTGGGGTTATAACAGAAGTGTCGTCATCAGCTGTCAAAGCAGGTTGAAGCTCAGAATGTTCTTCGTCAGAAGACGAATAGTAAGATTGAATAAAATCACAAGTCGACTCAACATTAAATGAAATGTTGTTAGAGTCTCTGGAGCTTCGGTCTCACCAGTCGACGATACTATACTGGTATGGATACTGGAGGAAGAGTTCCTCGGGGTGGTGTTTTAGCTGCCTCACAGCTCAGTTTGCGACTACGTTCGCGATCACTGGCAGCTGGGGTGAGTGCCTCAGTAACAACTTGGTTTAAAGTTGTCTCTTCATTGGCGGTGGTGGTTTCCTTGATCACCTGCTGGTTTAGGCCGGTGACGTCGTGGGAAACAGAAGGGTCAGCTTCAATATTGACTTGGTTTCCAGTCAATTTATCATCAGCTGTAGACTCAGAAAGTGATGAAGAAATTGGGGGTGGTGTGTGTGCAGCTGACTCACGGGTGGCTTGGGTTGAGCCGAAAACTTCACCAGCAGTCTGTTGAGAGACTGAGGTTGCTTGTGGAGTTTGTTCCCTTGTTACAACGACAGATAATGAATCAGTCGAGGAGCTACGCAGAGGTTTGGAGTCGGCACTAACTCCTGGAGAACGAAATTGCCGTTTTGAAGTCTGCTGACATGTTGAGAAATCAGCAGAAGGAGGTTGAAGAGCAAAAGAGAGAAAAAGAGGATCAGCCGGAAGTGTCTGGACAGGAACTCCAATTGTTGGTGGAGTTCCTGGAAAAACACTGTAAGAGTGAAAATGAGAAGGACTGCTCTCAGATGCTGGCATAGCTTCTGATCGTAATCCCTCTAAAGGATCCCAGCTGAATCCTGATGATGCTGCTGTCGCCAGCTCAACATCATCAATTACCACCTCATCTCCACGGGTAGCAGGCCTCCTTACCTCCAGCAGAGGAGAAAAAGGAGGTAGAGACGTGGGAGAAGATGATAAAAAGAATGAAGAAGAAGGAGAGCGATTAGCGATTAGCGGTTCGCTTAACTCGCTTCTTCACCACCAGTGGAGGAACATCTGCATCAGCAGAATCCTCATTCTCAGAGACTGAGATCTCTGTTGAGGTGGTGGTTTTCCCATCAGCAGCTGGGGATGGTCGCCCAGTTGAGGGAAAACACTTCAGATGAAGAAAAGACGTACCTTCTTGTCGGGCAGATTTCTTCGATGTTGCGCCCTTCTTTCGATCCCTTTTGGATCTTACTCGATCATCAATGATCTTCAACATGTACGAGGTGAGAGGAAATGCCTTTTCATCATCCTTCTTTTGGAAGATGATGATGGAGATGGAACGGACCATCACCGATTCCCCTGGAACGTCTTCATAATCTATCTTCAGCTTTTCAACCATCACATGTGCGATGCACAATGTGAAAAAGCGAAGATAGGGAATATGATTTCCCTTGCTTTTCAGCTTGGCCTTGACCTCCTCGTACACCAGTTTCCCATAGTCGATCCGCTGACCGGTGACTAGGGCTTCAGCAAAGACTTGCATGCTGGAGTTGCACTGGTTGTGAGACCCGGAGTTGCCGCCTATACCCTGAATGATGTGGGTAAAGAAATAGGCCCAGGGTCTCGTCAGCTGAGACTTCTTGAAGATCAGCACCTTGTCTTCTTCGTTTTCTAATTTGTATCCAGTGATACGGATTAGATTCGTTTTAGCTTCATCAGCAGATTTCGTCTGCTGATATTCTTCTCCAAGATGCAGATAGTCGATCCCGCAAGCTTTTCGGAAGTCATCAACAGTAATGGTGATTTGATGATTTCCCACTTGCGCAATGATGTCGTCTCCAGAAGTGGAGGCGGACATCCAGAAATCACGCAAGAGTTCTATGATACTCTTGGTGAATCTGGTAAATGCACCACCGATAGGGCAGTGACGCACAAACGTCCCAACCGGTCGATAAATATCAACAAGATCCTCCGGTGGGGAAGTGTTGGCTACAATGTTTGAGTTCTGAGAGAACTCAATGGCAGCCCTAGTAAGGGGAACTTTTGGGGCTTTCTTCGACATTTGGGGAGAGAGGGAAGAAAGATAAAAGTTAGAAATAGAGGGTTTTTGAGAGAGAATTGTGGAAGTGATGAGGATGAAGTGAGGAAGATGAGTGGGTATTTATAGGGGATTTTGGGACGGTTTGGGTAAATATTTGAATATAAAGCGGGTTAATTATGGATAGTTGTAACCCAACTATAGACACGTTGGTTATCGTGCAAAGGTGGGTGTTGGATGTGACAGAGAGGGGTAGTGGAGCCGTTTCTGGTGTTAGGGTGTCTTGTCTCACATAAATGCCAAATATTTCCACTCGAGTGGAAATATTCGCCACAGAAAACGTATGGATGGGGATAAAAGATATTTTTTTATGGAAAACCAAACGTTTTAACTTATAAAACAAGACAAGTTATCATTTAAGAGATTTTATTCTGCTGACTGATGGATTTAAAACATTTTTAGTCAGCTGAATGTACTAAGTAACAAGGCGAACTCATCAGCTGCTGATAGTACTTCAGCAGTTGATTTAAGCATTCAACATACCTAGCTAGCTGATCAAAAAATTGAATCATTTTTCATCTAAAGAATTAGTGAATAAGTCAGCTAGCTGAAAGTCTGTTGAAATGAAATGAAGTTCAACGTCACCTTGTTCAATGTGATCTCTAATGAAATGATACCTTATGTCGATATGCTTGGTTCTTGAGTGACGAACTGGGTTGTTGCTGATTGCAATAGCACTTGTGTTATCACAGTAGATAGGAACTTTGCAGAAGTTCATATCGAAATCAACAAGCTGATTCTTCATCCAAAGGACTTGAGCACAGCAGCTTCCAGCAGCGACGTATTCTGCTTCAGTTGTGGAGGTAGAAACAGTACTTTGTTTCTTGCTTGTCCAGCTGACTAGCTTTCCTCCAAGCAGCTGACATCCTCCAGTTGTGCTCTTTCTATCAATTTTGCAACCTACAAAGTCTGAATCTGAATAGCCAATTAGATCAAACCCGGAGTCTTTGGCATACCAAAGACCTAGGCTTGGAGTTCCCTTAAGGTACCTCAAAATTCTTTTAGCAGCTATTAGGTGAGATTCTCTAGGATCAGCTTGATACCTAGCACACATGCAAGTAGCAAACATAATATCTGGTCTGCTGGAGGTGAGATAGAGTAACGATCCAATGATTCCTCTATAGAATGTGACATCAACTGATTTCCCAGTTATGTCAGCATCTAGGTTGTTTGGAGGAGCCATTGGAGTTTTCATAGATGATGATGAATTCATATCAAAATTCTTTAAAAGATCTTTGATATATTTTTCTTGATTTATAAAAATTCCATTTTTAGATTGCTTAACTTGTAAGCCAAGAAAATACGTTAATTCACCCATCATACTCATCTCATACTTTGTAGACATAAGTTTTGAAAAACGTCTACAAAGTTTTTCATCAGTAGCACCAAAAATTATGTCATCCACATAAACTTGAACAAGAATGATATCACCTTTGATTTTGCGAATGAATAAGGTCTTATCAATCTTTCCCCTGGTGAAATCATTTGCTATGAGGAACATGGAGAGTGTGTCATACCATGCACGAGGAGCTTGTTTCAACCCATACAGCGCCTTATCCAGTTTAAACACATAGTCTACATACTTAGGATTTTAAAACCATGGTGGTTGCTTAACATATACTTCCTCTTGCAGCTTCCCGTTTAAGAACGCACTCTTTACGTCCATCTGAAAAACTGTGAAGTTTTTATACGCAGCGTAGGCTGGAAATATTCTAATAGCCTCAAGCCTAGCCACTGGAGCAAATGTTTCATCGAAATCGATTCCTTCCTCTTGTATATATCCTTGTGCAATAAGTCTTGCTTTGTTGCGAATAACCACACCTTCTTCATCCATTTTATTCCTAAATACCCATTTTGTACCAATTATGGTCTTTCCAGCTGGTGGGGGCACCAGCTGCCATACTTTGTTGACCTCGAATTGGTTAAGTTCTTCCTGCATCGCTTGAATCCAGCTTGAGTCTTCTAAAGCATCTTTAATATTTTTCGGTTCTTCATTTGCTAAGAAACAAGACCATAAGCAGAGATTACATGACGCTTTACTTCTTGTGACAACTCCTTGCTGTGGATCTCCAATGATTAGATCGATTGGATGTTCTGAGGTCCACTTTGATTGAGGAGCAGCTGTAGAAGAGGAAGATTCAGCAGAATTAGATCCTTGTTGAACGGCTGAATGCTCAGCAGGATGAATTACTTCATTTCGAACGGATCTTCTTGAAGTATGAAGAGGCGGCTTTGAGATAGCCTTTGATGATGCTCTAGCTGTTGGAATTTCTTGTTGAACAGTTGCAATATCTACAAGATATGTAGGAGCATCATGGAACGTCTCATCTGATTCATTTAGGGGAACATCAAAGAGATTTAAAGCATCGAAGAATGCTTCAGCTGTATCATCAGGAGATGATTCAGCTGATCTCTGAAATGCATCAGACGAGTCAGCAGAGGTGGGGTTCATAGCCTTTGAGTGTTCTTCAAAAGTAACATTTATGGACTCTTCCAATGTTTGTCTTCTTTTGTTGAAAACTCTATATGCTTTGGATAGAGTGGAGTATCCCAAGAAAATGGCTTCATCAGCTTTAGGGTCAAACTTACTTAACTGATCTCGTGTGTTTAATACAAAACACACACAACCAAACACATGAAAGAAACCGATGAATGGTTTCCTTTGACGAAAAATCTCATAAGAAGTCTTCTTGTGTCTCTTCACGTAGAGAGACCTATTTTGAGTAAAACAAGTTGTGTTAACAGCTTCTGCCCAAAATTGCTTAGGCATGTTTGACTCAGCAAGCATTGTTCTTGCAGCTTCTATTAGGGTTCTGTTTCTTCTTTCAGCAACACCATTTTGTTGAGGTGTTCTTGCAGCTGAGAAGTTTTGGGAAATCCCAACATCTGAACAGAAGTCTTCTAAAGTCTTATTCCTGAATTCAGTTCCATTGTCTGATCTCAGCATTTTGACTCTAGACCCATTTAGAAGTTCCATCCTTTTGATGAACTTGATAATCTCTTCAGCTGCATCACTTTTGTGGCGAAGAAATATTACCCAAGTATATCGTGAATATTCATCGACGATAACAAGTGTATACTTCTTTCCACCTAGACTTTCAGTACTCATAGGGCCAAAGAGGTCCATATGGAGCATGTAGAGGCAGCTGTCGATGTAAAAGCATTGCTTTGATTTGAAGGAACTTTTATGTTGTTTACCTTGCTCACAAGCTGAGCAAAGCTTATCCTTTTCATACTTGATTTGTGGTAAGCCATTCACCAGCTGACCTCGAGCCAGCTTCGAAATATTTTTGAAGTTAAGGTGAGATAGCCTTTTGTGCCACAACCAATTCAGCTCTTCGGTAGAATGAGAAAATAGACAAACTTCTTGATTTTGAGGATTCATGTCAAGTGTATATACATTCTTGGTTCTTGGAGTAACCAATACTACCTTTCCCCTCTTATCCGTCACCGTTACTCTGTATTCATTAAAGTTCACTGAGAACTTTGCATCACAAAGTTGGCTAATGCTGATTAGATTATGTTTCAGCCCGTTCACATAACCAACTCTTGTGATTTTTACGGACCCATTGGAAATGGTTCCATAACCTTCCGTTGAGCCTCTACCATTATCACCAAAAACTACCAAGGGACCAGCACAAACTTCAAACTCTTCCAGCAGGGATTTGTATCCAGTCATGTGTCTCGAGCAACCACTGTCTAAGTACCAGACATGTTTGCTTTCATCACCCTGCACATAAATTAAAAGAGTTAGTTCTTTTTGGGAACCCACACTTCGGTGGATCCTTGTGACTTTCCGCTGGAACTCACATGAGTTGATTTTTCAGTAGACTCAACTGCTAAAGGTGGGGAAGGTCTCTAGCATATGCTATTACACTCACTCGCCATATCCCACGATCTCCACACTTATAGCATTTTCAGTTTCTTTGCAGTGGAGTGGAGGACGAGGCAATGGGTTTTGGAGCTGGACCCAAAATCCCTTTCATATTCTGATTATCAGAGATAGTCAGAGCTTGAACGAGTGATGTCAGCTTGCTGACCTTTCCTTTCAGCCGTCTGACAGACACAGCTGAAGAAGGACTTGGAGTGTTTTTAGAAACACTCTTACCTTTGTTCTTTGCAGCTCGAGTACGAACTCCAACTGGCTCACCCTTGGAGGGTGTAAGAACAGTTTTCTTTCCTGTTGTTCTCCTAGTCTTATGCTGAGGTTTAGCAGAAGAGGCAGCAGGTACTGAACCCAAGATAGATTTTCTTGGTTCAACAATGATTACAGTAGGTGTCCTAACAACCATGGCAGAGGAGTCAGCTGATGACTCTTCACCAGTAGTTACAGAAGGATCTTCTGAGGAGATCTCAGTAGCAAATGTTTTGGTAGACCTAACAAAGGAACCAAAAACCAACTCTTCAGCTGACACAGAAGCATCAGCAGACGAGTAGTACAGATCATCTTTACTGCTGTCAGGTACAGCGGCTGCAACAAGGAAGTCTCATCCTTGTACAGCTTATACTTGACTAGGGATTTGTGAGTTAACACATTCACTCACGCGTTTGGATGAACGAGACCAAGATTCACAAATCTTTTTAATTGCTTCAAGTTCTTTAACTTTTTCACTTAGATCATGTTGAAGAACTGAGTTTATAAATTTTGTTTCAGAAAGATCTTCTTTTAAAGTTTTGTGATCAATTAGACGTTCTTTTAAAAATGCATTTTCACGTAGAATAGCACTTTGTTTACCCAAACATTCACCTTTCAGTTGATCAATGAAGTGCAAGTCACAAATAATAGAATCAACAATATCTTTGGCTTTAGTAGCCTCAGTAGAGATTAGAGATGTTACCTTTTTATGAACAATGTTGACCCATTTATAAGAACTAGCATCATCAACTGTAATACTTTCATCATCATCAGCACGAGCCATCAAACACATTGTGGCCATTTGTTCATCATCGTCATCAGATGAGCTATCACCTGAGTCAGCCCAGTCATGAGTTTCAGCTACGAGACCCTTGTCAGCAGATTTGCCTTCAAGTGCCTTCTTTTCTTCTAGAATCTTTTTGGTGAAGGCTTGTAGCTTTTTGTACATCTCTTCAGTGGACTCAGCAGTTGAAGATGATGAACTAGCTTTCTTCTGCTTGCAGTTGTTAGCATAGTGTCCCTTCTTGTTGCAGTTATAGCAAGTTATCTCAGAGATATCAGGTGTACTTCCAGAGGGTCTGGAAGATACAGCTGATGAGATAGATCTGCTACTTGAGCCTTTAGCTGAGGAGCCAGACTTGTTTTTAAAGAATTTCTTGTTTTTAACAAGTAAGGCAAGCTCAGATATAAGGGCATCGTTGTCTTCGTCTTCATCAACTTCTTCGATGCTGACTTCAGGCATGTTGAACAAACCAACAGCTGAAGTGTTGTCAGCTTCATCATCTGATGGGGGATATTCGATTCTGCTAGGCTTGTTTAAGGAGACAAGAGCAGTCGAAGATCCAGAGGGACTCACTTTAGAGTCCTTTGGAGGTTGAAATTTGTTGAGTACGGTTCTCTCATGGCTTAGAAACATACCATAGAGAGACTAAAGAGTATAGTCTTTCAAAGTAGAGAGACTAAAGAGTATAGTCCTTATCAACCCCATGATACTTCAGCTCGTTTAACAGAATGTTATAACGATTGAAAGTTTGAGCTATAGTCTCACTTGGCTTGGCTTTAAACAGTTCATAATCATGTATGAGCATGTTTTTGTTGTGTTCTCGCACAACTGATGTGCCTTCATAAACTTCAGTCAGCCTTTCCCACATTTCTTTAACTGAGTCACAAAATTGAATATAGTGATACAGTTCATCACCAACTGCTTCAAAAAGCATATCTCGACCCTTGATCTCAAGATGAACAAGACGTTTTTCAGCGTCTGTCCACTGAGCCTCAGACTTTACCACATAGTGTTCTGGTATTTCAGAAGTACCAGGGATGAGGGTTTTGGGAACATATTTTCCTATTGTGATGTTATCTTGGAGTTTTGGGTGATAGGTAACCATGTGGGACAACATACGGGTTTTCCACATGGGATAGTTGGTTTGAGTGAGTTTAGGAGGTTTTCCAGATGATGGAACATCTGATGATGTAGGTTCAGCCATAACAGATGCTCAAAACTGATGGAAAACAATTTTGACACTTGCTCTGATACCAGTTGTTGGATCCCAACAACACTAACGTGTTGCGTTAAGACTGATTTACGAAGATAATATAATGAACAGCAAGATTTCAATGATTAAGAGTTTATTAAAACAACTTAATACAGTACAGAATTTGCGGAAATAGATAGTACACACTAACTAAAATTCTATACTTGAAATGACACTTTAAATCGCTCAAAACTAGAAGACTTATGCACTGAGAGTTATATCAGCTGATACTAACAGCTGATATCAATGTCCTAGTAATAATTACTATAGAGGAGTTAATACTTAGACAAATAACTAACTCTCAGAGAATGTTCTTGTGCTATGAATGCTCAAAAGGTGTGTGTAAAAGCAAGCATTTACGTCTCTATATATAGCCCAAGATCCATGTTCCTTTGCCCACAAGTTAGACGACGTGTAAACATATTATTCGTCGATGTGGACTTGCCAATGGAACATTAAATGCTCTTGCATAAGTTGTTGTCCCAAGTGTACTTTGTGTCAACTACTTCCGGTACCCTTTCTGACGCACAGTGAAAGGTGTACTACATAAGTACAGAAATAGTTGACTTTTCGTTTACATGCTTGGAGGGACAAACGATGATGTTGTACTGACATTATCTTCTATTCCAAAATAGAAGATCCTCATCGTTTTCTTCTTCTTTGAGCGGGAAAAGGGAAATGTTCAAAGTGTCAAGAACATTTCCTTTAAGTCTTCATCTGCAGCATGTACTATCAGCTGATTCCACAATCAGAGTTAGTACTGACATCATGGTTGTTAGGATCATCATCATTTGTTTGAGATTCTGAGTTACTACTGGGATCAGTAGTATCTTGAGAGTTTAAGTTGTTACTAGTGTCAAGATTGCTAAGGTTATCTGCGTTACTACTGTCCTCAGTATTAACTGTGGGATCAGTATTAACTAAGATATATTTCATTATATCTTGACTACCATTGTATGAAGTGAAGGGTTTCACAACACTGATTGACCACTTGGGTCAACCTCCTAGTACACTTGGTTTGACCATACTGATCAAGAACATGAACTTGTTCTTGACCGGTTAAAACCAACTAGCTGATTTAATCCCTAAAAGCGGAAGTGGGATTAAACCTAATCCTTAAACCCTAAAGGATTGGGATGTTGGAAATCTAGATTAGATTAACAAGAAAGAAACCTTGTACGATAAACTCGAACACACACACATACTTGTGTGTGTTCGTCGAACACTCACCAAGAACCCTAGGGTTCTTGGTGTTCTCGTTCGATCGTACAAAAGGAGAAGAAGAAAGTGTGTT
Organism: Calendula officinalis; assembly: GCA_963853835.1. Lineage (NCBI taxonomy): Eukaryota > Viridiplantae > Streptophyta > Magnoliopsida > Asterales > Asteraceae > Calendula > Calendula officinalis. Next base: position 34,574,478 of record OY970823.1, on the reverse strand, counting down.
CCATGAAACATACCCTAGGTTAATGCTTAAGATAGATCCACTAATGATGAACACGACGAGCGATCTTCTAGTTGATCACTTGCAACGATCTTGTTCTTCGAAACTCGAAGAACGCGAAGAACGAACGAAGAACACGAAGAACGCAAGACTTGTGTTATTGGTGATTCGGCCGATCGAGAGAGGGAACAAAGGGAGGGATTTTCGTGATTGTGAGGCAAGGAATCAACATCCAGGGTTAAGTCATAAGCCTCCTATTTATAATAGAAGATCTTACACTTAAAACCCTTTTAGTTTAATTAAGATTAACTTCTTAATTAAACTTCCTTTTTACACTTCCATCCCTTATAGTTTTAACTAGTTTATTATTGTTACACTTAACTATTATATGTCTAGTATTAATACACTAATAATTCGGTACCCATATACACGAATTATATACTGGTATTTATACTTTTAATAATTAATTATATAATAACCTATATATAATTTATACAACAATATTATCCAACTACTATATGATTTAATAGCTTTAAATCATATCATGGATAATCTATAATTAACACATTGTATATTTACTCAACTAGTAAATGTACAACTTCTTGTATTAATTAATTAGTTAAACTAATCTAGTAATAAGTTAAACTTAACTTAATACGTAACTGATTCATAATAACTATTATGAATCATTCCTCTTCGTAGTATCATTACATATCTTGCTCGTATTACACGCACTCACCAGTGTGACCCTTAAGTGTTTCTTAGGCATGGATGTATCATCATAGGTTGACTAACTGTGCACATAAATCCTTCATGAAAATGATCCTCCTTGTTGGTTTTGATTGTTTGAGTCTCCTGTATTGTAATCATAATTAACATCAAAAGATTTGGTTAGATTATCAATATTAAATAACCAATCTGGACCATTTCCCTGTTCATTCATCAGAATTTCATTAAAGGATACATTTAAACTTTCTTCAATGATCCTTAGTCTTTTGTTGAATACTCTGTAAGATTTGCTTTGAGTTGAGTATCCTACAAAGATTCCATCATCTGCTTTGCAGTCAAACTTACCAATTTGTTCTCTTGTAATTAAAATTGTACAAGGACAACCAAATGATTTTAGAAAGCTTATTGAGGGTTTTCTTTTATTAAACAGTTCATAAGGTGTTTTAAAGTGAGGCTTAACTATTAATACTCTGTTTTGAACATAACAAGCAGTATTAACAGCTTCAGCCCAAAAAGTAATTGGTAAATTTGAATATGCAAGCATAGATCTGGCTGCTTCAATGATTGTTCTATTTCTTCTTTCAGCTACACCATTTTGTTGTGGAGTTCTTGGAGAGCTGTACTGCCTGTCAATACCCTTAAGATCACAGAAATTAATTAGATTAGTATTTTTAAATTCCGTGCCATTATCTCATCTAATGGCTTTCACCTTGAGACCTCTTGTATTCTCCAGTTTGACACTTAGATTCTTTATAATTTCACTTGTTTCATCTTTGGTCCTAAGAAAGAAAACCCAAGTATATCTGGAAAAATCATCAGTAATAACAAGACAGTATTGTTTCTTTCCAATACTCATTACATTTGTAGGTCCAAATAGGTCCATATGTAAGAGCTGCAAAGGATTAGAAATGGAATTAATTGCTTTGGTCTTATGAGAAGTCTTATGTTGCTTACCTTTTAGGCATGCAGCACAATGATGATCACACATAAATTCTTTTTGTGGTAATCCAACTACCAAATTCTTTTTGACTAGATTATTCATATTTTTAAAATTTGAGTGACACATCCTTCTACCAAATTCTAGGGTTAAGTCATAAGCCTCCTATTTATAATAGAAGATCTTACACTTAAAACCCTTCTAGTTTAATTAAGATTAACTTCTTAATTAAACTTCATTTTTACACTTCCATCCCTTATAGTTTTAACTAGTTTATTATTGTTGCACTTAACTATTATATGTCTAGTATTAATACACTAATAATTCGGTACCCATATACACGAATTATATACTTGTATTTATACTTTTAATAATTAATTATATAATAACCTATATATAATTTATACAACAATATTATCCAACTACTATATGATTTAATAGCTTTAAATCATATCATGGATAATCTATAATTAACACATTGTATATTTACTCAACTAGTAAATGTACAACTTCTTGTATTAATTAGTTAGTTAAACTAATCTAGTAATAAGTTAAACTTAACTTAATACTTAACTGATTCATAATGACTATTATGAATCATTCCTCTTCGTAGTAGCATTGCATATCTTGCTCGTATTACATGCACTCACCGGTGTGACCCTTAAGTGTTTCGTAGGCATGGATGTATCATCATAGGTTGACTAACTGTGCACATAAATCCTTCAGACTCCCACTTGTGCAAGTTCGTAACCTTTATCTTAATGATACGAGCTACAGTGGCCTTATAGATGGGCATGTAGGTAATGAACCCCATAAAAACAGCTTACGTAACCCAGGTATAGTTTATGAAAAACTCTTGGGTAAATTACAGTTTTTGTTCCTGTCCTATGGCCGATTCAGGATTTTTATCCCTAATGTTTTTTTGTCCGTTTTTTTATCCTTTAAGTTTTTAAAATTCTGGAAATTTGTCCTTCCGTCTATTTTTAGCCGTTAAGTGACTAAAAATGCAAAACAAATAAGGGTATTTTCGTCTTTTTTCCTCATTCTTCATGTTCTTCATCTTCTTCTTAATTACAACCAGTTTCTCCTTCCGTAAAATCAATTAACGGCGATGGAGGTAGTACGACGGCTGTCAAAACCACTCGCCGGAGAGCGTTTCAGGCTAGGCAGAACCACTCAATTGCTTCACACCAGAACCTTAATTTCACAATCCAAACATAAGTACATCTTAAACCCTATATCGTCTCCATTCAATCCATCAATTAGTGAGCACTTCATCAATATTAATAGACGTTTCAGCTCTCCTTCCACTGTTCGAACTCCGACGAGTTGGTTAATCGCGTTAAGTAAGAAGAAAAAGATTGTAGATTTACCATGTATCGTAAAAGCCGGTGACCCGGTTCTTCACGAACCCGCCCAAGAAGTCTCGCCTAACGAAATCGGGTCGGATCGTATCCAGAAAATAATTGATGGCATGGTGCAGGTGATGAGGAGACGACCCGGTGTTGGTCTTGCTGCTCCCCAAATTGGTATTCTTTTAAAAGTCAGTTTTTAAATTTCATTTCTTCCATTAATCATCCCCTGCCTTTAATTTGGGTTTTAATGTTGTGTGTGGTTTTTGATTTTGTAAACTTTTGTGATTTTTAGGTTTCAGATTTGTTCGTGATTTTGATTTTTGGGTTTCAGATTTGGTGCAGATTTGTGCAGATCTATAGTAGGTGAGGGTTTAGAATTAGGGTTTTATTGGGGAAGAACACAAACGAGGAAGATGATGCAAGGATAATTTGGGTAATTAGACAAAAAAATCGTCACTTAACGGCTAAAAATAGACGGAAGGACAAATTTAAAGAATTTTAAAAACTTAAAGGACAAAAAAACATTAGGGACAAAAACCCCGAATCGGCCATATGTTAGAGACAAAAACTGTAATTTACCCAAAACTCTTTAATAGCGTCTCCTAGTAAAGAATACTATGTCTCTACTTCTTGGGCAACTATGTTAGGCTTATCCCTTGCAGCACGATATTTGTGATAACGAATACGAGCATGGTAGAAATTATCAGCTCCTGTATTCGAGATCATTTCATGACTTCTTGATTCAAACTGTTGTGATAAACGACAAAGAACAAATCAGTTCGTTTGGGCATGTACATGCACTTTCCAGTTATCTCATCATGTCAAAGGACCCATAAATATCTCTCCTAAAGAGGAGGTGCAATTACCATCTTGTTATATTTCGATTTAAAATACAACTTCCTTTGTACCCAGTATCACCCCGTATGACAAACATTTTTCAGAATTGTCTAAGACGAACCAAAGCACATCAGTCATTGCATCCTAAACCAAATACCCCAGGCTTAAGGACAATCCTAGTGAACAATACTTTTGAACTTTTCAACCACGAAGTATTGTCACGGTGGTCAATCCAATATTCGTTGAGCTCCAACAGAATATCACCGATATTTGGTTTACACAAAACTTGTGTAGCTATCTTCGAAGAACTTCGAATCTACCACCAAATACCGCGATGACGTTAACGTCCCATCGAGGTTCCCACCAAGACGAGTAGTCACAGATTTATATCTTTTTGAATAAAAAGACTTTAATTCATAGATATTATAAAACATACAAAGTCTGAATAAAAATGATTCTAACTCGAGTACCATTCCTCACTGGACATAGATACCGAATTATTACTGGATCATTACTTATTCCTTTTGTTTGCGTTGATTACTTAATGAATTTTACAACCTTAATTGTAACTTTATCACTAAACCAGTCATTTCTATTAAACTAAAGACATAAGACAAGTATTTGAAAAATACTATTTCTTTTGCCTTTGCTAGATTTTGTTCTTGCAACAATCTAGAACATATTCTAGTCTTGCCTTTTATGCAATTCGGTAAACATAGGAGGATTGGAAATTAACTCCTTAGTTTCTTGAATTCATAAAATTCTCCTTGTAACTAAAGCCTTTTTTAGTTACTTGATTTGTAGATATATCATTACTAGTTAAAGAAATTTTCTTAAATGATTATGTTATTCACTGGAGTGTGAACAACCTATTAGATATGCAATAATTAATCACAAGACTTGTGATCACGCTATTAGGTTTGCAATAGTCTAATTAACGATCATTTATTATTTCTCTTAACTCTTTAGCTAACGACTTGGTAAAACCTTGTTGCTAATGTCTTACTAACTCACTAAATTCATCAATCTCTATAATGAATTATGTTAGTCATAGCTCCCACTATCTTTTATGGAATTTAAGCATCACTTAAACTACTACTTTGACCTAGTCAATAACTTGTAGTTTAATCTTTTAAGAATTCTATCAATAGTTAAGATCATCCTTTGGATTTATGAATATTCAACATTCCTGTTTAGGGAATCATGACCTTTATTGATTACTCTATCTAACAAGTATAAGACACTTGAAATGATAATATCAATTATTAAACATATTAGTATTCTTTAAGAACTTTATTTAATGCCAAAGTCATTTCTTGGATTTCTCAAATATCCATTATTCCTATTAGGGAATTATGACTTGATTAAATATTGTATTTATTACAAGTATAAAAGACTTGCAATAATACCTTTTAATTCTTAAATACTTTAATATAGTTTGTCCCTTTTAAGAGTTCATTTAATGTCTAAGTCATTTTACTTGAATTTTACGAATATCCAATTATTCCTATTAGGGAATTATGACTTCATCAAATCCATTATTACAAGTATGAAAGACTTGTAATAATACTCTTTAAAGTATATCTTGATTATATCCAATATAATCATACTATATTAATACTAATACTTTAAAACTTACTATCATAAGTAATGACTATTACTTAAGATGTTTTAACTAAGTTCAATAACTTTTGAACCTTATGCTTCCATTAAACTCTTAAATACTTTCATTAGAAAAACTTTCTAATTACTAGTATCTAAGTACCTTGAGCTATCAAGACATTATTCATTCATACAACAATCAAACAAGTATATAACATGAAATATTAAGTAAATCAAAAACTTGACTTACAATCTAGTCTTAAACCTTGACTAGTGTAATTATCACACCTGCACACAATTTAATTCAACCATGGATTCAAAATTACTAAAACCAGAAACTTTGTTTTAACATAAAATGAAAAATTATCCAAACAATAAAATAAGATTGTTTTACTGAATCCATAAAATACTGAATTATAAAGAACTTGGTGCTCGTGGGATCATCACTATCTCATGTCGGTCATCTCACTTATCATCTTATGCAATAAACGATTGCTAAAGTTGAGTTACTTGTAATAAACTTTTACAAGTAGGAAGCGAGTATCTAGAAGTTGGTCAAGTCAACTAAGGAGCAAGCATTGCCTCCTACCCTTTGACCCTTTGACCCTTGCCACAACCAAGACACCGTTTCTCGGTCCTTGTTTGGCTTTACCTTCTTGACCTTTTTGTTTGACTCCATTACCCTTTTGGCACGCCGTGGTTGAGATCGGTTTTATCCTTTCCCTTTCCACTGCGCCTCTTTCTCTGATCACTACCATCATCGGTTACCGCGATATCATTCTTAAACTTGGTCCCCAAATCAACTCAGTAGTCATGAGCATGGAATGTAGCTCATCAATGGATTGCTCCATGTTGACTATATAATGCTTATAGTCATCTGACAACGAGTTTAATATCATTATTGTTGCTAACTGCAACGGTACTGGGTATCCTATTCATTCAAGATGATCCATGTGCTCTTTCATTTCCATGACGTGAGCACTCACCGATGATCCTTTAACCACCTTGCGAGATTTGCACACCCTATAAGCGTAATATGCTTATCCTGGTTCATTTCTAGCATTTGCGGCAGGAGTACTTAGTATTGCTCTTTCTAGGACATTTCCTTTTCTCTCATGCGTAAGCATAATCCGAAGATCACGCTTCCAATAGAGAAACATTGACCCAGTCAATTCCTCCTTTTCTAGAAACAAGCGTAGTGAGAGATTGTTGGTACGTGTCGTTATGTTTGTTGCTGCCATCTACAAATCAAACCCAGTTTAATTAGTAATCATCAATAAACATTCTCTAAAATATATTATAAACCCATAATTAATATTTTAGGCCTAGGATCCATATATCACATTCTCGCCGCAAGGTTTGGGCACTTCCCGACGAGACATGCTGTTTCTGGTAGGTAACATCCTTACCGATCGTATCAAGACTTGACACGATTCCTAGGGGTCGTAGAATCTTTAGACTTATAACTTATTACAACTTTGTACAATCTAATTGTACATTTCTAAGTTAGTAATAAAGTCTAGTATGATTATTCTACTCAAGTACTTTTTGGGCCGGGACTCCCGATTATCACCAAAGTAGATCAGACCATCTAAGACAGTGCGATGCTCTGCGCCGGGACTCCCGATTATCACAGAACCTTACGCACCCTAACACTCGCAATGATTTGAATCCATATCTAAGGTTCTTTATCCTTACAATATGAATATCGTTGAACAAGTGAGGTGTTCCATTAGGTGGATAGTACTTCGATCTAAGATTTTCTTGGGTTTGTTTAAGTTTTAAACTAAACTTAAACCTTTATTCCAATCTTAATCCTTGTTTAAAATGTGTGACTTGTGAATTTAAGAATTCTACAAGATACCTTTTTAAATCTTAAGAACTATTCTTTAAAACTTATAGTTTCAAGAATTACGCGATTTATATGTATACCTAAAACGAGGTGTACAAAACGTTTTAGTAGGTTTTGCGACAAACCTTATCTATAATAAAACTTACTTGTTTTATCTTACTTGAAAAATATTAAAACTTATGTTAAACTTTTAATTCCTTTTTATGATTCATAAACTTGAAACATAAACCTAGTTTAACACATCTAGTTTTTCATATGTCTAATAGTGAAATTAAACATTTGTTTTAACTTACTAGATTCGACCAAAACTTATGTCTTAACGAACCACTTATAAACTTTGTGATTTTCTTGCGTAGCTCCCACTAGCTCCAACAACCATGATGGAACTTAAGCAAACACAATCACCGGTTTATACTTGGTGAAACTAATAAACCTATTATATAAAGACTATATATAATAATTCTTAGTTTGTTTAAACTTTTCTTACATTTAACTTGAACTAGTTAAATATATGTTATAAAGTTTTCTTGTTATTTATTACTTGATCATTAATCTAGTATATTACATAACTTGTAAAATACTTATATTATACTTGTATAATTATCTAGTTATAATAACTTATAACTTTATACACTTTAATATATAACTTTGTATAATTCTAGTTAATTATATAATTTCAACTTGTACAATTTCTAGTTATAATGAAATCATAACTTTCTACTTTCTAGTTTTGATTATATAATAACTTTATACAATAACTAATTATACTATTATCCTTTAAAAATCAAAATAACATTATCCTTTTAATTGTTCCATTTTATCTTGTACTTAATATATACATATATATATTTCATTACTTTATAATAAACTTGTAACATTCTAATAAAAATATTACATCTAGTTTATACGTATTTATTTTAACTTAATCTAATTACAATATGTATAAACTTATTATATCTATTAAAATTTATTTTTCTTTTAAGTATTAAAAATTCCGAAATATATATATATATATATATATATATATATATATATATATATATATATATATATATATATATATAGGGTCCGGATCCGGTGAGAACTCTTTTCCTCGCGATGACTGTGAGGACTCCAAAAAAAACTCTAAAAATGATCCAAAACAAACTTTTTTCAAAAATTTCCTTTTTTAAACATTAAAATCGCTATCTATAAGATCCAAAAAAAAAAATCCAAAAATGATCCAAAAAAAATAATATGGATCATAATAATGATCCACAAAAAAATCTGGATCATTGTTATGATTCGATAAAAAAAGTGGATCATAATTTTTTTTTGAAATTTTTTTTTGTCAAATGTAGTAATAATCATGGTGGGTTATATATATATTTTTCGGAATTTTTTGAAATTTTTATGAGGTGTCCTTGCGAGTCCTCACCGAAAAAAAAGTCCTCATAGGATCCCACTTCTATATATATATATATATATATATATATATATATATATATATATATATATATATATATATATATATATATATATATATATATAAATACATCTTGTTAATTTTAGAACTTAAAATCAACACTTCCTTTAATCTTATTAATTCCTTAAATGAATTAGATAAACCCTAATCTTGTTCTTGATCAATCAAAACTAGGGTTTTGACTTTCTTGATCAAAAACATTATTTATTAAAAAAAATTAATTCCTTTTAATCAATCCTATCTAAACAACAAACTTTGTTTAAATTCTAAGATAGATTATAACCTTTAATAAATTTATTTAAACCTTTTTAATTTAAACCTTATAGACAATAAAACTTTGTCTAAGTTACTAGGTTTAAAGAACTAGTTTTAATAAATCTATCAAAATAATAATTAAACCTATTAAACATAAACTTGTTTAATTATCTAGGTTTTAGATTATTATCCTAATTAATTATTTTAAACTATTAAACTTAAACTAGTTTAATGTTTTAGGGTTCTTTAGGGTTTCGAATTCTTAATACTAAGAAACTTTTCCACCAATTAAACTAAGCTAGTTTAACATACTTGATCCTAGGGTTCTTTCTAGATCTCGAATTCCATGGGAAAAATGAAAGAATCCTTTTGATCAATTAAACAAATCTTGTTTAACATACTTGATCCTAGGGTTCTCCCTTAACCACGAAATTTCTAGGGTTTTTAGAAACTTTTTTGACCAATTAAACTAAACTAGTTTAATATTCTTGGTCCTACGGTTCTTTACTAATTTTCGAAAATTACTAGGGTTCTTAGAAACCTTTTGACCAATTAAACTTAATATAGTTTAATATTCTTGGTCCTAGGGTTCTTACCCTTTTCGAAAACTTAAGAAGAAAAAGAAGAAAAATTGGAACAAAACAAAAACTTGTATTTAAAGTAAACAAACAACCTTTGTTAATCTAGTTTAGATTTCTAAACCAACGCTCTGATACCACTGAAGGGTTTCACAACACTGATCGACCACTTGGGTCAACCTCCTAGTACACTTGGTTTGACCATACTGATCAAGAACATGAACTTGTTCTTGACCGGTTAAAACCAACTAGCTGATTTAATCTCTAAAGGCGGAAGTGGGATTAAACCTAATCCTTAAACCCTAAAGGATTGGGATGTTGGAAATCTAGATTAGATTAACAAGAAAGAAACCTTGTACGAAAACTCGAACACGCACACATACTTGTGTGTGTTCGTCGAACACTCACCAAGAACCCTAGGGTTCTTGGTGTTCTCGTTCGATCGTACAAAAGGAGAAGAAGAAAGTGTGTTCCATGAAACATACCTTAGGTTAATGCTTAAGATAGATCCACTGATGATGAACACGACGAGCGATCTTCTAGTTTATCACTTGCAACGATCTTGTTCTTCGAAACTCGAAGAACACGAAGAACGAACGAAGAACACAAGACTTGTGTTCTTGGTGATTCGGCCGATCGAGAGAGGGAACAAAGGGAGGGAATTTCGTGATTGTGAGGCAAGGAATCAACATCTAGGGTTAAGTCATAAGCCTCCTATTTATAATAGAAGATCTTACACTTAAAACCCTTCTAGTTTAATTAAGATTAACTTCTTAATTAAACTTCCTTTTTACACTTCCATCCCTTATATTTTAACTAGTTTATTATTGTTGCACTTAACTATTATATGTCTAGTATTAATACACTAATAATTCGGTACCCATATACACGAATTATATACTTGTATTTATACTTTTAATAATTAATTATATAATAACCTATATATAATTTATACAACAATATTATCCAACTACTATATGATTTAATAGCTTTAAATCATATCATGGATAATCTATAATTAACACATTGTATATTTACTCAACTAGTAAATGTACAACTTCTTGTATTAATTAGTTAGTTAAACTAATCTAGTAATAAGTTAAACTTAACTTAATACTTAACTGATTCATAATGACTATTATGAATCATTCCTCTTCGTAGTATCATTGCATATCTTGCTCATATTACACGCACTCACCGGTGTGACCCTTAAGTGTTTCTTAGGCATGGATGTAATATCATAGGTTGACTAACTGTGCACATAAATCCTTCATGAAAATGATCCTCCTTGTTGGTTTTGATTGTTTGAGTCTCCTGTATTGTAATCATAATTAACATCAAAAGATTTGGTTAGATTATCAATATTAAATAACCAATCTGGACCATTTCCCTGTTCATTCATCAGAATTTCATTAAAGGATACATTTAAACTTTCTTCAATGATCCTTAGTCTTTTGTTGAATACTCTGTAAGATTTGCTTTGAGTTGAGTATCCTACAAAGATTCCATCATCTGCTTTGCGGTCAAACTTACCAATTTGTTCTCTTGTAATTAAAATTGTACAAGGACAACCAAATGATTTTAGAAAGCTTATTGAGGGTTTTCTTTTATTAAACAGTTCATAAGGTGTTTTAAAGTGAGGCTTAACTATTAATACTCTGTTTTGAACATAACAAGCAGTATTAACAGCTTCAGCCCAAAAAGTAATTGGTAAATTTGAATATGCAAGCATAGATCTGGCTGCTTTAATGATTGTTCTATTTCTTCTTTCAGCTACACCATTTTGTTGTGGAGTTCTTGGAGAGTTGTACTGCCTTTCAATACCCTTAAGATCACAGAAATTAATTAGATTAGTATTTTTAAATTACGTGCCATTATCTCATCTAATGGCTTTCACTTTGAGACCTCTTGTATTCTCCAGTTTGACACTTAGATTCTTTATAATTTCACTTGTTTCATCTTTGGTCCTAAGAAAGAAAACCCAAGTATATCTGGAAAAATCATCAGTAATAACAAGACAGTATTGTTTCTTTCCAATACTCATTACATTTGTAGGTCCAAATAGGTCCATATGTAAGAGCTGCAAAGGATTAGAAATGGAATTAATTGCTTTGGTCTTATGAGAAGTCTTATGTTGCTTACCTTTTAGGCATGCAGCACAATGATGATCACACATAAATTCTTTTTGTGGTAATCCAACTACCAAATTCATTTTGACTAGATTATTCATATTTTTAAAATTTGAGCGACGCATCCTTCTATGCCAGAGTTCTGATTCATTTGTGTTTGCCTTAGATATAAAACAGTTGATCTCATTTGAAGAAATGAGTTCTCCCCCTATATCCAGGCAATACACATTATTTCTCCTTGGTGTTCTTAAAACAACAAATTTTTCATCTAAAATAAAGTCAGGAGAAAGAATGATGCACTCTATATCTGTAAAAAGAATTTTGTTCTTTTTATCACATACTTGTGAGACACTAACCAGATTGTATTTAAGCTCAGCAACATAAAATACATCATCAAAAGTAATCTTACCATTTAATATTGTACCTTTACCTGTAATTTTACCACCTCTTGGATTTTCTCCAAAAGCAACATATCCACCTTCAAAAGACTTGAAATCTCTGAGAATTTGAAGATTTCCAGTTATGTGCCTAGAGCATCCACTATCAATATGCCATGTTCTTCCTTCTTCAGGGATCTGAACGCTCTGCACATAAAGTAAATGGATTAGTTAATTTTGGGAACCCAAGCTTGTTTTGTCTTGGGTTCATCCTTTGAAGAGTAAGATTTTCTAAATGGATGAGCTTTGTATGCAGTTTTGGTCTTCATTTGTTTTTTATTACTGGTATTCTGTTTTACTACTGGCCTAGGTATATACCCGTAGTTTTTGGCTTTTGAGTGTTTTACTACTGATGGACCAGTAGTATTTGGGTAATATGAGTTTTTAGCATAGTCAGTAGTGTTTTTGTAATTGTACTAGACAGCATTGTAATTAGGGTTTTTACCAGTAGTAAACCTGGAGTAGTTCCTACTGATGTTTGAAAACTTTGAGTATCGTGGAGATTGATTTTGTTTTCCATTGTTTTTGAAATAATTACTTCTGTTTGGACTTCCATGCCTGATATTTTGCACGAATCTTTGTGCAGTTTTTTCAAATTTAGGAACTTCAACATGTTTAATTTCTTAGCTTCTTTAGTTTGTTTTAATTTTAATTCTTTTGCTTTTTCTTTGTTCTCTTTAAATTCTTTAAATTCTTTGCAGTTGATTGGATTGAAGTGACAATCCTTTGCTATGTGATTAACTTTGTTGCAAATTAAACATTTTAATATTGTTGACTTATCACCTTCAGGCTTTCTTTGTTCTTTTAGCTGGTTCATGTTTCTTTGATTTCCCCTTCTTAAAATTGTTGGTATATTTTCTGAGTTATATTTAGGGGATTCAGTTTGACTTTGTGTGGTATGAAAACTTGTAGCAGTTGAAGGTGAAACTGCATGATATCCCACTCCATGCACAACTTTTTCAGTGGTTTGATTACTGGTTAATTCATCAATGATTTTAGAACTTCTTTCAAAATTTTTAATAGTTAATTTATTCTGTTCTAATTTCATTTGACATTCTTCTAATTTAATTAAAGTTTCTTTTTACTTTAACTCAGCATATTCTTTATCATAAGTGGTTTGTAACAATTCATCTTTTATCTTTTGACCTGTTATTTTATAGATTTTAATTTGATTTTCAAGATCAGCTATACAACCATTATATTCAATCCTCCTATTTCTGTTTAAAATCATCTCTTCAAGTGTTTCTTTGTTAAGTTTTTCTAATTCTTTATATGCTTTAATGCATTCAGGAGTGCAAGATTTAGAATGTACCTCAGTATTAGAATCAGTGAAGGCCATAAGAGCTTGGTTTTGAGCATGTTCTTCTGCTTGAAAGCTCCAGTCATATCCTTGACCTTCTTGAGATACTAATGCGGTTGAATTTGAAGTGTTGTTTTTGTTGTAGTTTGATCTTTGATCTTTGCTAGGACATTCTCTAGCAAAGTGACCAAGATTATTGCAGTTGTAGCATGTGACTTTTGTCTTGTCAAATCCAGCACGATCACCTTTGTTGTAGGTCAGATTTTGTCTTCCAGTTCTTTTGAGAAACCTTTTTGTTCTTAGACTCAGCATTGCCATCTGCCACTTGATGTCCATCTCTTCCAGATCATCAGGATTTAGTTGTTCCAAATCTTCACTAATCAATGCAGTGTGCACATGACTAGTGAAAAAGGATTCTCTAGCTACATCTTCAATTCCTGCATTCCTTGTAACCTCTTGACCTGTTCCTGTACTAGACACAAAAGCAGCATTGTTTGAAGGTAAATTAGGAATTTTATTACTTACCTCAGATTCAAACACTCTTAGTTCATTGTATAGTTCATCCAAGTCTTTCTCTTTAATGCATCTCCTTGTCTATATATAACAATATACATAGACCATTCTTCACCAAGAGATCTAAGGAACTTTCTGTTTACATCATCATTGTCTGGTTGAACACCAACTTGATTTAGTTCACCAATCAGTTTGTTGAATCGATCAAAGACTTGTGACAATGATTAATTCTTCTGGCCTTTGAAGTTTTCAAAGTCTTGCTTCAGAACAGACTTCATGTTCCTTTTGGTGCTTTTGGTGCTTTTGGTGCCTATAAACCTCTTCTCCAGTGTCTGCCACAGCTTCTTAGCATCATCATATTCAACAAATAAATGTTGATAGTCATTGGGGATAACAAGCAAAAGAGTGCTTAAGGCTTTGAGTTCGATTCCTCTGTCCTTCTTTTCTTTTTCACACTTAAGTTTGTCAGATTCGGTGGACGAACTTGCTAATGGAGTTCGAATGGTTTTGTTCCCTTCAAGAACAACTTCCCACATGGAATAATCAGTAACCAGCATGTATTGCTTGATTCTGTTTTTCCACATCCCAAAGTTGTTAGGAGTGAGAATTGGGATTTTGTTAGCCTGAGTGCTTTCATTGTTATCAGACATGATTAACAATTTTGAATTCGAAAGTATGAAACTTTTTGATGTTCTTAATTCGTAGATCTAGAACCTTAAGGCTCTGGTACCACTTGTCAGGATCGAATAACTCGAACAAGTTATTGAATCACAGATCTACTAACAAAGAGAAGTTACATCGGATTAACACTCTTGTTATTTGATTAAGAACAATGAAAACTGTAATCGAATAAGAACAATAATAAGAACACAGTTATCACAAAAAGCTTCAATGTATATTGATTAAATCGAACAATACACATGTACGTTTACAATTCGTAAGGAACTATTTATAATAGTCCTTGAAGCCTAAACTATTAACCTAGTTATTCTAGGATACGATTACAATCGAATTACAAAAGATAAACATTCCATAACAAACTATACGAAAAATTAGAATACGATCTGCACCAAATATAAACATCAGTAGTAATCTTGATCGTCAGTAGTAAGTCCATCATCAGTAGTATTTCGTGTTTCTGCCCCATCAGTACTATCTTCCATAATGTAGATCAGTACTAACTGCAGAATTAATACTAGAATGTTTATTTCCCAACAACTGTAATAAAGTATTTAACATTAATTATTTTAAACTCTTAAAAGTAGTTGTATTTATAAGTTTATTTTATGTTCTTTCACATATATTATAAATCTTTTTAACACTATTAATAGTAAATTAGATATATTACATTTTTAATATACATATCAAAGGGAGATAGAGTGTGTATTCTAATGATCAAATGAGGCAAGATTAGGCGTTGACATTTAAAAAAAATAGATTAATGGGGTAGCAAATAGCAATGCGTTGACCTCAGCCTTTTATAGCATATGCCATAATATGCTTTAAATGATTCTTCGTGTCGTGCTTCTTTAAATACCCATGGATTCAACTCATTATTGTCTCACTAAACTATATCCTCATTCTATCTCACATATACAACTGCATAGCTCCTCTTCTCAAGGTATACTCTCTTTCTCGTAAGTATTAAATGTTTTTACATCGATTAGACGTACAAAAATACAATATCGAACAAGATATCATTTAGACAATTACTCATTTACGGGTTTTTTTGGCACATTCTTGTAAATTTGCCATGAACAATACGTACATTGTCAACACGTAATCTAATATTTGTCTGGAACTCTAATTCTCTAAGTTTTTAATGAAAACATTTAACGAACTTGTAACACAATAAAATTGACTCTAATCGTGTTACAAGTGTCCATAAAAGAATAGATGAAATTTTGGTCAGTTATATTAGCCTAACTCAAACTAATTTCTTTCTCCATATTATTTATTTTTAGATTTCTTCAAGTAAAAGCCAAACCCAATTTTTGTGTTCAGTTAACATAAGGTTCCATATATAAATGTCAATGATTTCCTCATTTCGTTATATATCATTTCTCCGCCATTTATTAAATTGGAAATGATTTATTTTATGAATAAATGAGTAATTAAAGCAATGTCAAAGTGGGTAAATTATAAAAATTGGCAGATTTAAATAACCCTTAATATATCCATACATATTATGTCTAATATTTTTTATTAATGCACAAGTCAATATGTTTTTAACGAAGCTAATTTTCAACAAATAAAAAAATGTAACTAATAAATATTATATAATTTATATTTTTAGAAAACTAGTATATAAGAAAAAACAGAGGCATTAAATATAAGAGAAAATGTTAGAAAATCTCAAATATATATTTGGGTGTAGATTGTCATTTGCAAATAGTTAACCGTATAGTCCAAGAAAAGGTTTGCTTTATCTTTTGTAAATAATCTAAATTACACTCTTAAAAATCCGTTCAATTATTAGTACGGAATATAAGTTTTGGTTTTCGAAACTAACATTAATATAAGTTTATTTTTCTTTGCATGCAGACCATATATAGTTTTGAAAGAAGAGATCGAATAGCGCCATGGCTCGAGAACAACTTCAAGTGCTTAGCGCACTTGATTCCGCCAAGACCCAATTGTACCATTTCACGGCCATCGTAATCGCCGGAATGGGGTTCTTTACCGACGCTTACGATCTCTTTGCCATTTCACTCGTCACTAAATTGCTTGGTCGTATTTACTACCACAAAGAGGGTTCACTCAAGCCCGGAACCCTACCCCCCGCGGTGGCCTCTTCAGTTACTGGTGTGGCCCTTGTTGGGACTCTATGCGGTCAACTCTTTTTCGGGTGGCTCGGTGACAAAATGGGTCGGAAGAGAGTTTATGGTATGACTTTGGCTATGATGGTTATATGTTCCCTAGCCTCCGGTCTCTCGTTAGGGAGCGAACCGAAAAGTGTCATGGCCGTACTTTGTTTCTTTAGGTTTTGGCTCGGGTTCGGCATAGGTGGCGATTATCCACTCTCGGCTACGATCATGTCCGAATACGCTAACAAGAAAACCCGAGGTGCATTTATCGCTGCGGTTTTTGCTATGCAAGGGTTTGGGATTTTAGCGAGTGGGGTTGTCGCGTTAATAACGGCGGCATCTTTTGACCATGCTTTTAGTTCTCCCTCTTATGCAACGGATCCAATAGGGTCAACGGTCCCACAAGCGGACTACATTTGGCGTATCATACTCATGTTTGGTGCAATCCCGGCGGCCATGACCTATTATTGGCGTATGAAAATGCCAGAAACCGCACGTTACACCGCATTGGTAGCGAAAAATGCTAAACAAGCGGCGCAAGATATGGCTCAAGTTTTGAAAGTTGAAATCGAGGTCGAACAAAAAAAGGTTGAACAAATTACTCAGGATACTAGAAACTCATTCGGATTGTTTTCATCAGAATTCCTCCGTCGCCATGGCCTCCACTTGCTTGGAACATGCTCCACATGGTTTTTACTCGACATCGCTTTTTATTCACAAAACCTCTTCCAAAAAGATGTTTTCACCGCCATCGGGTGGATCCCCGCTGCATCTAAAATGAACGCTATTGGCGAGGTTTACAAGGTGGCTAAAGCTCAAACCTTAATTGCGCTTTGCAGTACTGTTCCTGGATACTGGTTTACAGTTGCATTCATTGATATCATCGGTCGTTTTACAATCCAACTCATGGGATTCTTCTTCATGACCGTCTTCATGTTCGCACTCGCGATCCCGTACCACCATTGGACCTTACACGACAACCGTATTGGTTTCATCATCATGTACTCTTTAACTTTCTTCTTCGCAAACTTCGGCCCTAACGCCACCACTTTCGTGGTCCCCGCCGAAATCTTTCCCGCCAGACTGCGGTCAACTTGCCACGGTATCTCCGCAGCTGCCGGGAAAGCCGGTGCCATCGTTGGCGCCTACGGTTTCCTCTACGCTTCTCAAAGCACCGATCCTAAGAAGACCGACCATGGCTACCCTACCGGTATCGGAATCAAGAACTCGCTTATCGTTCTCGGTGTGATTAATTTCTTGGGAATGGCTTTTACGTTTTTAGTCCCTGAACCTAACGGTAAATCGCTTGAAGAATTGTCCCGTGAGAATGAAGGGGACGACGACGAGCCTGCATCAAACCCGGGCCCAAACACAAGTAACCGAACTGTTCCTGTTTGATGTTACTAAATATTGTTTGGCCTACAAGAAATATGGGCTTTTTACGAATTGTTTACTTTTGTGTGTTTTTTTATTGCTTTCGTGCGTATGATTGCTAGCTTTATGAATCTTATAAAGATTCCGAAAGAGAGCGATTGTCTGTATCTGATCAGATGCTATTTATCTTTGTGTGTAAGTAAATTATTTGTTCTTTTTGTTTGTCACCAATTGTATTATAAGTTGTAACAATTTTATAAAGTTGTAACAATTTTGTATTGAATAAGAATAAGTGATATGATAATTATATACGAAGTATTTCAGTTTCCAGCTAAGAGTTTCTTTTTGTTGTTTAAGACGTATTATTATCTATTAACACGTCATTTATTGACATTGTTTTTAATTACTCTTGACAAAATTAATATCCAAAATATTAACGTTGTTCTATTATTTTGCTATATGTTAACACCAAAACGACCATACAATATGAATACCGAATTGAGCTAATTGATAAAGTAATAAACTAACACCAAAACAAACATAAAATATGATAATTTGTGTACGTGGCCATGTTATTATCACTAATAAATTCATGAATGATTAGGCTAATTACTCAATTAGTTCATACTTAAGAATATTATTTTAGTCAATAGATGAGACAAGCTTAGCTGGGGGCGTTGACTTGATAGTCGATTAGATCATTGGAGAAGCAATGTGCAAGCGTTGACTCAAGACTTTAAGATCAGGATATACCCTTAATATGCTTCTACGTGTACACCTTTAAATACCCCATTCCTCCAATGCCTCCTCTTCTCATATCCTTAAATTCTTCCCCTCTCTCTAAAATCATTGGATCGCTACCATCTTTCACAAGGTTCTCTCTCTCTCTCTCTCTCTCTCTCTCTCTCTCTCTCTCTCTCTCTCTCTCTCTCTCTCTCTCTCTCTCTCTCTATATATATATATATATATATATATATATATATATATATATATATATATATATCTCCCGATTGTGAGTGTTTCTTTTGTTTTCGAACGTAAAAATGCAGCTTACCATGCACACACTTAAAAGTAAGAGTTGATTTTACAGAACAATTTTTATTCATATTAAGCAATTTTATATCAAAGAATAATCATGTCTTTAATTAGTAGGAGGGATAAAATCCAAAATATGGTAAAAGGAAAAGAATGATATGATTATCTTTTGTTATAAAATTACTCTGTAAGAATTAACTTATTTAAAAGTGCGCTAACCGTAGAAAAAGTGTTGTAAAAACAAAGTGTAAACTGAAATTTACATTTACTCAGTTAATTTCTTCCATTTTTAACGCCGTTAAGTTTAATCTGATGGGACTCCTTAAGTTAGAAGTATCCATGAAGTTTCCTAATTTGTAAGAATAGTAAAATCCAAAACTGATTTCTAACTTCTCTTTATAATAGTTTCGGCAAATTTGTACGTGTCCAACGTGATTCATTTTTCTTTTCCTATTAGTCACTGTTGTTTAGTTTTTCTTCGGGTCAAAAAGTCAAAACTAACATTTTCACCTACATTAATTACAAATGAACATGCACTTGTAGACACATAGTATACATATAATACAGTTGGGGTAGGTTTCATAAATTGACCAGACCGTCAAGAAGCTTGTTTTTTTAAACTATTTACGTTTTTTTAATCTGAATAATATTGTTTTAAGCGATTTTTTTATACTTCCTCCGTATCAAAATAAGTGACACACCTTCCATTTTGGTGTGTATCAAAATAAGTGACACCCTTTGAAAACTTTCTTTATTTGGTAAAAGTAGTGTGACTCATCCACTTTAATAAAGTGAAATTACTCTTATACCCTTACTTTTACTTTTAAAACTCATTAATATCATTTTATTCAGGAAAAGTGGGATCCATCATCCATTAACTATGTACTTTAATCTATTTTAACCTCTATTTTAATTTTTTGTCTCAAAAAACGTGTAATCCAATTTGTGTTACTTATTTTGATACGGAGGAAGTATATTTGTTTGTTTTTGTATATGCAAGCAAGACTTTAAAGGAACCAAACAATAATATCTGGCCCATCAATTTGACAACCGGCAAGTTGTAAAATATCGTATTCAATAATTGTCTTCACATTAACTTGTTGCATGTTTCTATATAAAACAATAACAATAATGGTTCATAATTCAACATCTAGAAATATTTAATTCACTTTAGATATTTTCTGGAGAAAAACAAATATAACTTCTTATTACATTAGTTTACACAGTTTAGATTTCAATTCGTTACACATTTTCTAAAACATTATCTATTCATATTACAGTTGGCTCTAAGTTCGGGAGTAAGGAGTAGCCATGGCTCGTGAACAACTTCAAGTGCTTAGTGCACTTGATTCCGCCAAGACCCAATTGTACCATTTCACGGCCATCATAATCGCCGGAATGGGTTTCTTTACCGACGCTTATGATTTGTTTGCAATATCACTCGTGACCAAATTGCTAGGCCGTATCTACTACCACAAAGAGGGTGCACTCAAACCCGGGACACTACCCCCGGGGGTCGCCTCGTCAGTCACGGGTGTCGCCCTTGTGGGGACTCTATGCGGTCAACTCTTTTTCGGGTGGCTCGGTGACAAAATGGGTAGGAAAAGAGTGTATGGTATGACTTTGGCTATGATGGTTGTTTGTTCCCTTGCTTCGGGCCTTTCGTTCGGTAATGAACCGAAAGGTGTGATGGCCACACTTTGTTTCTTCAGGTTTTGGCTCGGGTTTGGTATCGGCGGTGATTATCCGCTCTCGGCTACGATTATGTCGGAATATGCTAACAAGAAAACGCGTGGTGCGTTTATTGCTGCGGTTTTCGCTATGCAAGGGTTTGGGATTTTAGCTAGTGGGGTGGTAGCATTAATCACGTCGTCATCTTTTGACCACGCGTTTCCTGCTTCATCCTACGCAGTGGACCCGGTAGGGTCCACAGTCCCACAAGCGGACTACATCTGGCGTATAATTCTCATGTTCGGTGCGATTCCGGCAGCTTTGACATACTACTGGCGTATGAAGATGCCGGAAACTGCACGCTACACAGCTTTAGTAGCGAAAAACGCTAAACAAGCAGCACAAGATATGGCTCGAGTTTTACAAGTTGAGATCGAGGCCGAAGAGGACAAGGTCGAGAAATATTCTCAGAATACTAGCAACTCGTTTGGATTATTTTCAAAGGAATTCCTTCGTCGCCACGGACTCCACTTGCTCGGAACCTGCTCCACCTGGTTTTTACTCGATATCGCCTTTTATTCAAACAATCTTTTCCAAAAAGACGTTTTCTGTAACACCCTAAATTTTACAAGATTTTTAAAACTTTTTACATATAATATTTTAATAAAATTGTCCCATTAATTCAAATATAAAATCCCAAAATATATTATGTCGTTTATTAACGAAATCTTAAGTGCGGAAATAGTTTAATAAAGTAAAATGTTTATCATAATAAAAATTGCTGTCCACATCAGCAAAGGTAAAATACAGCGGTCACCCGTCCACCTTCTCCTTCCCTTTGCTAGTACCTGAAACAGTGGGGGAAAATAGGGGTCAGCTGGAGAAGCTGAGTGAATATCTCAAAATGCAAGCAATCTTAACATACAACACATGAGGGCACATCGGTGTATTCCTAGTCAACACTACTCAGATTATTTTTCTCAGATTTTATTACTCAGATTTTTAAATTTATATAGCGCGCTTGTGTGACTTAGGACGAGAGATCAACCTCGTCCCTCCTCACACCTCAGATAGGCATAAGCCAAAAACTCAGACGGGAGTGATCCCAAAACTCAGACTGGAATATTCCCAAAAACTCAGACGGGAATGATCCCAAAAACTCAGACGGGAATAATTCCAAAAACTCAGACGGGAGGTGATCCCAAAACTCAGATGTGTGTTATTATGTTTTATTATTTCTTTAACATAATTATCTCAGATTCCCTAGCAAGTAGTAGCACAGAATGACCCTGTGCCGAGCTCGGTTACCCAGGCACAATGTCTCAGATTAAAATAAATCAACAGCTGCTCAGATACTCAGATAGCATGTCAAACTCAGATAACAAATCAAACTCAGATAGCAGATCAAACTCAGATAACGGCACAAGCTCAGATAACAATTATGGTGCAAGAAATGTAACACATAAGTCATGCATGTACAACGTTAAAACTGAATACACGGTGAGAATACTCACCTCGGTAAACGTATGCTCCGATGACCTCTCGGCACACTACCCTACTATCCGACCAGCGTCTAGACGACCCTATAATAACAAAATAGTAACCCATATTAAACCAAAATCCAAACTTGTTTAAAAAGAAAATGTCTTCCATCGATGTAAGCTTTTCTCTTGATTTATTAATAAAAAAAAGAAGACTAATAACTAATCACTAAACTTCTCTAATAGAATATTCATTTAACTTTTCTAATATAATAATCATCCATTCAAGAATCATACCCTCCTCCACCCAAATAGTTCACCGAACTGAGAAATTCAAACGAGTGAGTTGCACCGATCTTTGGTAGTTCGAGTTGAGATCCTTTTTCCAATATCACCGACCGAACTAAACACAATACCCGCAAATCTCCACTGCTCAAAACAATCACATGAACAGAGGCTAAAGATCAATATCAGATCAAGGTTTCTACAGGAAGAGGATGACGGAATGAAAAGGTGACTCACCGGAAATCTTCTTACAGTCACCGCTACGCCATGAACCACTCAAGAACTTTCACTGGACCCAAACTGCTCAACGTTTCCTTGATACTCAGCTTAGTATTTCCGGAAACGGAAAACGTTAACGGGAGTAAATATTCGAGACAAAAACGAAGAAAAGAAAACGGACAACGGAAAATGGAAAACAGAATCAAGGTTGTTCCGGAAACAGGAACAATATGGTGATGATATACGCCGGTGGCCAAACAGAACTCAGGTGACGTATTCCTCCGGCTGAAACATAAACGGCGTGGAGTTTCCGGCGAAACAGAGACAACCAAGGTGGTGAAAACGGTCGATGATGCTGGGATCTTCAACAATGGGGTGGACAGAAACGAGCTGAAGGGTTCGCCAGAAAATAGTACGGTGGCGGAACTCGGGAATAATGGGAAAAGACTTTTGCCGGCGGAAACGAGACGGGTGGTGGTTATCGGTGGTGCTTTGCTCTTTGCCGGAATTCACAATAAGAAAAAGAAAAGGGTACAGTGGTGGTGGTGTGAGCAGAAGCAAGAATGGTGATGGTGGTTTCGGTTGCCAAATAATGAAAACAAAATGGTAGTGATGACGGCTACTAGGGTACGGGAGAATTCTATTTAATTCTCAATGTCACCAATACACGTACCAAACTTTGAGGCCTTAGGCCCTAGCTCCAAGGCCACATGGGCTCCTCACAATTTCACGCAGATGTACCGAGCCCAGCCTCAAGTTATGCGAGTCCCTCATCATGACATTCACTTGCTTATTTAATTGGTAATAATAATACATATAAACAAATAAAAGACAAATACATGCATATCACGAAAGGCAATACTCACCTAAATTAATTTCCACAATAAAGAGTAATTAATCCATAATCTAATTTTGATTAAAATTTCAAGGCAATTATTACTTATGAGAAATTTCGGGGCGTTACAACTCAACCCCACTTGAATCAGACTTCGTCCCCGAAGTCATCACTCGAAACCAACTCAGGGTAATGGTCGCGCATCAAAGTCTCAGACTCGCCAACGACACACATCCTCAAATGTGGAGACACGGGAAAAGGAAAAAAAAAAATACTATGAAATAAAAGAATCTCTTCATGGCGACCTACTCGATTAGAATGAATCTCCGACTCTCGCAACTGCTCATACAAATCTTCCATCTCTGGCGGCGCAAGACAATAAGGGTTAAAAACCGCGACGCCCTCTAAGGATCTTGGTTTGTCGTAAAAATGGCGTCGATACATACGCGAAATACCTACGACACCATGCTGAAGATGTCTTCTTGCCAGCACAGTCGGACACGGTCCCTGCACCCAACCATTAACGTCGCGTTGAATCTCCGATTCAACTCCACTTGGAAATATGCTACCGATTTGTTGATGATGTCAGATATTCTCGGCGTAGCACTAGGTCACCCAAACCATTTTCACAATAACACTCGGCTCTCTCCTGGCGATGAGAACAAATTTTATGGGAATATTTCTTCTCGCACAACTCCATTTAACCACACTATACACTCTATCACCAAATAAAATTTTATTATGGCCAATCTCTATCAATAACGGCTCAGAAAAAGATCATCTAATTTATAAGAGAACAGTTTGCTTAAGGCATCAGAAGCAATTTAGTGGTTTGCACCATTATCAATTAATATAAAAACCATGCAAATAAATCACAAGGAATATACATATCACACAGAATTCTCATATTCTCAGGTATATAACTCCAAAATATGATCTGGAAGTATAACTCAGAAGTCTCACTCAGAAATAACTCAAAACATATCTCAGGAGTATAACTCAAAAATGTATAACTCAGGAGCAAACCCAAAACTCTAACTCAGTAAAAACTCATAAGGTAATAATATTTACAAGTAATAGCATTAGGTATAAATCACATTTTTACTCATTCTTATTACTACTCGCGTGTTCCAATTTACCAGCTTATAATACTTGGAATGATATACTCTCTCTCAACCGTGTTATTGGTTCTCAAAATAACTCTTCTTTAACATTATATTGTTACCTTACTCTATTAGGTTTGCATATTACCGATGTTGACAACCCTTTAAATAGCTCAAATTAACGATCTTGACATTTAATTCCCTTTACTAGGTTCTCATTCTATTACCTTTAGTGGTTTCTCGATAATATTTTTAATAGATGTTTTCTCATTCATCTAGTTTAACGATCCTTCAATAGACCGTTTCACTGATTTTACACAATATAAAATGACTCTTAATTATTTTGACCATATCTACTCATTAATTTCATGTTACCCACTAAAATTCCAATTAAATTTCATACTCTTATTTATAATGATTTCTCATTACTCAAATTACGAATTAATTCCTTAGTTCTCATTTACTCAATTCGCAGTTACACTTTATTCTAAATCTTACGGTTTACTCATGGTTCATCAATTCAGTACATTTTCGTCTTTTCGAAATTTCTCCTAAGTTCAATATCAATTTATTGAATAGTTGTTCTCATCTCAAGTTTAATAATTATTCATAATTAAAGTTTTCTCATATAATTTTATAATACCTCAAAATTTCAAATAAAACTTCCCGTTAATTTAATACTTTTCTCTTTTGACTCATTTTATTTATTTGCTTATGTAACTCGATTTATAAATTTCTTATAACTCAAACTCAAAATTACTCCATAATTAATTAAAATAAAATTTTATCATTTAGCTCATTTTAATAATAACCCATTACCAGCAAATTACCGATTTCATTTTAACTCATTTTCCTCAAAATTTTGTTGTAACAGTTTTCTCATATTCGACTCATTAATAAGTTTTTATCATTTTAATTTAATGATTTCTCATATCACATTTATAACCATCCAAGAATAAGTATACTGTCTTATTTTTGTATATAATTGTAGTATTACTACTTCACTTTTGCACGATATTCATTCAACCCAATTAACTTGATTTGTTACTTTCTCCAGTAAACCCGATCTACCATTTTATTGTAAACTCTATAATTACCCATAGAATAAATTTAATTATTCTCAACTGCTTGATTTAATAATTACTCTTATAATTTATTTGATCAATCTTATGTATCTAGATTTCGCACTTTAAATTCATACCAACAAGATTTCTCTGCATAAGCATCATGCTCATAATATTTATAAATAATAATTAATGATAATTATTTCTTGACAATTTTCCTCTTTACCCCTACTCAACTCCACTTGGAGAAAACTCGTCCTCGAGTTTGGAACTGGCATCGTCTACCACAATAAACAAGCAATTATGTAGTCACACAAACAATTAGGATACACATACTAAATTCACCATAACAAGCATTGGTCCATTGTTCCCTTCAAAATTTCCCCATAACCAACCAAAAGTCCTGTGTGTACGGTAATAGGGGCCCTCTATTACTTTCGACACATGCTTTTGTTTGGTCACGAGTCAATCCCAAAGTTCACAACTTCCCACATATAAGCCCACCAACAAATCACCCTCAGAAGAAAGGAATTTTAATCACACTCAGGAGAAAAAGTTTATTTTCAAAATCTGTTCAATACAGATATGCACTCAACCGTGCATACTCAAAATCTCATAACCATTACTCAGAAATATACTCAGCAAAAAGGCACTCAGCCAAAAAGGCACTCAGCAAAAGTGTTTTATTATGTTTTCAACACTTAAACTCAGAACGTAATATAGCTCCTAAACTCTTTTAATTCGTTTTGAATAGATCACCATCGGATTAATGATGATAGTTTCCCTTTAGTTCACTTTTGATAAATACCATTTAAGATAAAATTGAATAACTTATCTTTAATTTAGCTCGGAAATTCTCGATGAATTAATATAATAAAAGTATATAGTTTATTCAATATCTTTGCGTTAATTTAATAATTCTTTGTTTGAACTCGTTAATCTCATAAATAAAAATTGAAGGATTTTCTTATTTGATCTCAATTTAATAAATCTCAGTTTATTATTTCCTAGCATAATTTTTCCTCAATACTCGTGTTCCATCTCTTTATAAAACATTTTCCCTTTCAATTGTCCCAAGATTTTATAACACCCGAAATTTTAAAAATTTCACAAATTCTAAATTTGATGAATAATTGAAAAAGTTTCACTAAATAAAAATCTCAAATGATAATTTAACATAAAAAAAATGATTAAGCCAACTGAAGTTTTAACAAAACAAAAATATGTTCTCGGTATTTTCACTTTACTCCACTTGATAGACCATCATAAAAATATTCTTTAAATTAGTTGATAATAAAAATATCTTTCATTTACTCATTTCAATAGCTCTTTCTATTTAATGCCTTTTCAAAACGAGTGATTTTAAATATTTTCTCATTTAGCTCCAACGTAATTATTTCTCATTTTCTTGAATTAACAATTTCTCCTTACTCACTTGATAACCTCTCATTAAAATTATTCTAAATCAATTTGATTTAATAATCTCTGATTTACTCATTTCAATGTTTACCCGCTTTAATAACTCTTCATATTAAGTGTTTTCTCTAAAATGTATGTTTTTAATATTTCTCGTTATGACTATTTTATCACTCCCTTAGGTAAATACTAAGGACTCCTTCAGTCTCTTTTAAAATTTATTACTTTCACATCATAAATCAATACCCATTTTATTACACTATAGTTAAAATTTCTCATAATTATAAAAATCTCACATTAACTTTCGGCATTCATATCGGAGATGCACTCAGAAACTACACTCGGAAAAATATACTCAGATAAGCGATCCACGTCGCGAAATATACTCAGAATTAAATCAGAATTATAATCGAAATACTAACATCAATTCTCATATATGTCATTCCTCAAAACTAAGAATATACAAAATTCTCAAATAATTAAAAGCTCTTAAATTTTACCGGCAGTAGGAAACGAGAGGTCGACGTGACATGCTGTATGTTTGATGTGGAAATTTTTCTCAGAAAAATATTTTACTCTTTCCTCGTTTTAAAACTCGAAACTCAAACTTGAGTTTGAATTCGCCCCTTGCGAACCCAAATCCCTCAAGTCAGGGCTCTGATACCAACTTGTAACACCCTAAATTTTACAAGATTTTTAAAACTTTTTACATATAATATTTTAATAAAATTGTCCCATTAATTCAAATATAAAATCCCAAAATATATTATGTCGTTTATTAACGAAATCTTAAGTGCGGAAATAGTTTAATAAAGTAAAATGTTTATCATAATAAAAATTGCTGTCCACATCAGCAAAGGTAAAATACAGCGGTCACCCGTCCACCTTCTCCTTCCCTTTGCTAGTACCTGAAACAGTGGGGGAAAATAGGGGTCAGCTGGAGAAGCTGAGTGAATATCTCAAAATGCAAGCAATCTTAACATACAACACATGAGGGCACATCGGTGTATTCCTAGTCAACACTACTCAGATTATTTTTCTCAGATTTTATTACTCAGATTTTTAAATTTATATAGCGCGCTTGTGTGACTTAGGACGAGAGATCAACCTCGTCCCTCCTCACACCTCAGATAGGCATAAGCCAAAAACTCAGACGGGAGTGATCCCAAAACTCAGACTGGAATATTCCCAAAAACTCAGACGGGAATGATCCCAAAAACTCAGACGGGAATAATTCCAAAAACTCAGACGGGAGGTGATCCCAAAACTCAGATGTGTGTTATTATGTTTTATTATTTCTTTAACATAATTATCTCAGATTCCCTAGCAAGTAGTAGCACAGAATGACCCTGTGCCGAGCTCGGTTACCCAGGCACAATGTCTCAGATTAAAATAAATCAACAGCTGCTCAGATACTCAGATAGCATGTCAAACTCAGATAACAAATCAAACTCAGATAGCAGATCAAACTCAGATAACGGCACAAGCTCAGATAACAATTATGGTGCAAGAAATGTAACACATAAGTCATGCATGTACAACGTTAAAACTGAATACACGGTGAGAATACTCACCTCGGTAAACGTATGCTCCGATGACCTCTCGGCACACTACCCTACTATCCGACCAGCGTCTAGACGACCCTATAATAACAAAATAGTAACCCATATTAAACCAAAATCCAAACTTGTTTAAAAAGAAAATGTCTTCCATCGATGTAAGCTTTTCTCTTGATTTATTAATAAAAAAAAGAAGACTAATAACTAATCACTAAACTTCTCTAATAGAATATTCATTTAACTTTTCTAATATAATAATCATCCATTCAAGAATCATACCCTCCTCCACCCAAATAGTTCACCGAACTGAGAAATTCAAACGAGTGAGTTGCACCGATCTTTGGTAGTTCGAGTTGAGATCCTTTTTCCAATATCACCGACCGAACTAAACACAATACCCGCAAATCTCCACTGCTCAAAACAATCACATGAACAGAGGCTAAAGATCAATATCAGATCAAGGTTTCTACAGGAAGAGGATGACGGAATGAAAAGGTGACTCACCGGAAATCTTCTTACAGTCACCGCTACGCCATGAACCACTCAAGAACTTTCACTGGACCCAAACTGCTCAACGTTTCCTTGATACTCAGCTTAGTATTTCCGGAAACGGAAAACGTTAACGGGAGTAAATATTCGAGACAAAAACGAAGAAAAGAAAACGGACAACGGAAAATGGAAAACAGAATCAAGGTTGTTCCGGAAACAGGAACAATATGGTGATGATATACGCCGGTGGCCAAACAGAACTCAGGTGACGTATTCCTCCGGCTGAAACATAAACGGCGTGGAGTTTCCGGCGAAACAGAGACAACCAAGGTGGTGAAAACGGTCGATGATGCTGGGATCTTCAACAATGGGGTGGACAGAAACGAGCTGAAGGGTTCGCCAGAAAATAGTACGGTGGCGGAACTCGGGAATAATGGGAAAAGACTTTTGCCGGCGGAAACGAGACGGGTGGTGGTTATCGGTGGTGCTTTGCTCTTTGCCGGAATTCACAATAAGAAAAAGAAAAGGGTACAGTGGTGGTGGTGTGAGCAGAAGCAAGAATGGTGATGGTGGTTTCGGTTGCCAAATAATGAAAACAAAATGGTAGTGATGACGGCTACTAGGGTACGGGAGAATTCTATTTAATTCTCAATGTCACCAATACACGTACCAAACTTTGAGGCCTTAGGCCCTAGCTCCAAGGCCACATGGGCTCCTCACAATTTCACGCAGATGTACCGAGCCCAGCCTCAAGTTATGCGAGTCCCTCATCATGACATTCACTTGCTTATTTAATTGGTAATAATAATACATATAAACAAATAAAAGACAAATACATGCATATCACGAAAGGCAATACTCACCTAAATTAATTTCCACAATAAAGAGTAATTAATCCATAATCTAATTTTGATTAAAATTTCAAGGCAATTATTACTTATGAGAAATTTCGGGGCGTTACATTTTCACCGCCATCGGGTGGATCCCCCCGGCAGCCACAATGAGTGCCACCGGCGAGGTTTTCAAAGTAGCAAAAGCTCAAACCCTAATCGCACTTTGCAGTACTGTTCCTGGATATTGGTTTACAGTATTTTTCATCGATATCGTCGGTCGTTTCGCGATCCAACTCATGGGATTCTTTTTCATGACCGCCTTCATGTTTGCTCTTGCTATCCCGTACCACCATTGGACGTTACACGATAATCGTATCGGTTTCGTGATCATGTACTCTTTAACCTTCTTTTTTGCCAACTTCGGCCCTAACTCCACCACTTTCGTGGTCCCGGCCG
Organism: Calendula officinalis; assembly: GCA_963853835.1. NCBI lineage: Eukaryota > Viridiplantae > Streptophyta > Magnoliopsida > Asterales > Asteraceae > Calendula > Calendula officinalis. Next base: position 34,543,865 of record OY970823.1, on the reverse strand, counting down.
AAATCTTTCCGGCCAGGCTCCGTTCAACTTGCCACGGTATCTCTGCAGCCGCCGGGAAAGCCGGTGCCATCGTTGGTGCCTACGGGTTCCTCTACGCTTCTCAAAGCACCGACCCTAAGAAAACCGATGCCGGATACCCTCCCGGTATTGGAATCCGGAACTCACTCATCGTTCTCGGTGTGATCAATTTCTTAGGAATGGTGTTTACGTTTTTGGTCCCTGAAGCTAATGGTAAATCTCTCGAAGAAATGTCCGGTGAGAACGAGGAGGAAACTGAGCATGCCTCGAACACAACTAACCGAACTGTTCCTGTTTGATTTTATAAAGTATTGTTTGTAACACGAGAAATAGGGGATTTTACGAACTTATGATTACATACTTTAAGTTATGATTGCTTTATGAATCTTATTATAAAGATTCAAAAAAGGCAACTGATGTTGTTTGTATGTGGTCAGATGCTATCTATATACGATGTGCACGTAATTAGCTGTTCTTTTTGTGGTTCACTTATGTTTTACGTGTTATAAAGTTGTAGCAATATTTATTTTGAATTAACTATAAGTAATTATCAATATCAATTTTAAATTGTAAAAGATGTGACCTTTGATTTTAAAATACTAGGAATATGTTTATAAAATATAAATTCTGATTCGACACTTGATTTAATATAGATATTAAAATCACGGTAACATATTTGAAATGATTTTAGTTTGATTTTTTAGTTTTATTAATCAACATCAAAGCGAACATAAAGTGTGACATATGCAAGATTTGACTAACACTAATATAAAAGTCATACTGAAAAGGATACGAATATTAAAGAACCAAAAGTTTCCATCATGTCGTTGTTCGGGGGTTGATTTATAAATCTGATTTCACATGACCAATACGAGGTTGAATCGGTTAATTATCTATAGGGTAAAAAAATTCTGTATAAACAAAACTGTATAAACCCACTTTTAAAACCTGTAATTAAATCGTAAGACTTGTATCAATCCTCTGTGAAAAATTTAAAGTTTAGTGACTGTATTGTATTTTCCTGGCAGATACATACTTATATACATTCATAAACACATTGATTGACATAAAAATGTATTAAACTATTAACACGTCAATTAAGTTGTGTTTTAGTGTTAAAAAAGAAAGTTGTCGATAGTCAATCGTGTTCAAAACTCATAACAATCTCATAGCACATCCATTGGTTGAATCAGATATGTCTCACATCATAGATAATCAGCGGATCAGTTGTAAATCGATCGAGCTTTCCAGTCATTTTGCAACAAGAAAATAGTTGATAATTTACATGTCTTAGCAGTTCTCGTGAATTCAGTTATAAGTATCAAGATAACATAAAATTTGCCTTATGTACCTAGACCTAGTAATAAATAAGGATAAGATGATAACGTTTGGGCTGAATAAATAGTAACCTTGGAACTCCCCCACACATACCATCACCAACTCGCAATATCTTATATTTTTGTTGACTTAGACTTTTAAAAACTAAAAGTGGACCAATATCTTAAAACTTTGATTGGATCAGCCGGTTAGATTGATTGGATCGGAAATCATCCACGGTTATATATCTTATACAAAATTTATTTATTAATAAATACTTAATAAAATTATAATTCAGTTCAACCAATCAATCATTTTTAAAACATTCATGGTTAAATTTAAAATTTTAAGTCTTAAACATCAGATTGGACCAAATGCCAAATTGGTCCACGGCTTTAAATTGGTTCCCTGCAATCATATTCACTTAATTCTGTGTAGCCCCTCAACTTTCCAGTTTTTTCAACGGAATGCCTTTATCTTTTTTGAAGTTATGACCATTCACCCCCTTTTTTTCTCTCAATAAAAAAAAAGATAATTGCTTTTATATCTTTGTAAAACTCATAAATTATTTTTATATCCTTCTCATATTCATAAATTATCTCCATATCATTCTAAACTTTATAATTACCTTCATATCCTTCCAAACCTTTAAAACATTTGTTTATGTCCAAAAACCTATTTTATTATTTATTAAATCGTAATAATATCAATAATATTGGCAAATACACACGATTTCTAACACATAATCAACAGATATATTGCGTACTATTTGATAATTATTGATATTATAATGATTTAATAAATATTAAAATAAGTTTTTGGACATAAAAGAGAGTTTTAAGTATTTAAAAGGATATGAAGACAATTACAAAGTTTAGAAGGACATAGAGATAATTTATGAATTTGAGAAGGATATAGAAACAATTTATAAATTTTACAAGGATAAAAAAACAGTTATCCCTAAAAAAAAAACTTTATTTTATAGTTATGGAAAAAATGTCAAACAAATTATAATCTAGTAGAGGTAATTTAATTTCTAGAGCTGCGTTAGCTGCTTTTATAGAAGTTTATTCAATATTTTAAAATTTCGTTTTAGATGTTGATTAATACCTATTACGAAAATCATATTCTAAACCTAAAATCAAGTATTATTCAAATTTTTGGTAGAGAAATGGAATATTAGTTGTTATATTGAAACTAAGTATTGTAAAAGTGTAAAGCTATATCTAGTTATCTACTATTGATTCCGGTTGACTTGGACAATGGTTCACACGAACTCCGTCAACTCCACGACATTTATTAGATCATAGCCCACCAGCTGGCCTTTAACCGTATAGGCGTATACACATGCGCTGCAGGCTATTTCTAATTTACAAATACACCCCTTAACTTTCCATTTTTTCCTAACAACCCCAATCATGTCTTAAAATCGGTTCAAAATCCACTCAACAATTTTTTCAATGATGTTCAATTTCGTGCATGGTCCAAACTCCAAAGTCCAAATGACTTATGGAAAACTCTATACATAGTTGAAATTTAATTTCGTCGTATTATACGAACTAAAAATAATTATACTAATATATACTCTAGTTTAATAATTTATTGTTTTAATTTAATTACTTAAGGGTATAATAATTTATCATTGATCAATCATGTCCTATAACTATAATTTAGTTACTTAAGTGTATAATAATTTATTGTTGACATAATTAACTAAGCTCTTTCTGTTACCTTCTTTTTTGCTGTTAAAAAAATATTAATTAACTAAGGGTATAAAAACTTTGCATGTGGTAAGTGTACAAAATAACACTTCCTAATTTTGACTAATATTGTTTGTTTTAATCACACTATAGTAGGGATGGAATCGGGTCCGGAACCGACCCGAATGGACCCAGACCCGAAATACCCGAGACCCGATTTTAGATAATTAGTAAACCCGAGAACCGAACCGTTTTATAGAATCCGGTTCCGGTTCGGTTCCGGGTACGGTTCGGGTAAATCGGGTATAGACCCGATTGGAACCGAAATAGTAATTAGAGCCGGTTTCGGGTGTTAGCATCATACTTATTATTTATACATTTAATATTAGAATATTTTATATATAGCAATCGTATAATAAACATAAACCGAATGCTACATATGGTATTATGACAAAACAAATTCTCAATTGGTCATATACAAAATGGTTTCTACTTTCTAATATTTTGAAACATAAGTTGTGGTCGATCGAAAAAGAAGCATCATATTGGAGCTTGCATTGGCAGCTATATATTAAACTAAAACAGGGTAATATTAATTAGGGTTACAAAAAAGTTAATTAAATTTCGGTTCCGGGTATAGACCCGATTTGTTCCATACCCGATGTACCCGAACCCGAAATACCCGAGACCCGATTTCATGTAAAAGTTGAACCCGATACCCGACCCGATTTTTAGCAATCCGGTTCCAAACGGTTCCGGTTCCGGTTTGGTATGGGTCCGGGTACGGTTCTTCGGTTCTATACTTGTTTGCACGATAAATATGATGCACGATAAATAAAAAATAGTTAGCAATTTACTAGCAACTAAATTGTCTATGTTATGGTTCTTCGAATATTTAATTTTAATTAGCAAATGAATTACTAAGTAGAGCTGTTTAAATTAATAGCCTATATTGTTACTTCTTAATTGATTAATCATTTCATTCATACTTGTTTGCTCACAAGATCCGCAAATGGAGGTCTGATGAAGATGTATTCTTTACATATATCCGTAAATTACTCTGGTTCAATTATTGGAGCTCTACTAATTTTATAATTCCTTTTATAGTTTTTAATATTTTTACTAATCTATAATTAATATCAACATCAGAGAATTTTGTTTGATACACGTACTATTTTCTCTATAGATTATATGATTATGGTTGAACAATAAGGATATGGCCATAAAGCGTTTCTGTAATGATTTCATTTTCTAATAAATTTCAAAATTTGTGTATCACACTAGAAAATATAATTTCATTTTAGTTTTTACGTTGAAGCATTCATTTTAGCCAAATAGTTATATCGTTCATGAGTAAATTGGATGTAATAACCATAATCAAGTTTCTTTTTATCAGATTGTATGACAAAATGATTTACTTTATTTAGTCATATGATAGACACGGTTGTAAATCGGTTTCGGGTTATCAACCTTTTGCCACATAATTATTTACAGTTATATTGAATAAATTGTTTTCTTAACTCCCTCCGTCCCACTTTAATTGTCCACTACAAAAAAGCACACAGTTTAAGAAAAGTGCATTAATTATATAATGTCACCAATCAAATTTTCTCTTTCCCACTTAAATGTTTTTTGATTGGTTGAAATTTAGGAAATGACACTCTTTGTGGGACAAACTAAAATAGTATACTGGACACTTAAAATGGGACGGAGGGAGTACAATATAAAAGTTATTTAGCTATTATACTGTTTCGGTTTTAATTAATTGCACTACGATGATAGTATGCAATTTAACTTGTAGGCCAAATGCCCTTTTGTCTCAAACATCCTTTTAACTTGTAGGATATATTCGTTTAATTTACTACCTTAATTACAAAAGCCAAATAGCATCAGTCCGTCTATACCTCCATTAATGACCATCCTTTTAAGACCACAAACTCAATTTAATTTTTCCTTGCTTCTCATAAAAAAAAGTCTATCGCGTCATTTTCTACACTTTAAAAAATAATATTAAAAAATAATACATTAGTATAAGATTGGTGCTAACCGTTCCTTTGGTTGATCACCAGTCAACTTCAGGTAAACCGAAACTAATACCATGGTGTCAGTCAGTATCTGTTCTTCGGTTTGTCGAAGGATGAGGAGAAGGAAAATGTGTGGTTTTTTATGCGATATTAATATTTTATGTGTGTAATTTATAATCAGTTTGACTTAAAAAACTGAAATGAATATATATTATTGGCGTTATTACGTCAATTCAGTATAATTAAAAACATCAACTGATATGATAATGTGACAAAAATTAAAATGTCACGGTATAAGTTGGGAACAATAGAAGACCTTTTTACTACAAGCAAACAAAGAAGTCATTGTTGACTTGTAAAACTGCATCCGATTACAGCCATGTAAGCCAAAGAAAGAATCCTGGCCGTAGAAAATTCCAGTACGGCGGGAAAGAATTGAAAATTGGGTCCATCTGAGTCGTTAAATACAGACCCCATTTCACAGGTTCCCACCACAATTCCAAGTCTTCACCCTCAAAACAACCCCATAATCTGCCAGCGCTTAGTTACTACTTTCCTAGCACAACGTACAACTCATTGCCTTCATCTGGCGTTTTGAGGTCTGATTCCTATTTCTCTCTCTGTTTTTTTAATATTTTCCGCTGTATATTTTATCAAAGCTTTCTGGAAAGGATTTGTTTAAACGATATCAAAATATTTAATTATTTTTCTTAATTAATGATTATGAGTTATAGATTCCTTACTAGTTTTACTGTTTCAACAAAAAGAGGTTTGTAGAATCCTTTCTAGAAGAAAGTGTTAAAAGACCGATAAGAATAGGAAAATATTTCTTTTAGAATATATTCTTGTATTACAAAAAAAGTATATATAAACGTGGGTTAATTTCGACTTCAGACAGTAAACTTTTAGTTTATGTTGGAGGAAAAAGAACAAAAACAAAAAAATTATTGGTGTGGCAACTAGATGGGTTTGAGATTTCACTTTTGAGCAGATTATCTGATTACTAACTATTACATTTTGAAAAATGATAATTTACATTTTACTCGTTAACTTAACATATAAACTTGGTTAGCCAAACATCAAAAAATGATTATCTGATTATTGTAATTTCAAACACTATAATCAAATTTAAATATTATTAATTTTCATAATTACATTTTGTGGCTTCTGATTATTCATTTTTAAAATGCATATATATTTTTAATAAATAATTCCAAACACCGAGTATTAAACACTTTGATTTCTTTTAAGTGCGAAATGTTTGCTTTTATTACAAGTATTTTGCATTTGCTTTTGTTTTAGAAGATGGAAAGCTCAACAATGATAGATTTTTTTTATATCCTTTATGGATTTGTTGTGAGAAATCACTCTATAACATGTAATGACAAAAAAAAAATCACTAAATTATAGCCTTAGTTGCTCAAATAATCAAGTACAAAATGGCTAAAAGTAAAATAAAAATCATAGCGAAACAAAAATATATACAAGGAGAAATCAAAATTTACACATCGACTATAGATTTTTCCGATGATATCTTGTAGTTATCGGCTTCATGAATCATGTATGGTGTATCAAGAGGGCATATGATATGGGTCGTGTTAAACCACATGACTATAATAAAATCCATTTTTTGTTTCCTTATTACACGGGAAATGCCAAATAGGTGTGGGTACCGACTTCCTAGCGTTAGGTTTGTTATCGAAACAAGAAGATCTCGTATCTCGAGTTTGCCAATTTTATCGATATAAATACATAGATTTTCCAAAAGTCACTTGTCATCGTTTTGGTTTATTAACCAAATACGCACAGTAATAATACTCTTCAACTTGCCCAATTGAAATTGTTAAGTTGGTTAGGAAAATATCGTAATTAATCAGTTTCCACCAAATAGAAAATAGGAAGAAGCTTTTTTGTTGTGTTTCATTACCGTTTTTTGTTGGTCTCGCTTTTTTATAGTACTCTTCTAATTTTTAGGTTCTTTAATAGGTAATAAAAAAAAAGAAAAAAAAGGTAGAAGCTTCATTGTGTATAGTACTTGGTAGAAGTGGTTATCAAAGTGACACGAGTCGTTATTAAAGGGCGTCATATGACATTAAATGTCACATGATTTTAGAGTACAACTTTGAAATTTCTTGCTCAAGTCAAAACTCAAAAGTAGCATAGTATAATTTTGACTTTTCTTGTAAATGGTCACATTTTATAGATTAATGATACATATTATCTTACATTTTTCATTTATACTTTGAAGTGTAGACTGTGTTTTATAAGCTTACATTTTTCATTTATACTTTGAAGTGTAGACTGTGTTTTATAAGCTTACATTTTTCATTTATACTTTGAAGTGTAGACTGTGTTTTATAAGACATGCTATTTGTATTTTCTTTTATATTTTATATAAACATGTTTAATACGATAAAAATTAACTTATAATTTATTTATGTATATTAAAATATAGTTTTAAACTGATAAAACCAACAATACGGATATAATAGAAGGCAAAAAAGAAAAAAATTTGCCAAAAAACAGAAATATTAATTTTGAAAGGAAAATGACTATGAAATATAAAATAAAATACTAATATTTTAAATAAATATGTTGTATTGAAATAACCGTAAATTATTTTATTCTTCAGGTTATGGCGAATGATAACTTGAACGTGCTCAATGCACTTGACGTAGCTAAAACCCAATGGTATCATTTCACCGCAATCGTAATCGCCGGCATGGGTTTCTTCACCGACGCCTATGATCTCTTCTGCATTTCCCTAGTCACTAAACTCCTCGGCCGGATTTACTACCACGACGCCGGCGACGACAAGCCCGGAACCCTACCACCAAACATCTCAGCCGCCGTCAACGGCGTGGCTTTCTGTGGCACCCTCGCCGGCCAACTCTTTTTCGGGTGGCTCGGTGATAAAATGGGCCGGAAAAAAGTTTACGGGATGACTCTTATGCTTATGGTCATTTGTTCAATCGCATCTGGGCTCTCGTTTAGCAACGAGCCAACGGCGGTTATGGCGACGTTATGTTTCTTCCGGTTTTGGCTTGGTTTTGGGATCGGCGGCGATTACCCTCTCTCCGCCACGATTATGTCGGAATATGCTAATAAGAAAACCAGAGGGGCGTTTATTGCGGCGGTTTTTGCAATGCAAGGGTTTGGAATTTTGACCGGTGGAATGGTGGCGTGTGTTGTCTCCGCCGCATTTAAGTCAAAATTTCCGGCTCCGGCGTACGAGGATGACCAATTCTTGTCCACCGTGCCACAGGCGGATTATGTCTGGCGGATTATTTTAATGTTTGGGTCAATTCCAGCTCTAATGACTTATTATTGGCGAATGAAGATGCCGGAAACGGCTCGGTACACGGCTTTAGTCGCGAAAAACGCGAAACAAGCGGCTGCTGACATGTCAAAAGTGTTGCAAGTCGAGCTCGAAGCCGAACCCGAAAAAGTTGTTGAAAAACGAAAAAATGATTTCGGGCTTTTCTCGAAGCAATTCCTTAAACGGCACGGGTTACACTTGCTCGGAACAACTAGCACGTGGTTTTTGCTTGATATCGCGTTTTATAGCCAAAACCTATTTCAAAAAGATATTTTTAGCGCGATTGGGTGGATCCCGCCCGCAAAAACGATGAACGCAATCCAAGAGGTTTTCAAGATCTCCAGAGCTCAAACGCTAATCGCTCTTTGCAGTACTGTCCCTGGATACTGGTTTACGGTGTTTTTCATCGATAGAATTGGGAGATTCGCGATCCAGTTAATGGGGTTTTTCTTTATGACCGTTTTCATGTTCGCCTTAGCAATTCCTTACAATCATTGGACACAAAAGGAGAACAGATTCGGGTTCGTTGCGATGTACGCTTTAACGTTTTTCTTTGCAAATTTCGGGCCTAATGCAACTACATTTGTGGTTCCGGCCGAGATATTTCCAGCAAGACTTCGGTCAACATGTCATGGGATTTCGGCTGCTTCGGGTAAGGCAGGGGCTATGATTGGTGCATTCGGGTTCTTGTATGCGGCTCAAAGTCAAGACAAAACAAAGACCGATAAAGGGTATCCCCCCGGGATTGGGGTTAAGAACTCACTTATTGTACTTGGAGTGGTAAATTGTCTCGGGATGTTGTTTACTTTCTTGGTGCCAGAATCAAACGGGAAGTCGTTGGAAGAAATGTCTAGAGAAAACGAGGATGATGATGAGGAAGTAGTCGAGATGGAGCCCGTTAGGGCTCATGAAAATAGAACAATTCCCATTTAAACCAATTACTTAAGAATATGTTGTTTCTAAAACGGTTAAAGTTTTATTGAACTATAAGGTATATAACACGGTTACGATATCGTGTAGTCGGAATCAAAATATGCTAGTTGAACTTAGATTTTTATGTACTTAACGTTCATGAGTAATGGAAGTAGAGGTAAAAAATTGAACTTTGTTCTTATTTCTATGTATATAAGACTTAATGCTGAAAAGCTTGCTACACTTTGAGATATGTAAACAAATAAATAGGCGCTATCATCCATCATAGTTAAATATTTTACTAGAAACTACAAATCAATAAAAACATACGTCCTCTTTTTTTCTTTTTTTATTTAAATTACATTTTTTTTATAATAACCAACAATGAGGTGCTATCAATGCCTATGATTAGTCGTGGCTTGTTACCTTGATCTCCTGACTAAGTTCATGAAAAGTTTCAAATTTAATTATGATGCCAAAATTGGTGGTTTAGATGAAGTTCGGTAGATGTTCCATCACATGGTATTTATATTTTTCAGCATGCCCAAAAAATTACATCAATGCCCTTATACACACGAGGTTTTGTAAGATTATCTCATTATGTATACTGATTTCCAAACCAGTTTAATATGGTAGTTGTGAAAATCTCAAAATATAACGATTAAAGCTTGAATGTTTTTTTCTCTTACAATTATTGTACCCATAATAGTGTCCATTGGCGTAGTCAAAATTAGGGGCTATGTTGCTTTATGGACTAAACACACTAAACTTATGGAAAAAACATTTAGTCAAATAACTATTTTTGTCGACTTTTTTGGTTGCTGAATCATATGTTTGCATATGTTCAACTTCCCCACATGAACACACACACATAAATCTTATTTGCTGCATGTTTTTTGCAAATCCGTCTCCTTTTCGCAAGCACGCCACATATACACATTTTCGTACACATATTATTACTCGCATATATTTATTTTGTGTACATAAGTTTTTATTAGGCACACACACTCATCTAATCTCTCTTGAAGCAGTGTCTGTACCTACAGTTAGAAGTAACATTGTCTACATAATAGCTTCTTCATACCCCTCATTTGAAGGTATCATAAATCTTTTGTTTTTATTCTATTTAGTCAAATAATAGTGAATTATTAATTGTTTTTTACTTTCTTTTTTTTCACTTTTGTAGTTTTAATAAGATAAAAAAATCATATTCATTGAAAGAGTGTGCTTGAAAACTAGAAAACACTTTTAGAGAGTTGTATCGGGTTAATTCTTAGTGGTTTGGTGTTACGATTTTGATGCCATCATCAAGTTTTCTTTATAAAAAATATATTTTTCTAGCTTTGAAGCTTAGTAATGAATTATTGGTCTTAGCATTACAAAATCAATCATAGTCTAAAGTTGTAATTACATTTTTTCTAGGCTTTTTGCGTCTCTTTTACTATTTCTTTGTCTTCAACAACTAAACATTGAATTTTGTTCTCATTTCCCGGGCCCTAATTATGTACTCTTTTCCTTCTAAGTTCCATTAGTCGTATATAGTACGAATGAGACTTGTGTTTATAACATAACATGATCAAATGTAAATCTATATCTATATACATATAAAAAATGAGTTTCAAAAGAGATGTAGCATTTAATTCTATGTTTAAGCTTCATTTTAATATTGCATTTAATTCCATGTTTAAGTTCATTTTGATATTGATAATGAGTTAATATTACGAATCAAAAATTGAAACGGTGGGAGTTTTATTTCATTTTTGTTTGTAACCAATGGTTTGAGTTCCACATATACACAAATATTGAAACGGTTTGATACATTTAATCCAAATTTTGTCACCAACCATTGAAACGAATTCCACTTATCCACACATATTGAAACGTTTTTTGGTATTTAGTTTTCAAATTATGTAGACTTTATTGTTTTAAATGCCCTTTGATTACAACAACCAATTAATTTTTCCATTTCTAAGAATTAAAACCCCCACCGTTTCATTGCCAACAACCAATTAATTTTTTCATGTCTAAGAATTAAAACCCCCACCTTTTCATTGCCGTATATTTGTGAACACCATCCCAGTAACCTTTGTTACCATAACTATAATTCTAATTAAACTTTCTATCTCCCCACGTTATGAACGACACATCTTTTATGATCAACCGTTGCTCCATCATTTCATTCCAACCCAGTTCTTCATGGTCCAATTTCTATATAAATGAGTAAGAAGATGAAATCATCATGCCGCTCCATGCAACCTGGCAGTAATCGATCGATCAATCAAAGCTTCAATAACCAAACGATATGTCATTTCACATTGCGCCCTAATTAAATGTAAGAATCTGCAACTTCAACATCGATCCAGGAATTGTGAAACTATGTCTACTCATCTTATTATAATTGATGAATGTAATACATGCTTATAGTGATTTTCTTGATTTGCGATTTGTGATTTAGAAAATTTGACTTCTAATTCGATTTTTAATGAATGTAACTCATGTGGCAGGTTCTTTACAAGTGATTTGTACTCCCTTAGAATTTATTATATCTGTAAGTAACTCATTAGTCACACTTTGTTCAGAACTCAATTATAATGTATATTGTCGTCTATTTCAATTATAATTTAAATTGTTGTCTTTACATTTGCATTCTTTTTTCCCGCGACCCGTGTAGGTTTTGAAGTTTGGATTTATTTTGGTTAATGTCATTGTTAAAATTGTATAAATTTCAAATGAATGTTCGAAAATTGTATCATGGATGGAAATATATGTATGCTCAAATGAACGAAAGAATTTAAAGGAAAGATTAAAATTCCAATTCCATTAATTCCAAAATTAAGATATCAGTGGTTAAAACCCACAATCTTGGCATGAGAGAGATTCAACATGGATTTTCCTGCCCTATTGTATTTCCTTAATGGATGTAATCTAAGAAGTTTGGTTTCATATGGTTATCATCATCTCAAACCATTCGAAAAGGTTGACATCCAATTAAATAAACAAGTTCACTCTAAATTTGTTTAATCCGTCTAACCTATTTCAATGGGCAAATAATATAAAAAAATATTTATATTGGGAATGGGTTAAATGGTTGGATGTGTCAGAAAATTAATATTTCACACTGTTTATTTGTAAAAGATGCAATCATATCCTGAATTGGGTCGACCCGTAATGTAGGATTTGTGTATTATTCAAAACGGGTCAACCCATAATATAGAACCAATTAATCACATTTCGATTGTCGTCTTCTTCTCCCGCTTCCTATTTTTTTGTTTTCATAAAGGCTATCTGTTTGATCAATTTTAGTTGCATTGATGATATCTCTTTGTTTTCATTTTGGCATGTGTGTCGAACAAACTATGAAACATTATTACTTCAAACCAACCCATGGGACAACTCCAAATTTGTAATGGAACACAATAGGTTCGGGTCAGAATGACTATCAAGTTTCATCATGTTTGTAATGTTGTAAGTACTTTAAACATGTTAGCGATCTTGCTTTTAGCACTTTGCCCGTTACCAATACAATGTATATGATTTACCTTCAAATAACGTTGTATCATGAACAAAGCCCGTGCATCGCACGGGCCATGTTGCCTCGTATATATAAAAATTGAGTTTCATGTTTGATGTAGTAATAAATGTCATGTATTAAATATTATGTATTAAATATCTTTTCCATCTACCCATTGAGTTTCCCTACCATTTTTACATCTTCTTCACTATATGAAAAATTAGCAAGAACATTTAATATATTTAAAACTTAAATTAATAAAAACTAACATCTATCATTAAACATCAAGTAACTCTAACTTCTCATCGTTTGTCCCTTGGCCTACCAAAAATCATAAACCCCTCGCCATCCATCTATAAAATTTGCACTCTCACAATATCTCAAAGCACAATACACAACAAATCACAAACCATACCTAACTCTTCTACAATAATCATTTTAACCCTACTTCTTGCAACCATATCCATGTTAGTACAATGTACACATGAGGCCATTAACCAACACAACAAAAGTTGATGTACCATCCCTAATGGCACAACTCATAATTGATGAAGGTTAGGGGCGGATTGTTGTAGGGCAATAAAGAGAATTGAAAAGAAATAGTGGCCATCTTTGATGGGATCACTTGGTTTCACTTCCGAAGAAGGTGATATATTGCATTGTTATTGTGATGTTTCGAATAATGACAATCCTCCAATCGCCACACCTCCACCACAAATCACTAATACCACCACTCATAACTCTACATTAGGGGGTCTTTTGCAAAGTGCAAATGTAAAGGGTATTGTCTGATGATCAAACATAAATAATGGAAAAATAAAAGAAAAAAGAAAAAAAGAGAAAATATTGTATTTAGTGGATTACATTCGATGGGAAATTAAGTTGTTGCCATGTCTTATAAATTCCTTTATTGTATAGTTTCTTATAGGATACATTCGAGTTTGTATTTTTTATTAAACAACAAATCGTAATATACTTATAATGCTACCTATGCTATGGGACTTGAACCCTCGACCACAAGAAACAGACAAACACCTTACCGTTAGCCAAAAACTCTTTGGCATTTAAGTTTGTATTTTATTTTTGTGTCAATTTTAAAGTAGTAAAATAAAAAGAAAAAGAAAGAAACTTTGTTTTCAGTGGATTACAATCAATGGAAGAATTAAGGCGTTTGCATTTCTTATAAATTCCTTTATTATATAGTTGCTTATACGATACATTAAAGTTTGTATTTTTTTATTAAACGGCAAATCCAAATGTACTTCTAATATCACCTATGTCTATTATGGAATTTGAACCTCTAGGAACAGACAAAAACCTTAACATTAGACCAAAAACTCTTTGGTATTTAATTTTGTATCTTATTTTTGTGTCAAAACATGATTATTACATTTGAGTTGGTAGTTATTGAAAAATTCTTTGATTAAATTTAATAATCTAAGATTCTGAACCACCATTTAATAAGTCTAAAATTTTACGTTAAACAACAAAAATGAGCAAACTTGATTAAAAATTTCATTCAGAAACTCTTACATATTTGATACAACTGAAATTGTAATTTTTAGATGTTTTATAAAAGAGAAAATAGTTGAATCAATTTTAACTAATAGTTGGACTAATCCTCTTTTTAATAATTTTATGTTGTTAACATATAATTTGATACCGAGTTTTCATTAAATATTAAATTTTTATGCTGCCAACAGATAATTTATAATTATTTCCTTTTAATAAAGATTTAGACATTGCTTTTCATGAACTATTGATTTGCCGATATTGGTTGAAGATATATCATCGTTTATCAATTAGTTGTGCTTATAAAAGAAAAGCATGAACATCTTAGTAGTGACAGCCTTCTAGCTCTTACCCTTCTGCCTTTCGAATATCCCTTCCTACTTCTTCATCCTAGCTCTCCAACTGACTGTCTTACTCCAGCTTTCATTTACATTTATGTGTTATGAATAACATGTTTTGTGTTATGCTAATATAAACACTTTTGTTTTCAAACTTTATATTTTTCTCTGATACACTTTGGTTTTCAAACTTTATATTTTTCTCTGATACACTTTGGTTTGTACATACTTTGTAGTAGATACCAATAACGTTCTGTCATGAACAAAGCCCGTGCATCGCACGGGCCATGCTGTCTCGTTAATAGTATAAATTAGTTACAAACCACTAATAAATGATAAATATTAAATACGCCTATACATATGAAGGTTAACTTAGGCTTAAGAATAACGGTAATGACAATAATAGGATAAACCCAATTGGACAACTTCAATTCTTCAAAGAACCCATGGACTCCCATATTTTGATAAAGATGGCCTTAAACTTGATCCGCTGGATCTTTAAAATAAGTGGAATCATATTTTTTCTTTTTTAATAATGTTAATTACTAGGCAAATACCCAAAGTAGCAAACAAACTGTTTGGTGATACCTAATGATAAACGCCACAGATGCAGTTAGATATAATCATGGAGACCTGCAATGTTAATGAAATCAATGAATTAATTTATATTGTATGAGTCATATTGTGGTATTAGATTTTATTGCTATCCAATTAGACATAATTTAAACTAGTTCATAACTTTATTTTTTGAAATCGTGTATTTTTAAATACATGACATCATTCCTTATATATACAATCTTCATACAAAAGGTACTGTTCATTATGAGTCCAAAACTCTGTTCCGTTTAAATTATTGAAAGATGAGGCAGGGTATCACGTGGGGGAAGTACAATATCTAATCATTGGGTAAATATATAGAGTATATAATTTTTCTTTGACAAAAATCTATTTTTTATCTTCAAAAATTGAAGTTAATCCAAATAAGTCTTAATAAACATAATAATACGTGTATGTATACGGCTGAAAAAGAAAGAAAAAAGGCTTTTGTCGTCTTTTTCCCGCTTTCACCTTCGATTGCGAAGGGCTTTTTTTCCGGTTTTCAATTCCTCTCCGGCGAGGTTTGAACTTCGCGTGGTGGGAAGGCCTTCACGATTCGCATCTTCCCGTCCAGCAAAGAAAGTGAAGGGGAGCGGACAGCGAGTTGGAGGATCTATACTTGTAGGCGGTGATACCTCAAGCCCATGATACAACATTTTATTTTGAAGTCAATCTTCATACAAAAGATACTGTTCATTATGAATCCAAAACTCTATTCCGTTTAGAAACTCTATTCCGTTTAAATTATTGAAAGATGAGACAGGGTATCACGTGGGGGAAGTACAATATCTAATCATTGGGTAAATATATATATAATTTTTCTTTGACAAAATTCTATTTTTTATCTTCAAAAATTGAAGTTAAACCTAATAAGTCTTTCTAAACATAATAATACGTATACGTATACATATAATCGCATTTGTACTGTGGAGAATAAATGAAGTTATCTTATAAATAAAAGCTTAATTTAATTACGAAAAAGAAAAAATAGTGAAAATATATAATTTGATAAATGATGGTGAGAAACAGTAACTAATTAAATTATAAGATTGTGATTCGTTTTTCATATTTAGCCCACAGCAACGGGCGATAACTTAATGCTCGTTAAGATACACTAGTCAACTTTAATATATTAGTATCAAAATAATTTAGGTCACATGCATTTCGTCATCATAACATGAGCTCGTTAGACTAATAATATTTACACTGTGTTCCCTATGTGGCCGACGGTTTTTTTGTAACAAAAAGTGGAAAGAAATGTTTAGTTACTCTTGTCTTTTATAATTTTCCTTTCAAAATGGGAAATTTTGAGCGAAAATAAGTCATAATTAATTAAAAAAAAGTTATTTTGGATTTTAGTTTAGCTTTAATGTATTTTTTCGACTTAACGGTGAAAATACAAAAAATTGAATATGTAATAGAATGTTTTAACGTTTGTTGTGGCCCCAATTTTATATTTCTAGTGGAAACAAGATCAAATGTACCTGCTCTGGATTAACTTTAACTTGTGCACATGATTTCTGATTTTAGGAAACCTCCAAATATCTTTTTCCACTGCCAAAAGGACTATACTACCCTTTTGATCAAACAAACATATCATCCCATGTGAGATCAATGAATGCTCCATCATCATCCTTCTTCTCGTAGTTTCTTGAAAAAATAATAAAATATAAAATCAAATCTTCAAAGGGTATCAAAACCTTTTTTTTTCTTTTTTTCTTTTATGGGTTCCTCCCAAATCATTTAAAATTGCTTTCTTGATATTGGGTCATCCTAATTCAAGTAAAAATTATCCGAATTTTGAGATCAGATTGCGTAAAATCCTTAAAAATCAAATCTTTCTTCAAGAATCTATCTGGGGTTTTCAAGATTATGTTTGAATCAGTAAAAATCAAATCTTTCTTCAAGAATCTTTGTGGGGTTTTCAAGATTATGCGATTTTAATCGAATTAAACCGAAAAAGTTGACGAATTTAAGTAAAAAACGATGAGTAGCAGTGACGATTGCAAGACAATTGTTTGGTTCAGAAGAGATTTAAGGATAGAAGATAATCCAGCACTTTCAGCAGCAGCAAGAGATGGCTCTGTTTTTGCTGTCTTTATATGGTGTCCAAAAGAAGAACACCAATTTTATCCGGGTCGGGTTTCAAGATGGTGGTTGAAGCAATCTTTGATCCAATTAGGACAGTCTTTGAAATCACTTGGTGTTAATCTTGTTTTGATGAAAACTCAGAGTACTCTTTCTGCTCTAATTGAATGCATTACTGCTATTGGTGCAACCAAAGTTGTGTATAATCAACTCTATGGTATGTATATTCTGCTAATTACTACATGTTGACTTTCTTGGTCAAACTACTTGTCTAGAAATTTAAACTTTGAGATAGATTTATTGTTGGTATTGTGATATTGAACTGTAGTAGCTTTCCAATTCTTAGTTTTAGTAAAACTTATCATTTTCTTACCGTTAAACTTGAGAAGTTATGATCTTTATCACCGTAGTTTGATAGTTGTTGACTCAGTTAGCTCTAATTGAGTGGTAGGCTGGTAGGCCTGGCTGTCAATAACTCAACAAGAAGACAAATATAAAGTAAAAACCGTCCCCTGATTTTTAGGAACACTACTACATAAATGAATGTACAACCATTTTATGCACGTTAGAGACAGCCCTAAGGTTTGTCATTAACAAAATCCTTAATTTATAGGGTTTTGCTAATGACAGCCCTTAGGGCTGTCACTAACATGCATAAAAAGCTTGTACATTGATTAAAAAAGTAATATTCCTAAAATTCAGGGGGTTGTCTTTTGTGTATTTTGCCTTCTTAATGACAGCCCTAAGGGCTGTCATTAGCATTTTCCTTATTTATATATCATGTTAATTGCTAAATGAAACTGTGCTCATACTTTTTCTTATTAAAGTTTTGGTTAATTATTTCTAAAGATTGAGATTTGTTTTTGTTTTAGATCCGGTTTCACTTGTTCGTGATCACAATATAAAGCAAAAGCTCGGTGAGCTCGGTGTTCCTGTTCAAACATATAATGCTGATTTGCTGTATGAACCATGGGAAGTATACAATGATGAAGGTTATGCTTTTACAACATTTAATGCATTTTGGGATAAATGTTTGAAAATGCAAAAAGATCCTATTATACGTCTTCCTCCAATTCGATTAACACAAGCCACAGGTAATATGAATTATGTAAATTAAATATAGATTAGTCTTTAAAAGTGATACTAAGTTTTAGATATAAACATATAACTATGAGTGTTAAGTTATGAAACTACCCATGTATAATTTTTAGGCCAAAAAGTATTTTAGTACTGTGAATTTGGCTGACTAGGTCTTCTATTATCTTGAACTAATAAAGGTGCAACATTATACCTGAACTTGACAAAATGGTTGACTTAGTACCCTGACTCACTAATTTGGTCTTGTTTTCTCACATGATTTGCTTCTAATATCAATATATTGAGATGGACTTAGATCTTTTAGTTTGTTAAATGCTCAAACTAAAGTAAGTCAACTATGAAAACGTGATCAAATTAATGAGTCAGTGTACTAAATCGACCATTTTGTCAAGTTCAGGGTATAATGTTGCACCTTTAATAGTTTGAGGTTGTACAA
This sequence comes from Calendula officinalis, assembly GCA_963853835.1. NCBI lineage: Eukaryota > Viridiplantae > Streptophyta > Magnoliopsida > Asterales > Asteraceae > Calendula > Calendula officinalis. The sequence goes on along the minus strand of OY970823.1, from coordinate 34,524,995 downwards.
GACCTAGTCAGCTAAATTCAGGGTACTAAAATGTATTTTGCCCTTTTTTAAAGGTATTTCAGTTATAAGGGTTCCCCTTGGTCATTTGGTTAATAATTACCTAGTAAGTATCGAACCTGTGATCTTTAGGAAGTCATTCGGGTACCCATATATAAGATTATAAAAACATACATGTAAATCATTCTTTTATATTTTCTAATGGTGGATTAATAACAGGATCAGTGGAAGATTGTACAATTGAAAAACTCGGTCTCGAAGACGAATCAGAAAAACCAAGTAACGCATTACTAGGAAGAGGTTGGTCACCCGGTTGGGTAAATGCCGAAAACGCCCTTACAACATTCATAGAAACCCACCTTCTCGATTACGCAAATAACCGACAAAAAGTAACCGAAAACTCAACATCCGTTCTATCCCCATACATTCATTTCGGTGAAATAAGCATCCGAAAACTTTTCCACAACGTCGCAATGAAACAAATACAATGGACCGAACAACAAAACCGCAACGGAGAAAAAAGCGTAACGTGTTTTCTTAGATCAATTGGCCTTCGAGAATATTCCCGTTACATTTGTTTTAATTTCCCGTTTACTCACGAGAAATCACTTATAAGCAACTTGAAGTATTTCCCGTGGCAAACGAACCAAGCCCATTTTAAGGCGTGGAGACAGGGTCGGACGGGTTACCCGTTGGTTGATGCGGGTATGAGAGAGATTTGGGCCACGGGTTGGCTTCATAATAAAATTAGGGTTATAACCGCAAGTTTTTTGGTAAAATGTTTGTTGTTACCGTGGCAATGGGGGATGAAGTATTTTTGGGATACGTTATTAGATGCGGATCTTGAAAGTGATATTCTTGGTTGGCAATATATATCTGGAAGTTTGCCAGATGGACATGAGCTTCAACGTCTAGATAGCCCAGAGGTATGATATATGATAAAAAAAAAAAGGTTTATTTCATATAATACTAACAAAAAATTCAATAATGTTTCATATATGTCACTCAAACTTTGCTTTCACTCTATAATAATAACAAAGTTTCGAAAATGTTCCAGTTATGTGAAATTTACCTTCTATTATAGTTACCAGGTCACCTTTATATAAATTTAAGTGTTCCATTTATGGGCTTTATATATATATATATATATATATATATATATGATTTAAATAAGGGTTTTGATAATGACAGTCCTTAGTGCTTTTAATAAAAACGAATAAGCTTAAGCATTCTTGATTCTGATTGTAGGAAAATTTTTATTTACTCTCTTTTTACTCCTAGTCAAATTATGTTCCTTCTTTTTAGCAGTATCTAAATTTCTCCTCCAATCAGAATCAAGAATGCCTATCCTAATCCGTTCTTATTGACAGCCTTAAGGGACGTCCTTATCAAAACCCTTTAAATAAAGGGACCTGATAACCTATAATAAAAGGTAAATTTCACATGAGTTGAACAATTTTGAAACTTTGTTATATTATATAGTGAAAACAAAATTTGAGTGATATAAATGGACACTTTTCAAACTTTGTTATTATTCTATAAAATTAACCCTAAAAAACTATCTACTTACATATATATTACTCCATACATACATATATGATATATCTAGCATATGATATTATAAAATCTTATTGAATCAGGTTCAGGGATTCAAATTCGACCCCGAAGGAGAATATGTTCGACAATGGCTACCCGAGCTGTCACGAATGCCAACCGAATGGATCCATCATCCATGGAACGCGCCGTTACCCGTGCTCCAAGCCGCAGGGGTCGAATTAGGGTTAAATTATCCAAAACCCATTATCGATATCGAAATTGCAAGAGATCGTTTAACAAGTGCTATATTACTAATGAACGAAAAAGAATCGGCTTCAAAGCAAGAAGGAACAAGTGAAGTTGTGGTTGATAATTGTGGTCCCGAAAACAATTATCCGGATATTCCGAAAGTTTTTCTTAAAAGGGACAAAAAACCGTGTCCTTCAAGTTCTTCAAATGATCAAAAGGTACCTTCTATGCAAAGGGAAGCACCTTTGGTACCAAATAATAATAATATTAACGAGAGAAAGAGATCAAAGGCGGTTGAAGAACAAGAACCCGATGAATATAATTTACGGGATTGGAAAACCGAAAGTGAGTTTGCGGAAACCGAGGATGATTTGTGTTCGACGGCTGTTTCTTCTTCGGCTAGTAAGAAACAAGCTACGGGAACGAGTACTTTTGGTTCTACATTTCTGATAAAGTAACTCGGGATTGATTTTGGTTTAATGCATTTTTTGATCCTAAACGATCTCTAAATTGGTCATAAAGGTGCATCAATGTAATATAACCATGTGTATTGGTGGTTAACTTTTCTTAATGTATGAAATTGTCGTGTTGGTTGTTTCTGTTCAATCGTGTTGGTTCTAGTTTATTCACTGTCCATGTTTGTTCCACGCCAATTTCAATGGGTGCTAAAAGAAAATTATTAATTTATTTTTATACCACAATTTTAATCAATATTCTACATTATACAAGTTATACACCTAATTATACAAGCATATAAAATAATTGTTGTGTTAATATAATAAAAATTGTGATGTAAAAGTCATCTCCTACTAAATAGTCACTAAAAGTAGTCCAAAATAGTAAATATTTGTCAATTCAGTATAATATGCTTATATAATAAGTGATTTGTTAATTATAACCTTAAAAAAAAAAATAAGATTTAGTTAATTAGTTAATATGCAGATATAGAAACATAATTATTTTTGAGTGGTTAGTGGTTTTTAAGAGGTTAGTTAATTATAATTCTAAGAATAATGTTTAACATTTTCCATATAACAAATATAAATTGTAATAATATTCGCTACTTTGTATCCCCTCCATGTTGTAATTAAGTTTTCATTTATATGTTTGCACTAGTTTTAAAAGATAATTAACTGTAAGTTATTTGTAATAATTTTGATTAAACTAATGGGAAAAAAATCTTGATGCACATAAAAATATTATTTTAATTTTAAAAGATAATGAGAACTTTATTTTAACAATCAAGTTTAAGAAGTTAAAATTATGTTTAAGACAAAAATTCACATGAGAAACTTGTAGGTCTAATTGACAATAGGATAAACCTTAGGGGTGTCTCCTGCAATTCACCAATAAAGAAAACAGCGAAAGTTTAAAAACTACCGGCCGTTGTTTTCCCCCAATTCGCCGATGCTTTAGGTTTAGCAACAACACCAGCGAAACGAATTTTCAATTGAACTCTAGAGCAGGAAACCCAAAATTGGAACCCTATTTCTACTCATTGTCTATTCAAATTTCATATATCTTGTTGGAATTTAGCGAATTGATGGAATCCCAAGGTAATTATGAAAGAAAACCCTAATTTCATATACTGCATCAATTCGAATTTGTTTCGTCTCTTAAAATGATGAATTTTTACGTGTGGATTATAATTATTAGGGCAGAAAACTTCAAACAACCCCAAGGCTATGCTTTCATCTATTATGAGTAAGAGACAAAAGCTTCAAGAAGAACTCCGTACGATTGAAAAACAGGTTGCTATATGTATAATTATGTATAATATCCTACTTTTTTTTATATTACATTGAGTTACTACTGTGCTGCAAAAATAAAAAATAATAATAATAATACACATACAAATAATGCATTTACACAGACAAGTATGAGAAAAGGGCAATAGCTTTGTTATTCATTTAATATCACAAAAATTAAATCAAGATTGCAAATTTGCAACCAATTAGATATTACATGAATTAATGATTTATATTTTGATTAAGATAGGTGTATGAATTAGAGACAAGTTACTTACAAGAATCAAGCAATTTTGGAAATGTGTGGAAAGGATACGAAGGCTTTCTTTCTTCATCCAAGAACACTGCAAAGTAAATTTCTTGATTAACTTTTTGGTTATTTAAATCCTTACATTTTAGCAGCATTTAATTAAACTTTTTTCTCATCATATTGCAGCCTGAAAAGATCAAAAAAGTTCCAACTTGAAGATAGGCTATTTTCCTTATCATCGGTTACCTCACCAGCGGTATAACATTATACAATTTTTTTTTATATTTTTAAATTTGATTGTTATGTTAGCAATAGGGTTTTTAATTTTTTTAATTTTTTTTAGTTGCGTCGGTTGTTTTTGGCGGGAAAAACGGGTAGCTAATGTGAAATCACACTGGTCTCTAATAAATCAAAATTACCTAAAATAGCTGATGACACTAAAATCACCAACATGTTATAAGTATGAAAAGTTTTCATTTTTTCTTTTGTAAGTATAGTCAGTAACATTAAACATGGATTAATAATTTTAAAGTTGTAGTCTTTATATATTTATTTTTTTATATATCTTTAGGCAGAAGAGCTTGGAGCTGGACGCGAAGGTGAACTCTTTTACAAGATAATTTTTTAGCATAAATTTTTCATTTTCAATTTTCTTGATGTTGACTAATTGTTTGACTTTCGTGTTTTCATTAGAGGGAAGATCAGATATGGGTCCGGGTCGACCCAAAGGCGGAGGCTTGACTATTAATGGACAGTGAGTGCACAATTATCTTAACAAATGCTTGTTAATGCATTCACTAATCCTTTTCTTTAATATAATTTATTTATTTTTTTAGGGGAAAACCGAAAAAAGGAAGAACGGGACCGAGAGATGGGAGGAAAATTAGACTGTCGAATGAGATGGATCTTGATGATGATGATGATCATGATATGGGTGGCATGAGATAACTGCCACGTCATCAATGTGCGCTTGATGAGCTATAATGTGTTGTAAAACAAATACTAATAAAGCTATGTAATGTAATCCTTTGTTTTATTTTCTATTTTTGAATTTACAGTTTTCTAAGCAATTGTGCACTCACTATAAGTTTTGTGTTACAAGTTGGCCTTGTTTTTTTGAAGCTCTTATGCTTTCTTTTTTTTTACTTATTTTCGTATGAAATTGATTAACATTATTTTTGTATTTGACAACCACCATTTTTTGTGTTATTTTCTTTTCAAGGGAAATGATCTATTCGCTTCGGTAGGTAATATTTACCAGATTGTCTAGAAAAATATAATTATTGGGTTTACATTTTTTTAACAACAAATTCTAATCTGTACCTAACTTTCACTGTATTTATAATGAGACTTGAATTCCAAATTTTAAGGTCATGAGATAAACAACATACTGTTAGGCTAAAGGCCCTTTGATTATTGGGTTTACATAATACACACGTACACTTATACCTTGTCAATATAAGTTAGGTCAATAAAAACATAGCATTTAGCAAAATATATTCAAAATTGTCCATCTTTATTAAATTGCTTAAAACAGTTCTCTGCAAGTGCAAGTAGTAATGTAAGTATGACTAACACAAGTTTCGTTCTATATATACTTTCTGAATTAGTTATACCCAGATGTTGATTTACCCGAAATAAAAAAAAAAAAAAAAACTGTACTTTCTATGATTAGATAGGTAACCGTTTTTTTTTTTTGGTTAAATATCAGTATGCAACCAAATTATGAAAATAATACGGGTAACTTTAAAGAAAAAGAAAAATGAAATGAATATACAATTCAATGGATTTTAAAAATGTTAAAAGTCTCCGATTTGATTACAAACTTATGGACTCATGCAATGTGTCGTTAGATCAATCATTTTTTTAAGGACTTTGGCGGCATAATGATATTTTAGCATAATTTTAGACACCAATATTATTTTCCTTTATGAAATTTCAATATAAATATTACTCTATTATGTTAGAAATCGGTCAGCTAATCAATTTAATTTATAATTAAGAGAACAATTCGTCTTTTGCCTAGCAATTTGACATTTCTTGAGTAGTTAATGTTCACTTGTCTTTTGTCTTGTTTTTTGTTTTAACTTTTTGAAAGTCACAATTTCTTCTAACAATAAAAGCACGTCATAATTCCGGTCTTTTTTTTCTCTGTAATGATAAATGTGTTATTGGAAATTAGAATTGGTAATATAATTTGATTAAAGAATAATAATTCGAATAAGACAGAATTTTATTTTTGTAAAAAAGGTAAAAATTTAAAATTATGTGTTACTTAAATTATTAAAATCCATTCATTGATAAACTTTAGCAAATATTTAAACATAGACTAAAATAATACCTCGTATACAAATTAACCTGTAATTACATGACATTCTTTTTGTCCATAAGCAAATAAATAAATTTGTTCATAATGAAAAAAAGTGACATATAATAAAGCATTAATTTTTTTAATTTTTTAATTTTTTTCACTCTAGGTGTATATGTATTAACACAAGCGTAATAGTTTGCCGCGCTCCGCTGCGGATTTTATAAATCGTATATTAATTATAGGAATTAATATAAATTATAAATAAATAAAACTGAAACATTTTAAAAATATTTAGTTTACTATTATAATAATAATAATAATAATAATAATAATAATAATAATAATTTAGATATAAAATTTTTATGAATTGAACTAAAATTTATAAAGGATGTTCTTGAAAAGTCTAGTGAGTAATAATCGATTGATTATATAATGTGAAATATAAAATACAATAAAAATCTATGAGAGAGTGTTCCTAAGGAGACTTGAAATCTTGGCCTTTTGGTTATATGTTAGTGATTTTTCACCCAACTACAGCAACCTTTGATCTTATTAATCTTACCTCCTAATATTTACACAAAATATTATATCAATTAAATATTAATTAAACTTATAAACAGTAATATATGAACCATAAATGTATATATAAGGAATGTATCTGCGAGTAAATTATAAAACATATATATTTACACTTATTTATGTATATTTTTTGAGGTTTTCGCACAGTTTTTTTTAAGTATATACTTGAAATCATTGTATAAACTTGTATAGATTAGAGCATCTCCAACCATAAACTCTATAAAACTCACTCTATCTTTATAATTGGTGGGTTCATTCACTCTAAATATAACCTCAACTCCAACCATAAACTCTATCAATCCCTCTAAAACTAGTAGGACCCATAGAAATTATATTTTTAATTAATATATTTTACATTACAATAGAGAATTAGTGAAGGATGTGTGAGATTTATGGATAGAGGGGATATCCTCTCACTTCGGGAGCTTTACTCCCTCTATATGTAGAGTAAGGGATAAAGGTGGGTTAGAGAAGATAAAACTTCAAATATAAAGATAAAGAGGTTGATAGAGATGGGTTGGAGATGCTCTTAGCAGTAGCACTCAGTTTTTACCGAGTAGACAACATGTGGGAATATTCAAGTCTGGAGTAGTATTCAAATATGTGTGAAAGAAACATGATATTTCCTGGAAGCTCCATATTCAAAACTTTTTAAAAAGTAATAAAGTAATTTTGTCTTTGTTTAAAAGCCAAATCTACTTGATTTTTATATATACAGATCCGCTTCAACGTATCATCAAGTTTCTTTTCTTTTCTTAATAAAAACATTATTAATTTTTGTTTCTTTTAAATATTGCATTCAGGGTTTCACTCGTATTGACTTTGAACTACCCGTAAAGCAGGTGATGTTATAATTAATTGGTTTGTAAAATAAGTCCAAATAAGTTAAAAAAAAGTAATTGTTAGTAATCACTACAATATCAATATATATTTAAGATTTACTTAAAAGCATAGGGTTTTAATTTTATTTTGCTAAGAAACAATTTTGATACTTTGTATAAAGTTAGAGATTTTTTCTCTGACATTTTTTCACACAATTAGATAACACATAATGCTTCAAATGATACTTGAACTTACAACATGTTAGTTGTTTGATAACTCAACATATTAGTTATTACATCTAGGCTAAGCTTTCTTTTAAAGGGTTTTAATTATTTTTTTTTTTGAACGGCAAGTTAGTAAGTTAGTGGTTCGACATATGCAGTGACATCCAAGCGGTCAGTATGCATTCCTCGAACATATCTCCTTTTTTGGGGAATAAACCCAACCACCTTTTTTTCTCCTAAAGAATGCCCCCAACCAAGTCTTGAACCCAAGACTTCTTGAAGGCAAACTCCCCAAGGCAACCCTTGGTGGCCAATTGATCTAGACCAATTGGTTAAAAAGGGTTTTGATAATGACAGTTCCAAAAGATGTCAATAATATGCATTATTGTATTTTCAACATGGAGGAGGAATTCCTCAAAGTTAGGAGGGCGGTTATTTGTTAATTTATTACTCTCTTCGTCCCAAATTTATTATCCACTACAAAAAAACACACAGCTTAAGAAGAAATACATTAATTATACTATGTCATTAATCAAATTTTCTCTTTCTCATTTAAATGTTTTTTGATTGGTTAAAATTTAGAAAAGATAGTCTTTGTGGGACAAACTAAAATAGTATACTAGACAATAAAAATGGGACGGAAGAAGTATTTTTTATGCTTGTCTAAATATGTTATTGACAACCCTTAAAGCTGTCAATATTAAAAAAAAGAGTAAATTACACGGATAGTCCCTGTGGTTTGACCTGAGTTTTGAATTTGGTCCCTAAGTTTCAGAAATTACACCGATGGTCACTAAATATCGGACTTCGTATCGGTTTTGGTCCCTAAGCGTAACGGGTCTTAAATTATGCTGTTAAATCCTGTCATGTGCGATGCACACGAGGGTATATTTGTCTTTTTACCGATCTTCCTCCTCTCAAATACCCCTTAAGTGGGTTTCTAATTCTGTAATTTTTTCTAACCGGCGATTTTCGAATTTTGGGAATTGATTGAGATTTTGAAACACTAAATCCATTGTTTTCTACCATTGTACTTAATTTATTGCAAATATCTCACAGAATTGGATGTGTGAGAACTGAGATACGGAGATAACATCGTGGTTTGAAGAACTGGGTTTATTCAATTTTGTTGTTGCTTTCATTCAACTCTCGCCGGATATAACAGAGATCCGGCCGCCGCCTACAACCATGCTCGTCTTCTGCGGCAAAAACCATCGCCAGCAACCATGGTCTTCTTCTTTCGCCGACCAGAAAGGAGAGACGCATAGCCCCGTCAGTAGAACCGTCACCACCGGAAGACAGTGGCACCACCGTTAGAGTCATTGACGCGTGCAAAATCAGTTCCCGGAAACCCTCCGACCGCCGTCCAGAAAACCCTCCGGGCTCCGGCGCAAAATGGTCCTCTTCATGTCGCCGGAGCTGATCAAAACTCAAAACAATACAAACGTCTCAAAGTGGAAAATTAATGCCGAATCTGGATCAAAACAGTACAAAAATCCTTAATCGATCCTTACATCGAGGAGATCTTAATCACTGCCGCTCACGTCACCTTCTATGAGTTCAACGTGGAGCTCAATCAATGGGTTTGTTTCTGTTAATTCACTTCTTTGCCATAGGGTTGTGATGTTAGAAGTTAAAACGTGTAGAAAGATAAGGGAATTGTATCAATACCTAATTAAAATATCAGTCATTCTCATTGTACTTTTTTACATGAGTAATTAAAAGATGCTTCGGATACTGTTTCATGTTAGGGTTTGCAAAGTATTGTTTGATTTTGTGTCTGAGATTTGTATGTGTTTGATGGAGAAATGGGGAAAAAGAAATGAGTAATTGGGTTTTGTACAGTGATAAGTTATGAGATAAAGAGAGACAGGTGAAGGAAGGAAGAGAGAGAAACAAGAGAGGTAAAATGTCATATTTACCCTCATGTGCAATGCACATGACCAGATTTAACAGTCAAATTTAACAGATGTTAGGCTTAGGGACCAAAACCGATACGAAGTCCGATACTTAATGACCATCGGTGTAATTTCTAGAACTTAGGGATCAAATCCAAAACTCAGGTCAAACCACAGGGACTATCCGTGTAATTTACTCTAAAAAAAAATTAAAAATTAAGTTCTTATCGACCTATTGAGTACGTAACTCAAACTAATTTGTTTAAAATTTATAAGTTATGAGTACAAAAATAAAGCTCAAAGTAAGTTGAGCTCGATCTTGTATATAAAGGTCAAACTTGAACTCTTGTCAAGTTTTTCCAAACTAGTGCTTAAATATATGCCAAACTTGGGTCCACTTATGCGACTTCGAACTCAAGTTAAACGTTTTATCGAGCTCTCAAAGTGAATGTAATCGAGTTTCCTTATAATTAAAATGAATTTTTCAAGCCATCGGTTCGGCTTAATTGTTTGTAACACGTCTTAAAGCAGCGTACAAGTTAACTAAAACGTTACATTTTGATGGAAATTAAATGGATATTTATATATAAATTAGAATGGACAAAAAAGTTTACAATATTTAGATACACATGAAAGATTGAAAGTGATCGTTGCTTGTGTTGAACTTCATAAATACCAATAATACCCAGACATGATAAAAACAAGGCTTTTCTCTTAAGATTTTCCTATAAAGGTACAACATAAATTCTATATATATTACATTTGGTCTGTTAGATAATATACCACTTATCACTTCAAGACTTTATGAATTATTAAAGATAGATAGGTTACATGATGTTTATAATCTTGATTTTAGTCAACACATTTATACTATCTTAATCTTTTTATTATTAATGTTATTTCATTTTCAATATAAGAACTTATATACCCTACTAAGAACATTGTTCAATTTAATCCAAGTTTTAATCTAAGTCTCAATGGATTAATCTCAGTTGTTAATCAATACCATCAATGTTCAGATTGTATCTCAAAATTAAAAAGTAGTTTTTTGGAGGAGGGGTTAAATGTATAAAGCATCTAATTAATTTTGATCATTAATTAATATTGATCAAATTGTAATAATTTGTTCCTTCAAATTTTATATGTTTTTACACAACTAACCCTACTAAACAATATTCTTGTAAGCATCCGGTTAATAGACTTTTAGACAAAACTCATACATCTAAATAGCAGTTCGCAATATGGTGATAAATGTTTATATTGTTTGAGGGCTGGTTCTTGGTGAAGGGTCAGTTGATATTTAGATACACGGGTCAATATTTATCTGTCATTTTAAACCTTTTTTAAGACATCGGACCTTGTAAAATTATATAAATAAAAAAAGAGAAATAAAAAGAAACTAAATGAGTATAAATAGACACCATTGGCCAAACACTCCACTTTGTGCCTTGGGGTCAATAGAGAGTAGAGAGAGAGAAAGAAAATGGGGAGAGCAGCTTGTTGTGAAAAGATGGGATTAAAGAAAGGACCATGGAGTCTTGATGAAGATCAAATTTTGATTTCTTACATCCAACAACATGGTCATCCTAATTGGCGTGCTCTTCCCAAACATGCCGGTAATTAAATATCTCATTTCTTTTTTAAGATCACAAATAAATATCTTTTTCTTTTTCTTTTTAGTAAGTCCACATAATTACATAAATCTTGAATACACTAGTTAATATTAAATTTACTTGTATGAAAAAACAAGTTTTTTGTTTATGTTTCATGGTTTGTTTAGTTAAGCTTGATGTTGATGGTATCATTTTAATCCAAAGTTTGTAGCTTAATAATATTGACTTTTAGTGTTGCTCATTACCTAATGGCTAATATCATGGGTTCTAGCCCTAAAATGGATAAAATTGAAGTAGATTTATGAGTTGTTTGAAATGGAATTATGTTATTTAAAATGATTAGTTTTATGATATATGTCATATCACCTATATACATGATAACATCTTATGAGTCACGGGCTCCTATTTTCCAGTTTAGAGAGTCGCTTTGTGGGGTTTGAAACGTTGATTTGAGTTGCTACACAACCATCGTTGGAATGATAGGACACAAAACTTTTATTCATTTTGTACATGAACACCATGATAATTTCTCATCTATACATTTGTTCATGTTCATGTTGATATTGAAATTTGGTCTTGGTCAAAGGGGTTCATGATTACTTCATTAATGTTAATTTTCTTTGTTTTTCTTGTAATTCTTGTTTGTTTAGGTTTGTTAAGATGTGGAAAGAGTTGCCGACTTCGTTGGGCCAATTATTTACGACCGGATATCAAAAGAGGAAACTTCACAAAGGAAGAAGAGGACACCATAATTCATCTACATGAAAAGCTCGGAAATAGGTACAATAGGATCCTCCGATCATATTTGTATCTTTATTTTTTGGTATACTTATCAACATTTTAAACGACTATTTTTTTTAAAACATAAGTTAAATAAATCCTACATAATAATTACAAAGTAAACACATTAATTTTTATGGCCAAAAATTATTCAAATTGCCCATTGGCCACCACGAATCGCAATCCCGGTTTTCATGCTTCATTAACTGATTAAGATGAACAATAAATAATTAAACAACATGTATACTGTTAAATGCAAACCTACATATGTGTACACGTGCCTATGCATAAAATACTTAACTTTAAACACATTTTTCAAGACGTATAAAAGAATATGTATTTCAGTATATAATATAATAATGTTTGGTATTAGCTCGAAATATTCCGATCAAATTCAATGATATTTAATGATTAATAGTAATAACAATAGTAACTGAAGAAAATAAGAATAAGACAAGTTTTGTGCATATGTATCTATGGGTAACAAATTAGTTAATTTTGAATATCATTTTGTAATAAAATTTTGTTTTTGTTTGATCTTATAGATGGTCTGTTATCGCGTCAAAATTACCTGGCCGGACCGACAATGAAATAAAAAATGTTTGGCACACTCATTTGAAGAGAAGACTCGAAGGTCACAAAACGACCACCAATGCCTCAAAGAAAAGTCGTTCAATTTCTAAGTGTGCTTCAAAGGCTCTTGAAGAATCAATCGTCTCTCAATTTCTTGTCCAGCCATCCTCTAGCGAGTCTTCATCGATCACAGAAACAAAGACAAACTCGTATGGTGTAGTGAAGCATGAGGACATCGATAACCAAACGTTTCTTGACGATAGTTTTTGGTCAGAAACGTTATCTAGCGAGGGAGACAACTTCATGGAATCTAGTTCAATAACAAACATGTCCAATGTTGAGTTACCAATAAGTTCGCCCACATTGATTGAAAATGTAGACACAAGAAGTCCATATATTGGTTGTGGCACAGGTGGCATGGACCTATGGTACGATATTTTCACACGACTCGAGGAATTACCCGAGTTACCTGAATTTTAGGTTAGATATTTGTTTGTTCGGGGATATTTAGAAGATTATGCTTAAGAGTTCTATCTAGGGTTAGACATCTTCACACAACTTGGGGAATTACCCAAGTCATATGAACTGTTAGATCGTGTATATCACAAGCAAAAACTTTGGCAACTCGAAAATACATCATAAAAGGAAATACCTTTTTTAAAAGACTAAAATTGAACACTAAAAGTCAGGGTATGCTAGTCGTTGTGTTACAAGTCAATTAAAAGGTTTCAATTGCAAATTTTCATTTTGCTTGATTGGATGGTCATACTTTGGTATATTTTTTTGTTTTTTGTGATTTTAATATTCTTAACTTTAAATAAAATAGCATTTTAGTAGTATATTTGATTTAAGTTCATGAATTCTTCAACGTACTTGATCTTTTAATATTTTTACGCAAACAAATTCGTAAACGGATCATTAATGAATTTGCAGAGTCCGCCAACTTTGATTGAGTTGTGGGCTTCCACATATTTTGTAAGGTAGTAACTTATATTTTATCCGACGATTGTTAACCCGACCATAACCAAAATATTTTAAAAAAAAAGTGTCTTAACAAAAATAAATATCTAAAATACAACGTTATTTTGTAAATTGTTTATTAAAATATTGTAGAGAAAATATATCATTAGTTAATTAAGATTAGATGTTATCCTCTATCACGGGATAATCCGTACAACCTCTCAAAATTTTCCGAATAATGTTTAAAAGAATTTAAAATTCTTACTTTTGTGTAGGTCATACTCTTAAAAAATGTGCAACTGTCAGTTTTTTTTTATTAGATCCGCCACATGTGTACAAACTACAAAGTAAATTTTGTGTAGAAATAACCTGAAAATAAAGTGTTTCGACTTTGTAAGATATTAATCTTTGATTATAATTAAGCATGATTAGCATTCACTATAAAAAAAATAAAAAGGTAAAAACTTTTAATTAGCCACCGAAACAAACCACTTGTTTATAGTGCATACCCACTGAACCTAGCCACCCACAGTAAAAATAAAGTAACTTACCTTTTACTTAATATGAACAACTTGTAGTCGGCTATAATCACCTTTTATGATTAAAGTAAAACATAGAATACTAAATTCGAACCAAACCAAACATAAAACATAAAATAATGAATATGTAAGTATCTCTTTGAACCAAGCCAAATTATTGGGAGGTAGGTCCTAAAAGCACAATATATGAATATATGGTAAGGTGTTAGACTAAGTGCATCCAATTTTCAATTGAAGAGTTGATTTCAAAAAAGAAAGATGTTTTGTCACCTGCTACATGAGTTTGATCGGGATTCATCATATATATCATTGGCACGAATGACCAAATTAGATTTAATCACCCCTTAAGCCCAGCATCTAAATCTGGATATTCTTCATCTAAAAGGATATTTGAAGTTATTGGCATATTCTAATTTGAATGGCATATGCTTAGAGCATCTCCAATGGAAGCTTTTTACAAAGCTTTTTACCAATTGTGTAGGTCATTTAAGGGGTTACAAAAAGCTTTTTTCCTCCAAAAGCTTATTATTAGCCACGTCATTCACTACACACACAAAAAGCTTTATCTAAACTAAATGCATTGGAGCAAACACTTTTTTGAACGCTTATTTATCAAAATTAGGTGAAAAGTTTAGGTAACAATTTTAATAAGTCTTTGCAAAAACTTAACCATTGGGATGCTCTTATAAAGCCTGCCATTTGAACTCACAAATGCGTCAGAACTCGCTTTTAACCAAATATGCAAACTATATCGGTAGCTTTTTATCTTGCTATTTGTAACCATTTGCTTCTTTTTATAAACATAATGGTTGGTAATTTTTATCTGTGCTAAAGTTAACCAAGCATTTTTTTTTCTTTCTAATTTTGACCATAGGAAGAGAAATACCATTTTATTTTAACTTAAAGTACTCAACCTAACCATTATCTCGGTTATTTATAACTCTTTCTCTGATTATCTGATATATATTTACCTAAAAGAATGGATCAAAACCATAACCTCTAAAAGATTATTTCAAATGCCCTTACCACTAACAAATGGTTAGAAAAAGATATACCATGTTTACCACAATCAAACTGAAGAACAATCTCAAATGGCAACTCTGCCTATGAATAATAAAAAGTGTTGAAAGATTCTACATCACAAACAGCTCTCACCATCATTAATTTCACAAGAAATTAATAATGGTGTTATTTTTCAAAGAAACCAGTCGCTGCTCGGAAATTGCACAAAATATTAAAAAACTTAAAAGATGATTTACGAGAGACAAGAGTATGCAAGAGCCTTTTCCTCAGTTAGCTCCTCAGCTGTCAAATCCAACTTCTTCCTTGAAAACTCATCGATCGAAAGACCTGAAAATATACAAAAAAACAAAAATTAATTCACAAAAAATACATTATTCTTGATTAAACAAATTAATTGGGAAAATATAAAAATAAAGTCACCTTGAACAATTGACCATTCTCCGTTCTTGCAAGTGACTGGGAAGGAGTAAATAAGTCCAGCTGGCACATTGTATGAACCATCAGAGTATACACCCATTGAAACCCAAGTTCCCTATAAATTTTCATCACAACAATAAAAAATGTTAAACAAAATCAAAAAATCAAAAACAAAAAATAAGAAATAAATAAAAAACAATAAAATAAAATAAAACTAACCTCTGGAGTTCCACAAACCCAATCACGAATATGGTCACAAGCAGAACTTGCAGCAGAGAGTGCACTAGAAAGCTTCCTAGCCTTAATGATTGCAGCACCACGTTGTTGAACAGTGCTAATAAATCCATTTTTCAACCTAAAAAACAAACAATTACAAAAAAGAAAAGAAAAAACATTTTTTTTAAATGTTGGCAATTTTTTATTTTTTATTTTGTTTACCATTCATCGTCCTTGATGAGTTCTGGCACAGATTTGTCACCGACAGTTGCATGAGTGACATCAGGGTACTGAGTTGAAGAGTGGTTTCCCCAGATGATGACATTTTTGACATCTGATACTTGCACACCAAGTTTCTCTGAGATTTGCCCAAGAGCCCTGTTGTGGTCGAGCCTTGTTAAACAAGTAATGTTTTTCTCAGGGATGGATGGTGCAAATTCCTTCAAGATCAAGGCGTTTGTGTTTGCTGGATTAGCAACAACCAAGACCTGTTGGTAACAATCACACAAATTCATTAGAATGATAATATTATAGATTTAAAATAGCAATAAAACAGGAAAAAATTTATTTTTTAAAAAAAAAAATCACCTTGCAGTTTGCAGCGGCGTGCTTTTCAAGGGCAGAAGCTTGGGATTTGTAAATTGAGACGTTTTTGGACATAACATCTTTTCTTTCCATTCCTTCTTTCCTGGGAAATCCACCAACCATGACAGCAACATTCACACCAGTGCATGCCTCAACAGCATCAGTAGTAGCAACAACTCCTGATATAAGTACATTTCCAGTGTAAGAGAGATGATTTGCAACTTAGTAAAAAACAATAACAATAAAATAAGTTTGACTAAAGGAAGACCTTTAAGGAGAGGAAATGCAGCATCTACCAACTCCATTTTAACTCCATTCAAAGCCTCTGCAGCTGGCGGAATATCGAGCATGTGCAAGATCACGGGTTGGTCAGCACCCAACATGATTCCTCTAGCAATCATGGGAACAAGAGCATAACCGATTTGTCCTATAGATAGAAGAGGAATCAATTAGTAATTTAGTATCTTGTTTCAAACCTCACAAAGCACAATAAGACTAGAAAACAAAGTTTCTATTCAACTGCAGAGTTATTCAATTCCAAATACATCATATTTGAAAAGGCAAACATAAGCTTGGAAATTTGACACTAGCTGGCTAGTAGTGGATTAATAACAGAAGCTTAGATATGAAGTTAATATGGAACCATAATTTAGGCTGCTATGTAGTTCAGTTCAACACAATCACAGAGTGGCATAGCACAAATACAGGAATTAGCAGACTAATATCAATGAACTAGTTATCCAGATCTTATCCAGCTATAATCACTCAAACTCAACAGCTTAAAAAACTACAATCGATCACATGATCCTTAAGAGTTCAATAGTCATCCATGTAGTATATAAAAAACTAAATACACCTGAACAACATAAACAGTAAACTATGAACTCGTGTTAACTGATAACTAATAAAATTAAAGTTCACTGAACATCAATCACAGATTAACAGATATTAAACTTAAATCTATACAAACAGTCCTTTCATCGATTCTCTCCATATGAGAGAACCAAAACGCTAGTTCAGCTTAATCGGTAACATCCGGAACAAAAAAACACACAAACTTTATAGATTCAGCCATCGATTGAGTCAAACTAAGCAGAGGTAGCTCAGATCTAACTCAGATCGAAGTCAATTCAGATTATACACACTCATGTGCGCGCGTACTGCAACACTAGATCAGTAAGCAATTATACCAGGTACAAGTAAACGTGATCTGATCAAATCAAATCAGATCGTTTAGGTAAGTGATACGATTGTGTTTAAATAAATTTGAAGAAGAACTGATCAGATCCATAATCAATTGCATTTCAGTCTAATATAACTAAACACATAAAGTAAGATCATACCTGCGGCACCAGTAACAAGAACACGAACTGGATCCTTCGCCATCACTGAAGATCTACGGAGAGAAACGATATTTGAAATATGCAAAGTCGATGAAATCGATGAAAATGGAAGCAGGAAAGCTTTTGGTAGAGAGGATGAGTGAGCTTAACTGATATTTATGGGGATTGTGATGAGATTCTCGAGAAGATTATATATCATACGACGTCGTTGAGGATAAGATAACCTGCTTTTTATTTGTTGGATATCTGGGCCACATCAGCCTGGCTCATGGACCGCGCACTAGTGGGCTAGTGCCTGTGGACTTCTTATTATGTTTGCTTAATTGTATGTGATTAACTTTTAATTACAATGCGATTTAATTGTTAGAGTAAATTATAGAAAATGTAGTTTGTCACCTTTTTAGGTCCTGTTTCTAAATTAGTTTACTTTTTTCATTTTTCGTTCATGTGGACTTTGTTTATATCATGTCCATGAACCACCTAAAATAACCAAAATACTTTTGTCCAGTTTTGATCGAGTATTATTGGTATTACTTTTGATTGTGGGTATTTTTTTCTTTATGCTCGTATCAATAGTGACGGATGTAGTGATTTTTGGGTAAGTCATACTCATAGAAATATCATAAAAATATGTTAACAATATATATGCGTCTATCTACTCATAAAAAATAATAAAGTCAACTTGTTGGTTTCATTTAATTTAGTTAATAGTTACATTTTTAATTTCAAAATCATGAAAAACCGAGTCATCATTATTATTGCAAAAACGCATGCTTCGCATCGTTTTTTAAGTCAAATTTCTGAATACAAGTAGTAGCTTTATAAAGGGATTTTCTATTATGACATACCATACTACTATTAGCACACACCATTATACATTTAATTAGATAATGATTACTAATATATATAATTTATTACTAACTAATGATTACTATTTATAATTAACAATAAATACTACTTGTTTTATTAATTTATATACCATATCATGTTAACTTAATTAATTTTGTATTTACTAATTTATATTAACTTTATTTTATATTTAATAATAAGAAAATATTATAAATAATCAAATATTTCAAGTTTTATTTAAAAAATTATATGAAAATTTTCATTAAAAACCTCTAAAGTATTAAAACTTTAATTAAAACTTTTTAGTTGTCTAAAAAGTTGATAAACGTTACAATATAATGGTATATTAAATTACTTTCTAAGTATCATACATTATTCGTAAAAAATGGTGACGATTTTTTTCCGAAAAAATCAACGCTTTCTCAATAAACACTAAAAATTACGAAAAATAATAATATTAGGCAAAAGATTTGAATTATAAATGAAAAATAAAAATGAAGTTTAAATAAAAACAGTAAATTAATATAGTGTAAATATAAATTATAAAAATTAAAAATTAAAAGAATTATCTTTAGGATGTATATTAGGAAAAAAGTTGGAAAAAAATTTAAAATAAAGACTCCATTAACTCCATCACGGTAACCAATTAAATTTATTAATATTAGATTACAATTTTCAAGGTAAGTATGTTCAAATAAATTAAAGGTATGTTCTAATAGTAGGACCCTTTATAAATAGTTTATTCGTTGATTACTAAATAATAAAGTCAACTTTTATTTTAGATATTTGGATAGGCTCCCTCTAAATTCACTTTTAGTAATTAAATTATGATTATAGCAATGATTAGAAAAGTATGTCTAATTTAAAATCATAATGATTAGTAGTAAAGATTGAGTGAGATATTCATTTTCGTAGTAACTAAAAATCACATTTTTTTAATCTCTTTTCTTTTCTTCTTTTTTTCTAGTAAAAAAATACACTTTTTTTTTTCATTTTATATAAAAAGTAATTAAATCTTAAAAAATTCATAGATTAATAAAATAGAATTAACATAAAAATAACGTTACATAAAAACAGGTTCATAATTATTTTAATATTTGCTGAACCCTTTTTTAATAAATCTATTTTATAAACTTCACATGGTTCACTCATGAAAATAATATTTTTTATACCAAAGATTTACCACTATGTTTTTATCTTTAAATTAACATTATATTATAATCAAAATTATTCCAATAATCTAACATTAATTGTCTGCTAAAAAGTTTTGCCAAATATAAATAAAAACTTTATTATGAGACAGATGAAATATTACATAATAAAAGTTAAAGTATATTAACTAGTAAATATAGATATAAGTGTTTTAAAACCCGAGTTCGACCGTCCGGTAGGACTCGATCCAACCGAAAAATGGAAGTATGCCGGGCTGAATCGACCGGGTTAAAAGTATGTTTATGAATCATTTCGAATCGGGCCCAATAGTATTGTAGTCCATTTCAACCGGCTGGTTTAACCAGTCCAACTGGTTAGACCGTTTATAAAGCATCGGCATGTCCGATTTAAAATCCGAGTTTTAAAATATTGGTAGCAACACATTCTGTAATGTAACGATCGAGTGATTTTATGTGTGTTTTTTTCTTTCTTTAACACACAATTATATCTTTGACCAAATTAAATAGTTGAAATTTATATATATTTAGTTAATGTTTTTTAAGGATATTTAATAATTTCGATAAGAGTTTGGTGCTTTATATTTAATAAGAAGTTTGATGTACAATATCTCTTAAATGATTGACGCACCCAAAATTATAACATATAAATCGGATAGAAAATAAAGTGATAATGGGAGAAAATATGTAACTAAAATATTTAATTAGAATTGACAGCTTTTTATTTAACTAAGTTATATAGTTACAACTTCCAAGGTAAGAAAACACATTTCCCCATATTTGGTCAAGTTGACTTTACTTCTTTTTAGAAGTGCAATTAGTAGGACCCTTTGGATATTTGTTTTCTAAACTAATTAAAAAAGATGAGTTATTGAAGATAGCTTATTGAGGAGGTCACCTGAAATTTGTTACACTCTAAATACACGAGCTACATTACTATTCGGGATTTTAAAAAAAAATAAAAATTTTGAACGAATTTAAAAGAACTATAACTACAATTTTGACCAAACTTACAGGAACAATTACTATGTAATTTACTCATATACAAAATACAATTAACATAAAGTTATATCTTCCCGAAGGTTTATATATCACAAAAATACACCCTCAAGTAGTGAGCATACTCCAAAAACACCTACAAATGTTTACAGAATGGTAGGATCTTTGTATCTCTTGAAAATGGTTTCAATATCTGCCATCACATCGGCCGATAACGGTCTCTCAGTTGTTAAAAAAGCATCAATATCCTCTTTTATTTGTTCTAAAGAGGTTGCACCGATAATTGTGCTTGTCATAAATGGTCGGTCCCGCACAAATCCAAGTGCCAGCTCAACGGGAGTCAATCCGTGTTTCTTTGCCATCTCAATGTACTGTGCTGTTGCTTCCTACATGGTCAAAGTCAAACAAAATCCATTGACTGATTGACTAACTCAAGTTTTTCATGAAATTATGTTCACTAATTATTTTGACATTCTCTTTGTCAGATTTGATATAAAAGACACTGGATGGTATAGTTTAATTCTTAGGTGGCCTCTTTATATATTTTCCCTTTATTAATATGTCATAGGGTTAATTACAGAAATTGTCCCTTTGGTCTTTCTTTTTTGCAAGTTTAGTCCGTAAAGATTTTTTTATCTGGCTTTTTATCACTGTGGTCCTAATTTTTCATTTATTTCATCCTTTCCCACCTAAAAATTGACCAAATACACTTATTTTTAATTTATCAGAACTTTTAATCACTTTTAGTATTTTTTTTTTTAATTTTCTATTTTTTTTTTCTTTTCCTTTTTTATTTCAAGCTGCCAAACCATAAAAAAAAAATGAAAAATCAGGACCACAGGGACAAAAAAAAAAACCTGGAAAAAATGTTTAGGGACAAAAAAACCCAGAAAAAAATGTTTAGGGGCAAAAAAGACCCCAGGGATAATTTCTGTAATTAACCAAATATTATAAGTTAAGATGATGATATACAATATACATACTTTGGCAATAGATTTATTGTATCTTTCCATGTATCCAGGAAATAACTGAAGCCTGCCCTTTGTAGCAGCTTCAGACTCTGAATCCAAATATTTTCCACTTAACGCTCCACCAGCCAGTGGAGAATAACAGAGTAAACCAACATTGCAGTTATTCGGGTGGCATACTTCAACAAGATCAACTGCAATAAAAATAAAAAATTAATAATAATAAATATGAAAATTAAAGCAATACAAGTTTTACCTTCAAATTTGCATCTTGTTAGCAGGCTGTAACTGTTTTGAATGCTAACAATTTTTGGAAGTCCTTCAGATTTTGCAGCATTAATGAATTCCATTACGCCATATGAAGTTTCGTTTGAAACACCAATGTAACGTACCTACTCATACAAAGACTAAATTACAAGGATGGTCCCTGAGGTTTACCCCAAATTGCATCTATGGTCCTTTACTATATAAAAATTACACTGGTAGTCCTTTTTTGGAAACCTTTTGCACCTATAGTCATTTAACCTAACGTCCGTTAAATATTTTAACAGAAAAAGGACTACTAGTGTAATTTTTTAACAGAAAAATTTAACGGACGTTAGGTTAAAGGACTGTAGGTGCAAAAGGTTTCCAAAAAAGGACTACCATTGTAATTTTTGAAACTAAAGGACCACAAATGAAATTTGGGGTAAACCTCAAGGACTATCATTGTAATTTACTCTTGAAATATATACTATGTAAATATAGATAAAATACATGATTACTTTTCCTTCTTCGATAAGTTCTTGAAAGGCCCTAAGTTGTTCAACAAATGGCACGCTTTGCCTCCATTTTAAGGGATCATAAAAGAATTCACCAAACAAAGCTACATAACGATCTGGCCTGAAAAATGAATTTTTTTTTTAGAAAAAAAAATTCAACAATTTAATAAATTTTCAAATGTATCACATGTTTGACTTTTGAGAGTCAAATAGTCAATGTGTATGACAAACTTTGTACCAATGAATTTGTAGTAAATCAATGTAATCGGTTTGAAGACGTTTTAAGCTTTTTTCCACACTTTCTTTAATATTGGCAGCATCAACCCTCACAACTTCTGCATTATCTCGTAAGTAAGTAGCTCTCTCTGAATAACCACTCACTTTAGTAGCCAATATAATCTGCAATTAATATATTATATATTAATTTATTTGAAGTAATACTTAATTAGTATAATAATGATATTAAAAGACTGTGACTAAAACTGAAATTAGGGAAAAGTACCTGATCACGGGGTCGAGATTTCATCCAGTTTCCAATATAAATATCTGTTAATCCTTGTGTTTCTTTCTTCACTGGAACCGGATACTTAAGAGAAATGGAAAAAATAGATAAATGTATTCTAATAATTAAGGCGAAGATGTATTTTATTATTTTCTATTTTCCTTTACCATTTCTGCAGTGTCTAAAGTATTAATGCCATGTTCGACTGCATATGAAAGCATTTCATGAGCCTCCTTCTCAGTGTTCTGTTCCCCAAAAGTCATCTGGAATTTAAAATTAAATAGAGATTAATCAATTATCAGAACTTTATACATCTGCTTCATGAAATGGATTCCTAATGATATATATAATCTAAATAATAACTATAACTGTTTTGAAAGGTAGCTAACATCAAAGTTGACAAAATCTGATAAAATAAAGATCAATTTGGCGTATAAATATGTTAATATGAAGAGAATACATAGTAGGTTAATAATGCCTCACAAAATAGCTACTTAATGTTGAAGAATTTGACCTAAATTTTGAACTGTTTTAACCATTGCAATAGGAAAATTGAGGAATTTGTAAAATTAACCACGAATGTCAAATTGCAATCAATTTAGGTCATATACAAATAAACATACATGCACGCATACACATAATTACATCTATTGAAACAAAATTGGAAAAAACGAAGGGACTTACGGTGCCGAAAGTGATTTCACTGACAACGAGGTTAGAATCGCCAACTTGATTATACTGCATTGCGCTTCTCTGCGGTTGAGCCATGGCGGTAATGGTAGTAGAGGTGAACTTGTTGTTTTTGTTGAACAGCTTCCATGGCGATGAGAAGTTGCAGGTGGAGTCATGGTGAGACGAAAGTCGATTGCTGTTGGAGAGAAGACTAAGGGGATGAATTATGGATGAAGACGCCATTGTTACCCTTTCGAAGAACGAAGAGAGAGTTTTTGTGTGTGAAGAATTGGATAGGAGTTGAGCTACTGGCCGATTTCGGATTGCACAACGTGGAACTCGCTCTACTGGAAGTATTCTGGAACGACTGTGAACCCGAACCCGAACCCGAACCTAAACCCGATCTACATTTTGATGGTATGATAATGATTAATTGATTACCGAATATTGGATGGCATGACACCGTTTGGTTATAGGGTTTGACTTGGTGTTTGTTTCGGATTAGTACTTTACATTTAGGGGTGTTTGGGTTAACTTAATTAAAACAAGATGTGCTTATAGCTTACGAGTAGAAATGGATTCTTTTAGATAGAAACCAAAATTAAAGCCATAAGATATTATATTTAATTACAAATAACAGCAAATAACATAAAACCATGTTCAAGTTCCACCGATAATATCAGGGTGTTAATGATGTGGATTTCAAAATAATTATTGTACAACTAAAATCAAAACGAAAATCACATACCAATTAATACAAAGTCTAGAGATCATTCTAGTTTTGTTGCATTAACTTCACACATCATTATGTAAATCTAACTATTAAATAGAAGAAAAAAAACTTTGTAATCGAATTAACCAAACAATATTAGGTAGATATTTGGAAAATCATACACAAAGGTAGAAAAGTTTTAAAAATTCCACACGAACGAACAATAATGTTTTCTGCATTTGTATATGATTTATCAAATCTACTTATATTACACAATAATTAACTTAATTTTTTCATATATTAAATGCATTTGTAGATAAGAAAATAACAGGTTTAAGTTAATTTAATATTTTATCTTTTGTCCTCACAACTTGAGTTAGAGAAAACCAACTCAAAAGAGACAACTCTTTTTCTTCTTCTTCTTTTTTTTTTTTTTTTTTTTTTTTTTTTTTTGCTTTGCATGGAAGAAAGGCTTCGTTTGCCATTTGATAGGATTCGCCTTTTTTTTGTGTCACCACAACTTTGGCCTTAATTTTGGTTGTTCCACTCTGTCCTTGACCTACACTCCTTTACCAAAAGCAATAGCTTTATTAGTATTAACGAATTTAGCCACTTATATCAAAATTATTATTATATTGCCATCAATACGAAATAGATATCTCAAGAAGGAATACATGATTTAAATTTCTTCCAATATTATTTTAAAATATATTTTAGGATAATATTGTATCCTTCTTTAAAAAACGTGTATTTGTCTAACAATACAACATTAAAAAAAGAAGTAAGCATTTTTCCCCGCAAATTTCAAGCGCAAGTATTTGTTAGGGAGGTAATTTATATAACATAATTTTATATTAATCAACATAATTATTGCTTGGTATAATTGTATAGTTTATTGCAAAACTTGCATAGATTTTTGTAAAAAATGTTGTGTTACAAAAACATCTTCTATTTTTTAATATATATATATAATAAAATTGTCGGATTTTATTGTATTAAATTCGTTATCTTTGATTTAAATTCACAGATTTTCCTTATTTTATTCAATATATTTAATAATTAACACGTTTTATTTAAGTATCTATAATACGGTTTCCTTTGTAGGCTGAATGGCATTATCGGTAGGCTAATATTTTTGGCAAATTCATCCAACCTACACTGTCCTACAGTATACCGACCAAGCAAAGGATATCATAGCAAAGAAAGGAAAGAACAAAATATAAACTTTCCAAATCATTTGGTACAATTTTCGGTACATGATGTACACATTTTTTAATATGATATTTTTTTTTATTATTTTAATTTAATATATTGTTAACATAGTAAAATGCCATCTCATGTGATAAATTAAGCTAAGAAAAAACTTTAGGTTCGTCGATTAACCACTCTTTTACAAGTTACAATGCAAACAATTACTTTCAAATTTGAGTATACATATATTATACTAATTTAAAGGGTTTTTCAAAATAGAATATTCATTTTTAATGTCATCCCAAAACCCTAATTTAAAGGGTTCTACTCCGTATTTGAGTACAACGAATCTTTTCATTTGAAATTTAAATATTTTGCATACATTGAATTGTTTGTTAGGAAAGGTAATTAAGCCTATAAAGATAAACGAAATCATGTAAAATTTTGTGTTATATGGATATAAATTTATATGTTATATAGAAAGATATTATAGCATTAATTACTTCCTAGTTTGTGCAAAATATTCTTATCCGATATAAAATTATTCTAACAACCCAAACCGTTTTTATCCCTTATATATAAAGCACCCATTCTATTGAAAACGGCATTTTTGAGTCGATCCCATAAACATTTGCAAAAATCACCTCTCTCTTCTTAACCATTCATGTCTTTCTTCAAAAAGTCGAAAAATAAGCTCATACACGTTCAAAAGACGTGTAAGAGTTTAGGATCCAAACTTTATCGGATCAAAGTTGGAAAGGCTATAAAAACCGTCAACACTTTTCTTGTTTCATCATGTCAAAAATTACACATTCGTCCCATTAAGACAACACGTTCCACCAATAACCGCCATAATTACCAATTCTTTCATAAGGGTTATCCGGTAATACCTATTGATGAACTCTTTGTCTCAAAATCTGGTGAGTGTTCTTGCTCTGAGAAAGAAAAGAAAGACGTGAGCAAGAACACTGACAAGTTTTTGACAAGAGACGCCCGAGGGGTGGATGAGAAAGCGGAAGATTTTATTGCAAGGGTTCGAGAAGATTTGAGGCTTCAGAGAGAACAATCGATCATCGAGTTTTATGAAATGCTAGCTCGAGGTGTTTGATTTCTTATTTTCATCATACTTAGTATATGCTTTACGAAATTTACATTCAGGCAAAGTTTTTGGTTTACCATATGTTTTTCCAGTTTATTTTTATGGGAAAAGAAATGGGTTAATTAGTTTTTCTTCTAATAATGGAATGATGCTCAGAGTTTTTTATTAGCATTATTTCCATTTGTATCTATGGAAGAAAATGGGTATTTGTTTTTATGAATATCATTATGCTGCGATATTTAAAATTATCTTTTTTCTTTTTACTGTTACGTTTATTCATTTCTCATTTATATAATTATTTACCAACATAATTAGCCTTTACCTGATCTAGATTTGACCAGTCCGGTTCTGGTTTTGACACATGCTCAGCTCTAAGCTCATAATCTTTGTTCGGTGTTCGATTTTCTAATTATCAATAAGTTAATAAATTAAGGGTTTTGATAATGACAACCCTATGGATTGTCATAAGATATGAATAAATAATTTGTACATCCAAGTGTGACCGACTCCTGAATTTTTATGATTTACTCAACCGTTCCATTTTTAATGCATTTAGAGACAACTCTTAGGGCTTTCATTATCAAAACCTAAAAATTAATAGAAATATTTTATTAAGAAATATATATATATTTTTTTAAACGGCACAAGTTAGTAAGTTAGTGGTTCGAGCCTAGACAGTGACATCCACAAGGGGCAGTATGTCTTCCCTCAAACCTACCACCTATGGGGAATAAACCCCACCACCAAAGTCCACGACGGGACTTGAACCCATGACCTATGGGTCATGGGCAACACCTTATACCACTAGGCTAGAAGCCTTGGGTTATAACTAGATTATTGATATGCGTATCACGAAGACATTTTTGGCGCGCATTTGCTGAACAAATATGCTTCCTAGATTCGATTTAAAAAAGTGATACGCTTTAAGTTTCATGGTTTTTTAGGCAAAAAAATTATAACGATGGTTAAATAATTGGATGGTTAATGTGAAATGAGTCTCACTCCTTTTGAATAAAGTGAGGTTAATGATGTTTAAAAATAAAAAGTAAGGGTAGATGGGTCAGTTCACTTTCTTGAAGTAGACACTTAGTGGGTGTGTGTTCCACTATTTTTTGTCAAATAAAATAATTTTTCAAAGTGTATCACTTATTTAAATTATCCCAAAAAGAAAAGTCTATCACTTATTTTGAATAGAAGGAAGTAGATGAAATATTTAGTTTTTTATATCAAGTTAACAATAAAAATAAAAACAGCCGTTAAACATAATATTCATTAACGTATGGTACTACAAATGAAAATTGACCAAATTGCAAATGTAAATGTAGATTAAAAATATTAATCATAATGAAAATCTATATATGTAAGGTGCTAAATATGAAATGATGGACCTTCAAAGTTCAAACCATGGGCCGTCTGTTTTGGACGATTTAACGAGAAATATGACCTCTTCCCTCCACACAACATTTTGCACATTTTCTCCATCTTTTTCTCATCCTCCATTGCATCTTTGACACCATCATCATCTTCATCTTTCTAAAACTGGATTATCATAAGATCAAATGCAAACTAATTTCTGTTTTTAGAAATCATATACTTTCTATTGTTATATCTTTCTTGAAATAGAAACACACAAGTACATCTATATAATTAGAAATGGGTCGAAATAAGCTTCCGATGAAAAGAATCGACAACAACACAAGCAGATTGGTCACTTTTTGCAAACGTAGAAATGGACTCATTAAAAAGGCTTACGAGCTCTCGGTTTTATGTGATATTGATATCGCTCTCGTCATGTTTTCACCCTCCGGTCGCCTTAACCATTTCTCATGCAAACGAAGGTCTTAACCCTAACCCTAATCACGTTCATCATGTTTTTGCATATTATATTATAACGAATGTATAATTAACGTCGGGTTTTGTTTTATAGAACCGAAGATGTATTGAATCGATTCGTAAATCTTTCGGATTCCGAAAGAGGAAGGTATTTTATATACATATATTTAAATCGTTGTCTCTTTACATCCAATATGTTAGGCATGATTCTGTTTTTTTTTTTTTTGGTTGCAGTGTGATTCAACATAGAGAGGTATGTCTGATTTTAACATCCATGTAAATGTAAAAAGTGTAATTTTAGTAGGGGTGGCAATCAAGTCGGAGTCCAACCCAAACCCGACATGTTTAAAATTCCGGGTCAGAAAAATCAACTATAACCTGAACATTTTTAAAATATGGTAACTCATACCCGACCCATTTGCCCCGTCTAACTTAACAAACTGATGGGTCAAATGAGTTAGCAGGTGAGAACTAGCTTGATGAGTCAGAAATAAAAATATTGACCCAAATACAGTGGTAATCGTGAGGAACTGGATTGTCAACCAGAGATTTTTAAGGGTTTATGGGTCCTTTTAGAAAAGATTAAATAAACACTATATAGAAGTAATAGCACTAGACACCCGTTTATACATAAGTCAACCCGAAAATGACTCGATTAGTAAACGTGTTGGATGGGTCAAACGTTTTGACCTGAACCCATTTATGCTCAACCCAATCCTAATAATTTTTGTGTCGGGTTTTGGGTCATGTAAGTAATTGCCGCCCCTAAATTTTAGCATATTCTTTGTTAAGTTATTGGTGCGATGTTTTGATTTTATACCTATTGCAGTATTTAAACAGCCTCCTAAGCAAGATCAGGAGTGAAAATGATTTATCCATCCATATTCCTTGGTTCGTCCCTCTCTCTCCATCTCTAATGTTTTATAAAATAATATCCCAATTTGTTATAACTTATTAGTGATTATGAAAATACAAAACCTTTGTTTTCGGGTTTAATGCATTAAAAAGTTATTACTATACCAACATTAATTATACCAAAGCCCTTTGCTAACTTTAGTTTTCTGTTTTGTTTCAGTCCCGGAGCGATGGATATACAATCCGAGGTACAAACATTACATTTTCATTTATATCGAATAATGATAGAGCAATATAATAATCAACATAATGCCATCATGATCCCTTTTGTAGCACTTATATATGGGTTGATCGGGTTTCGGTTGATTATTAATTGATATATCATTCAAAAAACTTCAAATCATTATTGCAAAAATAAACACTCATTGCAGCTTTCTTTTAGGAAATCCATCAAGAAATTAGCTCTTTGCAACATCAACTTCATATGGCCAAGGAACAATTAAGGTTATAATCATATGTTGTTTGTCTTGATATATTTATTAAAAATGTGTGTAGAAGCTATATTCCAAAAACACAATACTTCATCATGTTATTACTAACTCTTATTTTGGTTTATGATATAATCAAAGGATATTTGAGCCCGATCCAACAACTTTTACATCGCTTTACGATTATGAATCATACGAAAAGTTGCTTTATAAGACGATATACCGGGTTACGCAACGCAAGGTAACCTTAGTCTATTTCTACAATTTTCTATCTTTGCTAATATTTTTGTATGTGTTATGATTTTTTTTCTAGTGATGCATTTATTTTCATTTGTAGTTCTTAAATTAAAATTCATTCAAATTAAAGGCACGAGTCTCATTAGTGTTTCATTGTCTTGAATAGGAATATGTGTTGAGTAACCAAACCTCCACCTACCATCCAAGATTATCACAGGTAACCCTCAAAATAAATATGATGCAAACAATATAAGATGTTAGTAAGGTGTTTCGCATTGGTCATTAACTCTTGTTGTAAACAATATGATCGTTTATATTATGTTATTAAAAAAATTACATTTGTCTTTTTTATATTAAAAGAAAACTAAAAAATATCCAAATAAAAATAATTGTTTAAAACACGACAAAGCATGCAAAGACCTACTATGTAGCACGTGCAACCCGTAAATTTTTTTCGAATAATGTTAAAATAGTTTTAAATTTTTTTTATATATTTTTATTAGTGTATGTGACACCTCTAATAAAAAAAAGGTGCAACCAGTGATGCCCTCAAATTTATTTTTTGGTTCACCACTGCGACAAAGTAAAAAAAGATTAAAACAATATTTTTTCCGACCGAACTCTTTAAATACTACAATATCTAAATACTGATATTTGAGACGCAACAGGGAGAAACTTCTTCGAAGAACGACGAGGATATTAGTCGTTGGCCAAAAAATGCTTGTGATGGTACAAATCAAATGAACGTACAAAACCACCCACATATGTTAAATGCAGCTTTGCCAGAAAACACCTTTGAAGCCACCAGGTTCGATTATTGTGTTACAAAATAAGCTTTTTATATTTTAATTATAAATTAATTTTGTGACCATTATTGTATCTTAAAAATCTTCTATGATCACCTTTTGCGCATAAGTGCAATTTTTAGGGGGGAAATATCTGATTTTTATTATTAAAAATCAAAATAATGCACTATATTAGTCTTGATATAATTTAGGGAAAATTGCCTAGAAAGATAACATAAGTGTCCATATTTATCGATTAGGGGAAGTAAAACAATTCTCTATCCACAATAAGATTTAATATTGAATTTAAATAGGGAAAAATAAGTGTCTATATGTATTAATTATCAAAATAATAAATTAAAACTAAGGTGTTGTTTGTAAGCCTCTTAATGTTTCAGTTAAGAGGTCAGCCTCTTAATCAGACAGATTCAAAGTGTTTGATAAGACCTCTTAATCAGCCTCTAAATCAATAATTCAATAGATTTTGTCTCTTAATCTGACAGATGTCAGAGGAAGTCTGAATCATTCAGACATCTGTATCATTCAGATATTAATTATTCAGATGCTACCAAACAACACCTAAGAATGGTCTGTATGCTTCCCAGGAACCAATTGTCTAATGCAATATTTGACCCATTGCCAAAGTCAACCATGAACGAACAACCGCAATGCATTGAAGAAAGCCTTCAATTATGGCATCAGTCAACCGATGAGCTTCTATCTTCTCTTATGACACATGATCTTACTTTCTCTATCACCAAGGTTCATTTCTTATTATATTTTCTAATAAAAAAATGTTATATGGATTTAAATGCATTCTATTTAGATATTCATTATTTTAGATAATCGTATAATATATTTTTTCTATCTAGAATTAAAGTGTACTAATAATATACTCCTCTATTTAGTTTATATATTTTTTTTTATCTTTATAGAAACATACATTTTAGAATACTACCAAATTTGATGTTTACTAATTTGTAGCAAAACGAAATGGGAAATCCAAACGGAGGTATGGAAATGATGCCAAACCAACAAGTAGAGGCCTCCTTATTGTGTCATCAAGCAAGGAGTTTGTGACCAAGGCATTAGCGCGGGTAATTAATTTGTATGCTACAAATTTTTTTATTTTTTATTTTTTTCGAATGGCAACCTAATCTACTCCTAAATCCACCTATATCCACTATGGGACTCGAACCCTTAACCTTAAGGTTGAGGGCAAACACATTTACCGCTAGACCATTAGGCTGTATTTTTTCTCATATAAAAATTTGAACCTGGTAAAATTAAATGAAATTAAATTGATCATGTCATCAAAAATATATTGAATGTATTTTATTAAAATGTGCATTTAATGTATAAAAAACTTTATTTCAATTATGGTAAGGGTAAAATCGTTATAACACAACATCATTAATAACTTATAAATATCATTTTATTCCAATTAAAAAAAATTTAGTTTATTAAATGTACCTTATCATATGCCCTGAAACATATATTAGTAAAACTCTTTGTTAAATAATAGGATGATTGGTTGATTGAATTGAAACGACAAAATGCTGATGTAAGCAAATTGGTTCTTTGTCAGGTAGAGACTATCAACCACTTGGAATTAAATTCAGTTTTGACTCTCATGGAATTGACTTAAATTCCACTAAATGTTGGCGCGTGCATCCATTAGTTCAAAGTAAATTAGCTATTGGTTGTGGAACAGTATTGCTATTTTGTGGTCACTATAAGATCTTGAATTCACTAGTATAAACGATTTATTATCACTTAATGACTATGTAACGTTGTTAAAAACGATTTGTGATGAAAAATAAATTTCCTAACATAATTATAAATTGAATTACTGAAATTAAAAGAAATATTGGTAAGATTATAAATTGAATTACTGAAATTAAAAGAAATATTGGTAAGAGATAAGTGTTCTTGAAAATGAAACTAAACCATTGATTTAATCTTTCATTTAATCTATTAGACTAGTCCGTTAACCCTTTAAAGCCCGGTACTCTATTTAAACCCATTATCCTATTTAAATACCTCAAAAGAACCCTAAGAGCATCTCCAATCATATTCTATCCATCTCTATCTCTGTATTTGAAGTTTTATCTTCTCCAACTCACCCCTATCCATCATTCTAAATATAGAGTGAGAGAAAAAGTCTCTGTATATTTGAAGTGAGAAGGTATCCCCTCTATCCATGTCTCTATTCATGGACCCCATATATCATTCACTCTAATTTTTCTTTTGTAATGTAAAATAAATTAATTAAAGTGATTGATAGAGTTTATGGTTGGAGTTGAGGTTATGTTTAGAGTGAATGAACCCACCAATTATAAAGATAAAATGAGTTTTATAAAGTTTATGGTTGGAGATGCTCTAAAATATCACAAACTTCCCACTTTTATCTAAAAAACCCTACTGTCTTCTATTATATTACAGCCACCGCCGCACCACCGCCGTCAACCGTCGCACTGCCGTCGTCCGACACCGCTAGAAACTGATAAGCTCCAAGAGATTATCAACAAAAGTACAATTGAGATCAGCTCAATGTACAAACGTTTATTGCACAAGCAATACAAACAGTTTACACAAATGGTCCAACACGCCCTAATCTAATGCTAACAGATGGTATTTATACTAACAGGACAAAGCTAACGACGTAACAAACATTTAACAGCTTAACCTCTATTACAAGAAAATACAATTTGACCCTTATACTATTGCAATATTTCAGTATAGTCCCTGGATAATTGACTTGTATCAATACTCCCCACATGAACAGAGGCTTATCCTCAAGCCTCATAAGACTTCCAAATCAGTAGAGTTCACTTGACACCAGTAGAGTTCAGTTGCAATAAAAGTTGCATCTTTGTTGGTTTGAAAAACCAACGCAATTATATTGGTTTCCATGAGAACATGTTGTTCAAAAATACACTGAAAGGTTTGAACCCGTGTTAGTTTCTTATGAACATTAACAAGGTGATCATTATCAGCCTTCACTTTGGAATTCACTATTAGCAACAACCAAATCTGTAACTTATATCTTTTTTGACATTTTGTGGAAATTTTGGCCCGTTGACCCATTACGATTATACCGTTGACCCAAATCTGTGGTTTGTGAAATCATCCTCAACATCATATTCTGTTTAATAAGCAGATTTTATCACAACAATGCACATGAAGTCCAATTGTTTATGAATTTTTTTTATTTATTTAAATTTTTTATTTATTAAATTTTTTTTT
Organism: Calendula officinalis; assembly: GCA_963853835.1. Classification (NCBI taxonomy): domain Eukaryota; kingdom Viridiplantae; phylum Streptophyta; class Magnoliopsida; order Asterales; family Asteraceae; genus Calendula; species Calendula officinalis. Next base: position 34,490,963 of record OY970823.1, on the reverse strand, counting down.
ATTTATTTTATTTTTACTTCTCCCCATGTGCTCTCTTCCAAGTCATCCTTTGTCATCTTTTGTTGTTGTACTGAGATCATTAAGGAGGTTGGAATCATCTGGTATTAAAATCTGGTCATCATCTGGACAAATAATCATGTACAAACGGGAAGGACATTTATGACCCGGAGTATACTTCTCATTACAAAAAAAACATTGGTTGTTTTTGCGTTTTTCATCATACTCGTGTTTAGATAACTGCCTAACTGGAGTAGTTTTCTGCATATTGGAATTGGAAGTGTTTGCAGATTTGATGAACGGTTTAGGAAATGTTGTTGTAGTTTGAGAAGGTTTTTGGTAGGCTGTAGTGTTTTGATTGGCAGAAGAAAACACAGTAGGTAAAAATTTTGGTGAGGGAATTGTGTGTGATTCAGGTGAAATTGTCACTTTATGTGTATCACTTGTAGAGACGTTTGATTGAACACCTTGATTGAATGAAGGAGACTTAGGCACCTCTAAGCCCCAAAGAGCATAATATGCCCCTTCCTGTAACCTTGCAAATTTCATAGCCTGACTTATGCTTTTAGGTTCTAACAATTGAACCGTATGGAGAATTTCGTTTGGTAATCCTCCCAAATACAAGTCTAACAACAATTCCAACGGTATTTCTAATCGATTTCTCAGAATATTAAATTCTGAATTGTAATGATCAACAGTAGAAGATAATTTGAGATTACGTAATTCAATCATCGGTTTAGATACAATACCTTCCACAAATTGTTCTCGAAGTTCTGCTATGTAATCCTTCCAGGTGACCGATTTCCCTTTCATATCTGCCCTAAATGCCTGATGCCATTGCAACACTCTGTTTTTTAAGTGAATCGCAACTAAGCGGATCTTCATATCAGGCGTTTCGTCTAATTCGAAGAACTCTTGGCACTTATAGAACCAATCCTTGAAGTTATCACCATCCAATGCTGGAAATTCCAAATTTGTAATGCGATTGACCAACTGATACGGTTGTTTGCGGCCAATTTCCACGAGATCTGGTACTAGATCATCAGAATCAATCGATTTCTTTGCATTCATGAAGTTTTTAGTGAAATTTGAAGACTGTGTATGATTGTGAGTTTTCATCCTCGATTTATAGTTTTTAGTGAAATTTGAAGACTCTGTATGATTGTGAGTTTTCATCCTCGATTTATATTCGGCAATCAGCACCGTCATCGTTGCTGATAGCTCTTCATGTTGCAATTTGAATAGTTCTTCCATTCTCGCCACACTAGCCTGGACATTATTTATCGCCGTTTCTTGTGAAATCAATCGTTGCTCGAACACATCCATACGCTCCATTGATTCCGTCTGCTCAATTCGAACCATACACATAGGTGCGAGTTCGAAGCTCTGATACCACTTGATAAGCTCCAAGAGATTATCAACAAAAGTAAAATTGAGATCAGCTCAATGTACAAACATTTATTGCACATGCAATACAAACAATTTACACAAATGGTCCAAGACGTCCTAATCTAATGCTAACAGATGGTATTTATACTAACAGGACAAAGCTCACGAAGTAACAAACATTTAACAGCTTAACCTCTATTACAAGAAAACACAATTTGACCCTTATACTATTGCAATATTTCAGTATAGTCCATGGATAATTGACCCGTATCAGAAACGGTGTTTGAGAACAACACCACGATCACCGACGCACCGACCGCCACTCTGCCGCCGCCGTCCGCCAATCTGTCGTCGCCACTCCGCCGCTCTGCTGTTCGCTCTCCACCACTCTGCTCCGGCGTTGGTTTTCTCCAGATCTGGCCACCAACACAACGGACGGTGTTGGTTTTCTCCGGCTTCTAACACCACCACTCCTTCAACTTCTCCGGCGGGAGATAGAGCAGCACCGCGGATTAGAGATAAAATCTCTCTCTCTCTTTCTTTCGACTTTCTCATTTCTGGTTATACCTCTCTCTCTCCGGCTCTCTCTACCGTCTCTCTCTCTCTCTCAGATTCACTTTTTTGTTGTTTGAGAATGAAAATTGAAAAATACCTTTACATTTATTTTAGATACTTTTGAAACATACCTATGTTTGTATCTTTTGTTTGAGATTCAGTTGAAGAGGACGAATTGTTTGAGATGGAGTTGAAGATTTGGAATTATAACAGATTCAGTAGTTTTTGGTTTGTAAAATGGTATTTGGGGTTAAAAATTAAAAGTATATTTAAAAAGGATTAAGAGTTCTGAATATAAACAAAAAAAGTTAGTTGTGTGTTAATTTTTATTTAATAAGGGTAATTAAATGTGTATTGTTTAGAATCCCTATGGGGAAAACAATTGTGTTGGGAGTTGACCAGCCAGGAGCAATGTTGACCTTGAGTTCACAGTGGAAACCAAAAACGGACATCCCAATACTCCTAAACATGGCTAAGGAACTACAACTCGATACATTTGTGACGCATGAGGTTGACATTGAAGACATTAAAAAGGCTTTTGATTTGCTTCTTGAAGGGAAGAGCTTAAGGTGTGTGATTTGGATTAATAAATGATTAAATTATATACCAAAAAATTACTTTTTTTTATTTTTATTCTTATTTTTACCACGAGTTGGTCATTGCTTGCCAAAAAAATAAAAATAAATTGTTTGGCTAAATAAATCGTTTTGAAACTTGGACTGCCACATACCATAGCATTTCAAACATACTTTTGTAGAATAATAAAGTACATTTCCCAACATTTTGACATTTAAATTCTTGAGGGCTTTTTTTAGTAGGACCCATTAAAAACCCCCCACCAAACTTTGCGTTAGAGGTCCGGGTATGGAGCTAGTTATCCACCCGCCAAAGCAAAAAAATCCCCAATAACGGGGTTATACCACATCGGGTGTGGCGCTATAGCGGCTTTCGCTGTGGCCACGACGGTCGCCAAAAGGGACGGAGGTGGGGGTAAGGGTTTTGTTGGGATGTGAACAAGATATACAAGTTCTATTACTAATGCTGCAGTTGGTACTGATTAATGAAGAATGAAGTTAGTACTGATGGGGCAGAAACACTATCTACTACTGATGCTAATCTTGGAAGATTATTACTGATGATGTTACTACTGATGATCAACTGTTACTACTGATGTTATATTTAGAGCTGATCGTGTCCGAGATTCTAGCATAGTTAGTTATAGAATGTATATCTTATTGTAATTCAATTGTAATCGATTCCTAGAATAACTAGGTTAATAATTTAGGCTTCAAGGACTATTATATATAGTTCCTTATGAATTGTAAACATACGTGTATTGATCGAACGAATTAATACATTGAAGCTTTTTATGATAAACTGTGTTCTTCGTTTTATTCTCATTCGATTACATTTTACATTGTTCTTAATCTAATAACATAAGTGTTAATCCGCTGTAACTTCTTGTGTTAGTAGATCTGAGTTTCTAATAACTTTATTTGAGTTATTCGATCCTGACAAGTGGTATCAGAGCTTTACGGTTCTAGATCTACGAATTAAGAACAGCAAAAAGTTTCTATACTTTCGATTTAAAAATTGTTAATCATGTCTGATAACAATGAAAGTACTCAAGCAAACAAAATTCCCGTTCTCAATCCCAACAACTTTGGGATGTGGAAAAACAAAATCAAGCAGTATATGCTTATTACTGATTATTCCATGTGGGAAGTTGTTGTTGAAGGCAACAAAACCATTCAGACTCAAGCAACAAGTTCATTAACTGAAGCAGACAAACTTAAGTGTGAAAAGGAAAAGAAAAACAGAGGAATTGAACTCAAAGCTCTAAGCACTCTTTTGCTTGCCATTCCAAACGACTATCAACATCTCTTTGTTGAATATGATGATGCAAAGAAACTATGGCTGGCTCTGGAAAAGAGGTTTGTCGGTACAAAGAGCACAAAAAGAAACATGAAGTCTGTTCTGAAACAAGACTTTGAAAACTTCAAAGGACAGAAGAATGAATCATTGTCTCAAGTATTTGATCGGTTCAACAAACTCATTGGTGAACTAAATCAAGTTGGTTATAAACCAGACAATGATGATGTCAACAGAAAGTTTCTCAGGTCTCTAGGTGAAGAATGGTCTATGTACACTGTGATATATAGACAAGGAGATGCACTAGAAGAAAAAGAACTTGATGAACTCTATAATGAACTGAGAGTGTTTGAATCTGAGGTAAGTACTAAAACTCCAAATCTACCTTTAAAAAATGATGCTTTTGTGTCAAATACAGGAACAGATCAGGAGGCTATGAAGAATTCAGGAACATAAGATTTAGCCAGAGAATCTTTCTTCACTAGTCATGTACATACTGCATTGATTAGTGAAGATTTAGAACAACTCAATCCTGATGATTTGGAAGAGATGGATATTAAATGGCAGATGGCTATGCTAAGCTTAAGAACCAAAAGGTTTCTTAAAAGAACTGGAAGACAAAATCTGTCTTACAACAAAGGTGATAGAGCTGGATTTGACAAAACCAAGGTTAAATGTTACAACTGTAGCAATCTGGGTCACTTTGCCAGAGAATGTCCAAGCAAAGATCAAAGATCAAGCTACAACAAAAACAACACTTCCAACTCAACTACCTTAGTATCTCAAGAAGGACAAGGGTATGACTGGAGCTTCCAAGCAGAAGAACATGCACAGAACCAAGCTCTCATGGCCTTTACTACTGATCCTTCTACTACTGAGGTACATTCTAAATCATGCACTCTAGAATGCATTAAATCATACAAAGAATTAGAAAAACTAAATAAAGAAACACTAGAAGAGATGATTTTAAATAGAAACAGAAGAATTGAATATAATGGTTGTATAGCTGATTTAGAAAACCAAATTAAAATCTATAAAATAACTGATCAAAAGATAAAAGATGAATTGCTACAAACCACTTATGAAAAAGAACATATTGAATTGAAATTAAAAGAAACTTTGATCAAACTTGAAGAATGTCAAATGGAACTAGAGCAGAATAAACTAACCATTAAAAAGTTTGAAAGAAGTTCTAAAATTGTCAATGAGTTAACTAGTAATCAAACTACAGAAAAAGTTATTCATGGAGTGGGATATCATGCAGTCCCACCTCCAACAAATTTTATTCCTCCATTAAAGTCTAGTACAAAAAGAATTTTAAATGATTTAAAAATTGAAAGTCAAACTGAATCTGAAACCAGTAATGAATCAAATGGATCTTGTGATGATGATCAAACAATGGAGTCAGATGAAACAAGTTTTCACACCACACAAAGTCAAACTGAATCCCCAAAATACAACTCAGAAAATATACCTACAATTTTAAGAAGGGGAAATCAAAGGAATTTAAACCAATTAAAAGAACAAAGAAAACCTGAAAATTCTAAATCAACAAAATTATCATGCTTAATTTGTAACAAAGTTAATCACGTAGCTAAAAACTGTCACTTCAATCCTATTAACAATCAAGAATTTAAAGAATTCAAAATCAACAAAGAAAAGGAAAAAGCCTTAAAGTTAAAACAAACTAAAGAATCAAAAGAAAAGGAATCTAAAACACCAAAACAAAAGGAATTTAATAAAACATATGCTAACACTCACAAATTTGGAAGAACTGCACCACGATTTTTGTTCAAAATACCAGGTATAACAGTCCAAGCAGAAGCAATTATTTTAAAAACAATGGAACTCAAAATCGTTTTCCTCAATTTTCAAAGTTTTCAAACATCAGTAGAAACTATTCCAGGTTTACTACTGGTAAAAACCCTAATTACAATGACTCCCAATCGGGTTGCCTTCCCAGGTCTCGCCGGTGTTGCCTGTAGGTCGTGATGTGCCTTGAGATGGCCGTCTCCTGCTGTCTGGTATAACTACAGAAACACTACTGGTTATGCTCAAAACTCATATTACCCAAACACTACTGGTCCATCAGTAGTGAAATTTTCAAAAGCTAAAAACTACGGGTATAAACCTAGATCAGTAGTGACTCAAAACATCAGTACTAAGTACAAAACTACATATAAGAATCATTCAGTTAAAAAGTCTTATTCTTCAAAGGATGAACCCAAGACAAAACAAGCTTGGGTTCCCAAAATTATCTAATCCTTTTACTTGATGTGCAGAGTATCCAGATCCCTGAAGAAGGCAGAACATGGCATATTGATAGTGGATGCTCTAGACACATGACTGGAAATCTTCAAATTCTTAGAGATTTCAAGTCTTTTGAAGGAGGGTATGTTGCTTTTGGAGAAAATCCTAGGGGAGGTAAGATTACAGGTAAAGGTACAGTATCAAATGGTAAAATTACTTTTGATGATGTATTTTATGTTGCTGAGCTTAAATACAATCTGGTTAGTGTGTCTCAAGTCTGTGATAAGAAGAACAAAATTCTTTTTACAGATGTTGAGTGCATCATTCTTTCTCCTGATTTTATTTTAGATGAAAAATATGTTGTTTTAAGAACACCAAGGAGAAACAATGTGTATTGCCTGGATATAGGGGGAGAACTCATTTCATCAAATGAGATCAACTGTTTTATATCTAAGGCAAACACAAATGAATCAGAACTTTGGCATAGAAGGATGTGTCACACAAATTTTAAAAAAAAATGAACAACTTAGTCAAGAAGGATTTGGTAGTTGGTCTACCACAAAAAGAATTTATGTGTGATCATCATTGTGTTGCCTGCCTCAAAGGTAAACAACACAAAACTTCTCATAAGACCAAATCAATTAACTCTATATCTAATCCTTTGCAACTCTTACATATGGACCTTTTTGGACCTACAAATGTAATGAGTATTGGAAAGAAACAATATTGCCTTGTTATTACTGATGACTTTTCCAGATACACTTGGGTATTCTTTCTCAGGACCAAAGATGAAACAAGTGAAATAATCAAGAATTTGATTGTAAAGCTGGAAAATACAAGAGATCTCAAAGTGAAAGCAATTAGATGTGATAATGGAACTGAATTTAAAAATACTAACCTAATTGACTTCTGTGATCTTAAGGGTATTGACAGGCAGTACAGCTCACCAAGAACTCCACAACAGAACGATGTAGCTGAAAGAAGAAATAGAACTATCATTGAAGCAGCCAGATCTATGCTTGCAGATTCAAAATTACCAATAACTTTTTGGGCTGAAGCTGTTAATACTGCATGTTATGTTCAGAACAGAGTAATAATACTTAAGCCTCATTTTAAAACACCATATGAACTTTTCAATAAAAGAAAACCATCAATAAGTTTCTTAAAATCATTTGGTTGTCCTTGTACTATTCTAATTACAAGAGAACAAATTGGTAAATTTGACTGCAAAGCAGATGATGGAATATTTGTAGGATACTCAACTCAAAGCAAATCCTACAGAGTGTTCAACAAAAGGCTGAGGATCATTGAAGAAAGTGTAAATGTATCCTTTAATGAAAATCTTATGAATGAACAAGGAAATGGTTAAGATTGGTTGTTTAATATTGATAATCTAACCAAATCTTTTGATATCAATTATGAATTTAATACAGGAAATTCAAACAATCAAAGCCAGCAAGTAGGACCATCATCAAGTGGAAGGCAAGAAATCATGAAATATATCTTAGTTGATACTGCTCCCACAGTTAATACTGAGGACAGTAGTAACTCTGGTAACCCTAATTTCAATGATACCAGTAACAACTCAAATTCTGAAGATACTACTGATCCCAGTAGTAACTCTGAACCTCAGAATTGTGATGATGATTTACTCAATACTGATGCCAGTAATACTGATGCCAGTAACAACAATGATACTGCTGAAGTTACTGAAGAGAATGTAACTACTGACACCAGTAGTAATGATGAATCTCCTCAAAATGCAAACAATCAAGAAGTAGAAGGGATAGATGCACAAATTCCTGAATCAAATGAGTCAAACTTAGATTCTCAACTAACTGTTGACAAAATCCCTGGAACCAGAACTGAAAAGAATCATCCTTTGGACCTAGTCCTAAGTGATGTCAATTCATCCATGCAGACAAGAAGCAATATTAATTCTGCCTTGAACTCAAATATTTGTAATATCAGTCTAATATCTAATGAATGCATGTATGAATGTTTTCTGTCACAGGAAGAACCTAAGAAGATTCAACAAGCTACGAAAGATTCAAACTGGATCATAGCAATTCAAGAAGAGCTTCTTCAATTTAAACTACAAGCTGTATGGACACTTGTCCCTCTTCCAAAAGGAAAAAGAGCCATTGGAACTAGATGGATATTCAGAAATAAGAAAGATGAAAGAGGAATAGTGATCAAAAACAAAGCAATACTTGTAGCTCAAGGATACACACAAGAAGAAGGCATTGATTATGATGAAGTTTATGCTCCAGTTGCCAGAATTGAAGCAATCAGAATATTTCTAGCTTATGCTTCATACAAAAGAATCAAAGTCTACCAAATGGATGTAAAAAGTGCCTTCTTGTATGGGAAAATAGAAGAAGAAGTATATGTATGTCAACCCCCAGGCTTTGAAGATCCAGAACATGATGACTATGTGTTCAAACTAGACAAAGCTCTATATGGCCTTCATCAGGCACCTAGAGCTTGGTATGATACATTGTCCTCATACCTATTGAAGAACAATTTCAAGAGAGGTGCCATTGACAAGACATTATTCACAAGGAAGGTCAAAGATGATATACTACTTGTCCAAATATATGTAGATGATATCATCTTTGGATCAACAAATGATCATTTGTGCAAAGAATTTGAAGAACTGATGCAGATCAAGTTCAAGATGAGTTCAATGGGTCCAATGAATTTCTTTCTTGGACTCCAAATCAATCAGAAATCAGATGGCATTTTGATCAATCAATCAAAATATGTCAGAGATATCTTAGAGAAGTTTGCAATGAAAGATAGCAAAAGTGCAAGCACTCCAATGGAAACTCACAAACACCTACATCCTGATGTTGAGGGGGAGGATGTAGATGAGCACCTTTACATATCAATGATAGGATCTTTGATGTATTTAACTGCATCATGACCTGACATTATGTATAGTGTTTGTGTATGTGCCAGATATCAAGCAAAACCAAAAGAGTTACACTTACAAGCAGTCAAAAGAATCTTCACATACCTGAAAGGAAAAGCCTCACTTGGTCTCTGGTATCCACATGCATCACCATTTGAACTCATAGCCTACACAGATAGTGACTATGGTGGTGAATGCCAAGACAGAAAATCTACTACTAGTGGATGTCAATTCTTTGGATCAAGGTTGGTGTCATGGCAATGCAAGAAACAAACCAATGTTTCAACTTCAACTGCTGAAGCAGAGTATGTAGGTGCATCTGCCTGCTGTGCTCAAGTACTGTGGATTCAAAATCAACTCCTAGACTTTGGTATCTCTATACTTAAAACTCCAATTTTTATAGATAATCAAAGTGCAATCAGTATTGTGAATAATCCAGTAAAACATTCTAAAACAAAACACATTGAAATTAGATTTCACTTTATAAGGGATTGCAATGAAAAGAAATTAATAAAAGTAGAGAAATTTCATACTGATGATCAATTAGCAGATCTTTTTACAAAAGCATTTGATGTAGGAAGATTCAACTTTTTGGTTAGCAGTATTGGAATGATTTTAATAAGTTAAGTCTAAAAGGAAAATCGTGTGTAAAGTGTTTTGTACAAATTTTAAACTTTAATTTTCTATTTACTACTGGTTATTCATTACTACTGATCTTGTTACTACTACCACAATCTAGTACTGATAGGGTTTCTCAGTAGAAATTAAGTCAAGTGTAGAAACAAAGGTTACTACTGATGTTTCTACTACTGATACTTAGTTACTACTGATCGGCCATTATCTGTAAAATACGACAATTACATTACTGACCCTCATGAAAATAGCCGTTAGGTTATTATTCGAAGGATACTTTTGTCATTTTGCAGGTTTAATCGAAAAATATAAATAGGAGACTGAAATTAGTTTAGCATTATCTTCTCCTCGATTTGATAAACCCTACACTAAACCCTAATCTCTGCACAATCCGATCAAAACCCAACATCAGTAACAACTCAATTACTTCCACAAATCTGAAATTCGTGCATAACCGATCACTCTCTCTACAAGATTCATACCAAAAGATCAAAATCAAGCACAATGGCAACCTTAAAATCACTCAATGTCAATACTGATCTTAAATATTCCGAATTCCACAATATGTGTGCCTTCTTAAGAAATCCAGATGGCACAAAGGATTTTCGTCCTATTGTGATGTTCCTAAAGAACTCATATATAAAGTTTGCTCTCACTATCAATCCTAGAGCATATCAACAACACTTAGTTGACTTCTGGACCAATGCTGAAAGAACTGAAGGTTCAACCATGTCCATGATCAAATCAACTGTGGATTGAAAGTCTATCACCATAACTAAACAATCCATTAGAAAACATCTTCAACTCCATGATGAGTCAGGTATGTTCTCTTTACCAAAGGAAGATCTTGTTGAAACTTTAAAGAAAATGGGGTATGAAGGAAGACCAGATATAGTTACTTTTCAAAAAGGTCTTCTTTCACCTCAATGGAAGTTTTTGGTACACACTATTCAACATTGTATCTCTCCAAAAAGAAGTACTTGGAATGAGTTCAACAAATCAATAACATCTGCTGTTGTTTGTCTGAGCACAGGACAAGTCTTTAAGTTTTCAAACATGATATTTGAGGGAATGCTTGGAAATCTGTCATCCTCAAAATTTTTAATGTATCCAAGATTTTTAACTCATATAATCAACTGTGAATTACAAAATTTGTCAACTCCCAAAAACATTTTTGTAACACCAGAATTAAACAAAAAGGTTTTTGCAAACATGAGAAAACAATTTAAATTTTCTGGTAAAGTTACCCCACTGTTCTCAAACATGATCCATGATCAACCACCCACTGGAGAAGGTTCAAATCTCCCAATTGAACCCCAACCCACTCCACCACCAAATACAGCCCAAACAGAACCCATTGAGTCCACTCAAATAACTGAACCAACAGATGTCCTGCAAGTGTCCCAGGTACATGAGATGAATCCCCAGAGTGCTACTCTTCACTCTGAGGAAGACCAGACCTTAGCCAAACAAATTTCTATCAAATATAAAAGGAAGAAAACTTCCTTAAAGGACACCAGGGGACAAATTGAGTCAAACCCCAGACTCCAAGAGTTGACCTCACAGGAGGAGAGAGGTCATGAGGAAAGGGCTCTCTCTACTGATGCCCCAAAGGTGGGTGCACATGCTAGTGAGAACATCAATAAGACCCAGACATCGGCAACTCTAAGTGATGACTCTGAATTTGAGGCATTACTAAGAGGACCCCGGTGCCAAGAAACCACAAGGGGGGGCACTACTGCTTCTTCTAGGAAGAAGAGAGTGTCCAAACAACCCATTTCATCACCAAGAAGTGATGAGGGTAGAACAGAACAAATTGAATTGACGGATAGGATGGAAAACCTTAAAGCCAATGTACCTATTGAGCCCAATGATCCACCCAAAGGGGCTGAGGGCAGTATTAAAACCACTAAATTGACGGCTAGGAAGGAAAACCTTAAAACCACTGTACAAAATTGTCTGGAGTTACTTAACAATCAAGGGAAAACCATGACCTACATGAAGCACTACATAAATACCTTGAACAAAAGGCAGAAGAGGTTTGAACAAAGGCTTCAAAGGCAATCCAAATTGATCAGGAAATTACAAAGAAAGATTGCAAGTAGTGAGGCTCAACAAGTTGAGATCACTAAGGGGGAGAAAGATCAAATTCAAGGGATGATTGATCAATCTATTGCAGCAGCAGCTCTCCTTAACTTGAAAGAGGTTCATGGTGAAACAAGTCAAAATATTGGTGAAGACTTGTACAGAGAAATGGATGAGGAAATATTTGTGTCTGCAAATCAATCACAAACAGCAGAACAAATAAAATCTCCAGTTGCTATTGAAGTAATAGAGACTACTGATCCTATGGTTATTACTGATGAAAAGGATCATGAGGTTGTTACTACTAATTGTGTTGAAGAAGGAAATACACCAGTAGTGAATGCTACACAAGAAAATATCATGGATACCACTGATGCCCTAGCAGTAGTAATTCCTACAGCAACCTCGCCAGTAGTAAATGAAGAAAGACAAATTATACCAGTAGAAGTTACACCAGTAGCAACCACATTGGTTACTACTGAAGAGGAAGAAGAAGAAATTCCAGAACTTATTGAACGTGAAACATTTGTTGTTATCACAAAACCTCCAACACCTGATCAACCACTTATCATACCTGACATTGATGATAATGTGAACTGGTTTGAAGTAGATGAATGTGCTCTTCCTCCACATCCAAAGATTCTATCAGAAGATAAACTAAAATTATTTTCTCCATCAATTGTAATAAATGGTATTCCTAATATGAAATACACTCCACACCATATATACTTCCAGCTTGTATTAGAAAGGGAAAAGAAATTTATGATGATGACTATCCCAACAGAGCCTTAGGTCATCACATGGTAAATAAGATGAATCATATGAGATCTGCTAAACAAGCCAAATGGAAAGTGGACCATATAAGGTACTTAAAGAAAGTGGCTATTACTCAAGCTCTTGAAGAAAAGAAAAGGGCTGAAAAAGAAAGACTGAAAAATAAAGAAAATCAAGAAGCTGAAGTACCTATTCCACAAATAAAAGGAGTTCTGGTAGAAGACCAACAAGCTGAATTTAGAAGACATAGAAAAATTGAAGAAGAACACTTAAACTGTCTTGAAGAGTTGGTAGCTGAATGTAAAAGAGTCAAAGGTGAATTACCAGATGACATCTTTGAACAGAAGAAAAATATGATTGACTTTTTGAAGTCAAAAGGGCATAGTGCAAAATCTTTTGGCAGAATGAGAATGATTACAATAGTAGATAAATATTGTACTGCCAAGAAGAAAGAGTTAGCTGAATTAGAAGCAGAAGAAGAAAAAGCAAAAGCTTTAATTGCTATAGATCCAACAATCATTTAATCTGGAAAACCAACTCCTGGTGAAACTTCCACACCCCATTCAAAGAAAAGAAAAGCTCTTCCACAGGAACAGAAAGACAAAAAGAAATCAAAACAAACAGAACAAATTATTCCTGTTCTTGAAGTTCCTGTTGCTCCCCTTGAAGACAATCCAATCATCAATCGGAGAGTCATTGAAAATAATGTAATTGAAGTCATAAGGGAAGACAGAAAAGTACAGAGATTTACTGGTTGGAAGCCAATGATCAGATCTTGTTCAAGAAGTGATATAATCAAAGTACTGATTATTGGAAAACCAAGAATGACTAAAAAGACATGGAAGAATTCTGGTGCTGGATACTTAACCAAAATGATTGATGCTGCATTTTATCCAGATAACTATCCAGAAATATTCTCAAACACAGAAAATGTGTATGCTTGGAATGTGTTACCTACAGTAAATATGTACTTCTTTGAAAGGTCAAGCAAAAATTGTGAACTTTACTTATTTGAAAAGGAATATCCACACTCTGAAGAAACTATGTATCAGATATTCACAAACACAATGATGAAACCGTATGATGAGGTAATGTTCAGAGAAAAACTTAATTACTTTATCAAAAGAAATAGCAAGTATATTGTAGCTCAAAGAAAAAGGCAAAATCAAAGAACACTTGAGAAACGAGCTGCTTTAGAAGAGCAAAGGAAGAAAGAAGAAGAAGAAACTTGATTAATTCAAAGTGAATTAATAAGTTTAGGGGGAGATTGTTGAGATGTGAACAAGATATACAAGTTCTATTACTGATGCTGCAGTTGGTACTGATTAATGAAGAATGAAGTTAGTACTGATGGGGCAGAAACACTATCTACTACTGATGCTAATCTTGGAAGATTATTACTGATGATGTTACTACTGATGATCAACTGTTACTACTGATGTTATATTTAGAGCTGATCGTGTCCGAGATTCTAGCATAGTTAGTTATAGAATGTATATCTTATTGTAATTCAATTGTAATCGATTCCTAGAATAACTAGGTTAATAATTTAGGCTTCAAGGACTATTATATATAGTTCCTTATGAATTGTAAACATACGTGTATTGATCGAACGAATTAATACATTGAAGCTTTTTGTGATAAACTGTGTTCTTCGTTTTATTCTCATTCGATTACAGTTTACATTGTTCTTAATCTAATAACATAAGTGTTAATCCGCTGTAACTTCTTGTGTTAGTAGATCTGAGTTTCTAATAACTTTATTTGAGTTATTCGATCCTGACAGGTTTCAAACCAATTAAAATACACCAAATAATAAATGTGGGACCCCTATAACACCACCTTACCTATAACACCAGAGAGCCACTCTTCTTTCCCTAAGTTATAGCCAAGTTATAAGCTCAAAAATGATATAGCATGACTATAACTACCCTTTCACACCATGTGCTCTTACATCAATTTTAAATGACTGCCATGGCCAGAACCCTCACCAAGCTGCTAAATTCCGCCACCACGTACGATCGCACGACCAATTCCCTCAACCACTCCGCTGTCACCACCGCTGCACCTCTCTCCTCCATCGTTAAAGACGTAACCCTAACAAACTACGCACGATTAATCAACGTCGTACATTCATCATCTTTTTCATCATTATCATCACATCATAAACCCACCTTTGAAATCAAAACAATCTCCGTCTTTTAAACTTGCAGGTAAATTGACAATTAATGGCATCACGTTTGACACTACTCGTTGGCCTTCAAGTATGTTATCGTGATCAGACTATTATATAATTCCAAATTATGCAATTGATTGTTATGCAAGAAGTCTATTCAGACCGTATTTTTATGGAGTTTATTTGTTATGCAAATTGATTGTTGTTCTTCAAATTAAGTCGTTCATTTTACATACTTATTATAGTAAAATTGTAGCAGAATCAGAAGATGAAGATAAACCTTCGCTGACTATGTTAGGTAAACCAGGGAAACTTGACCTCATTACATCATTACAAAGAAGAGAACTATCAAGAAGACAACTATCTCGGAAAATAAAAAGATTACTAATTCAAATCCTGATTTAGAAGTAGTCACTTGGGGCAATTGACTAAAATGTGTACCTAATTAATTGGGGCAAATGATACAATAACACTAGCCCATTTTACCCAGCAATGTTATTGTATCATCTGCCCCAATTAATGGGGTACACATTTTAGTTAACTGCCCCAAGTGACGAATTCTAAATGTTGATTTGAATTGGTGATATTTTTTTATTTTCTGAGATAGTTGTCTTCTTGATAGTTCTCTTCTTTGTAATGATGCTATGAGGTCAAATCCCCCTGGTTTACCCAAGGTTTATCTTCATCTTCTGATTCTTCTACAGTTTTACTTTAATAAGTATGTAAGATGAACAACTTAATTTGATAGAACAACAATCAATTTGCATAACAAATAAACTCCATAAAATACGAACTGAATAGACTTCTTGCATAACAATCAATCGCATAATTTGGAATTATATAATAGTCAATCACGATAACATACTTGAAGGCCAATGAGTAGTGTCAAACGGGATGTCGTTAATTGTCAATTTACTTGGAAGTTTGGAAGATGGAGATTGTTTTGATTTCAAGGTTGCGTTTACGATGTGATGATAATGATGAAAAAGATGCTTTTATGGATAAGAGTAGGCAATGAAGATAAGATACAAATGCTGATGTGATGATAATGATGAAAACGATGCTTTTATGGATAAGAGTAAGCAATGAAGATAAGATACAAATGCTGACTGAAAATACATGTGGCAACATTGGAATTAAAGGTTTGTATTTAGTATCCAAAGTTTTTCTCTTTAAAATAAAAGTTTTTATATGAAATATTCTTATTCGCATTGTTTATGTTGCAGAAAGTTTTTTAGTAGCTTTGTGTGAAGCGGTCGAGATGATGAGGTGTCAATGCTTCTAGAAACAATGGTATAAAGAAAGTTTCTTCAAGAAAGGGTATGTAAATGATTTTTAAATCATTAGGAATGCTTTCATTGCAGTCCCATGCAAAGAAATTCATACGGGAACTCCAAACGGAAGGTAATTTATTATTATTATATTTTTTAATAGCTGAGTTGAAGGTCTCATCTTCATCTGTAGTTTACTGGAAACTTATTAAAGCCTGTTGCGATTCACTAGAGGTGCGTAATTAACTAATTTTCCTTTGTTTCAAATTAAGGAAAACATATTAAATGAGATAGTTTTTAAGGTAAATAATCAAAGTGCGACACTTATTTTGAAACTGCCAAAAATGAAAAGTGTATGACTTATTTTTAAATGGAGGAAGTGTATCTATTTTCGTTTCTAAAGCAATAAAAATCTGGTGATAATTTTGTAATTTCTGATGAATGATAATTTTAATGTTGTTGATCACAACAGGTACAATTGGCGATTGATTTTAGTTGATTATTTGTTTGAGGATGGATTGAGTGTGGAGACAAATACAATCAATTACATACTAGCGGCATGTCATACTAGCTGTGATTATAGTTTGGTATTTCTTTTTCTTTTTCTTTTTCTTTTAGTTTTTACTAATTCATATTTTATTATTTGATGATAATTCTTATCTCTTACATTTGATGGCAGGTTTATCGCATTAATTCGATGATAAATGATCATAATATAACACCAAACGTTGAGACATTAGAAGTATGAAAAGTTTGTTTGTAAAAATGAAGGATGTAAGTGATGCTCATTTAGAATGCTTAACATTTTATTATTTTAATATATATGAAATATTTTTAATTTTAATACAATTTTGCAGTTTGATAGAGCAGATAGCATGATTGAAGATTTAGGAAAATTAAACTTATCTCCTACTCCTAATATGTACAATTCTATAATGGATATTTTCGACAGGTAATTTCTTTTATTATGAATTAAAAAAAATAATTAATAAAAATCCTATTTTTAATTGATTTTGCAGAGAAAGTTCCATGAAGGACTGTGATACTAGAACGAATAAGTGAGGGCAGTTTAGACTTTTCATATGTGTAGTCGGTTACAAGTTTGTTAGTTAAGCGATGTATAAATGACTTGTAATCACCTTGATTCAATCTCTGTTTCTTGACTTATGTTCTTGTTTTGTGATTGAATTGTTGTTTCCTCAACTCGGTTGTATCAAATTGCTGATAGAATGCATCTGTAGTTGTTTTTATAGATTTCTGACGTATTTTTCTGAGTAAGTAAATGTTTGTTTTTTATTTGATATATCTTTGTATTGATAGAAGTATAGACAAAAATGGTGGAATTTTTTATGCTTTCAACAATGGAATAAATTGCATTTTGAAATTTTATTATACTTTCCATTTATAAGTAAACTGACTAAATCAACAATTAGGATCATCCATCTAAATCATTTGATGATAAGATAACGGTAAAAATAGTTGAAATAGTTTCATAGAGGTCATTAGTTTTATCAATTTTCTAGATAAAACATTTATCTGATTATAATATAACACCAAACGTTGAGACATTTAGAAGTGTGAAAAGTTTGTTTGTTTGTAAAAATGAAGGATGTAAGTGATTCTCATTTAGAAGTGTGAAAAGTTTGTTTGTAAAAATGAAGGATGTAAGTGATTCTCATTTAGAATGCTTAACATGTTATTATTTTAATATGAAATGTGTTTAATTTTAATAAAATTTTGCAGTTTAATAGAGCACATAGCATGATTGAAGATTTAGAAAAATTAAACTTATCTCCTACTCCTAATATGTACAATTCTACAATGGATATTTTCAACAAGTAATTTCTTTTATTATGATTTAAAAAAATTATTAATAAAAATCCTATTTTTAATTGATTTTGCAGAAAAAGTTCCATGAAGGACTGTGATGCACGAGGCTTTTAGACTCACTTATACCAGAAGAAATAAGTGAGGGCAGTTTAGACTTTTCATATGTGTAGTCGGTTACAAGTTTGTTAGTTAAGCGATGTATAAATGACTTGTAATCACTTTGATTCAATCTCTTGTTTCTTGACTTATGTTCTTGTTTTGTGATTGAATTGTTGTTTCTTCAACTCGATTGTATCAAATTGCTGATAGAATGCATCTGTAGTTGTTTTTATAGATTTCTGGCGTATTTTTCTGAGTAACTAAATGTTTGTTTTTTATTTGATATATCTTTGTATTGATAGAAGTATAGACAAAAAGGGTGGAATTTTTTATGCTTTCAATAATGGAACAAATTGCATTTTGAAAATTTACTAGCCTATAACCCGTTTGAATATTTATTAGTATTAAACTAATTTATTGTAAATGTAAAAGATAATAACCAAATAACAAAATAATTGATAACTTTGAATATGATGCAATGTTCAACAAAGAATAAAACATTTATTGATAACTAATAATTTACAACGTAAAGTTTAAAAGACCATAACAGAAAATGTATAAAACGTAAAAGTTTATAACGGATAATGGGATAATAGAATACATATATTTTCAATTGCATTAGGAACGTGCCTCAGACTTTGCTCAACATCCTATTTTTGCTATAATTGATATCGACTAACATGAAAGTATATCATCACCAGTTTTAAACAACACACTTAAACCGCTTTGGTTAGGTTCCCTCTAAATATGCTTTCCCAAACATCCCTATGACCAGTTGGTGAAACAGTGATACACAGCCTCCATATGCATTAAGCTTTCCCTGCAAAAAAAGCCAAACATTCTTAGATAATTGTGGTTTTGTTGGTAACTTTTGGCACTGGTGAAAGCGGGTCAAGTTGTTTTGCAACACATTAGATAAATCTCATGGTTTACCTAAATTTTGAACTTCAGCAAATTTATAAACTCTGCAGCTTTAACAGCGGCAACTTGGAGTAAATGAGCTTGCATCAAAAACCACATTAATGGTATCTAAAATAGTCCCTATAATAATAGTAATCAAATAATACAATAAGGAATTGTAGACAAAATATATATCTTAGAGAATCAAGTCTTGTAATACATCTCATTTTTACTTTTATATGGATACACTTGTGGTTTGTCTCATTAAATGGGCCAAATTGAAATATTTAGCAAAAAAGCGCCACGGGCCAAATGGGTTGCAAATAGGAAAAAATGTTTTCGGCCCTACTAACCCATTTTGGCCCATATTAAAAATGGCTCGTATCAACTAAAACTCATTTTGAATTAAAACTATTTTTCAAAAGGTAAAAGTTGAATACTTTAAAGTGAGGAGCATTGTTAGTCTACCATAAAAGAGAAATGTAATTAATATGAGAAACCGAATACGTTTATCTTCAAGCATAACACTTTATAAATCCCATCATGACAACTACAAAGTATTTATTAACCCTGAACACAATAATTATTAGCCTTATTATACATTCAATATCATGACAATTATCACATCCTTTATTACTTATAGTCAGACACATCCTTTGACTCTGACACCACACTCAATTTTGACTTGGGCCATCAATGTGGAGGAAATAAAAGAATAATATCAGCACATAGAATGTAGTAAAGTAAGAATGTAGCGATTGTGTAGATAAAACTTATTCAACCTTTAAACAGCGTCACTGTCATACAAAGAAACATTACTATTCATCAAAAAAATTATATCTTTATTAAAATGAATAATATCGACACACAGAATGTTAGTTACCTTGAAGTCGCAGACATGAGAAGGGATTGACATTTTATAGGAATGTGAGACTTGAGATCTTTAAGATTCATCTCATATATGCAAGTGCTGAATAGAGTGTCCATGCAAAAGATCTTTAACTGCCAAAATAACTATTTACGTTTGAGTCTCCAACAAATTGAAATACACATGTGGGCATATATTAACATATGTATCTATATAAAAATTGATTTTCTACAAACTAAAAAATATGGTAGAATGAAAACAAAAAATACACACGCCAAATCAACTAATTCAGGGTTCAAGTATCTAAAATAGTCTTCCCACTCAGTAGTATTTCCATAATAATATGGATAACCATGAAAATAACCAAGTGTTGGATCCATGAATTCAGGAACCAAACGAGTTACTGACCTATACCACTGTCCACTAAAGGCTGCAAGAACAACTATAAATTTACATATAAAATTTGAAAAAGAAAACATAACCAAAACTTTCCATTTATAAGTAAACTAATTAAATCAACAATTAGGATCATCCATTTAAATCATTTGATGATAGGATAACGGTAAAAATAGTTGAAATAGTTTCATAGAGGTCATTGGTTTTATCAATAAACATTTATCTGATTACTATAGGTATGTACAGAAACAACTACGACAATAGTTAGGTCGGGTACATCACAAGCATATATCGGCCACCTAGGAGCCATTATAAATGAGAATATCCTTTTTAAATAAAAATCATCCGGTAATTTCCTAGTGGTAAGGCAATCTAAAACAACTTTCTAAATATCACGTGTTTGATCTCTTCCTTGTGTAAACATTACCAAATGGCCAAGAGGAACTGAATATGGTAACAACAATTACATCTCGAGCAAAGTTGTACACCGTGGGAGCCCGTTATATATGGGAATACATTATTTTAAAAATATTAAAAAATAAATCTAGTCGTCATAATCGGTTTAAATATCAAATTTCGACGCAAAATGATTTGGATATAGTCCGAACAAGTTTCAACTGAATACACACTCTGCCCCCGAAAAACGGGTTAAAATTGAAACGGTTTCACCCAAACATATTTGACCACGGTTGACCGAAACTAAACCGGTTCTGAAACCGGTCATGTTTGAAGAAAAAACCGGTTTGTACAAGTCGGTGAGGGACTATTTATGTAATTTTACTCTTGTGAAGGCAGTTTTTGTATATGTGATCCGAGTGCCAAATAAACCCGCCTTTGTCGCTTCACTGTTTAAACTTTTTCTCCTGTTTCTCCTTCATTTCCTTTCTTAATTCCTCTTCAGATGTCACAAAATTAAGCAGAATTTCTCACGCATTTCTCAATATATTTTGTCGTTTTGCAATGCATTATCGTAAATTAGGATTTCCGTAAGCTCAATTCGTGATCTGTATGATCGTGGTTGAGGACATCAATTTTGATTTTTTTTGAAGATCGGAAGAAATTGACGACGGAATTAAGTTGATAATAGGTTAAGGAAGAAGAAAATTGTATTGAATTTCTCTTTTGAAGGCTATTAGGTATCAGATAGATTTGCAGATCCTGCTACTTGTGGCTATCCTGACCGTGATATTGAACAGGTTCCGTCTCCACCTATCACACACATAATCAATTTACGAATAATATTGAAATCATCTCCCAATATGCGTTCGATTTTGAAATCGAATGGTTATAGGTGGAAACTTATAAACTTGTGAGGAAATGTTTCATATATGTTTATGATTGTATTTAATTTGATTATATATTACAAGGAAACAAGGGGAACTAATTATGCAGTTAAATCCGATGTTATAGCAATTCAATTCAATTCAATTCAATTCAATTCAATTCAATTCAATTCAATATATGTAATTCATTTTCCCTCTTTTTGAAGGCACTCAATACATTAATCAATTAGAGCAGAAAGGGAAGGCCTGAATCACATAAAATTTCCTCAATTCAGATGCAGCATCTGAACCTGCAAAGATGCAAGTAAGAACAAGCTCCGCAGATAATCACCGAATAAGTGTTTCCAACACTCCTAGCTGTTCAACCCTTAATTCTGGACCAGATGACATAGAATCATTAGGAGATGTTTACATTTGGGGAAAAGTTTGTTTTGACAACACTTCAACCGATATTCACACCCCTAAATTACTGGAATCAGATGTAGTCATAGACGCACAACAAATCGCGTGTGGTGTTCGACATTTTGCTCTTGTAACAAAACAAGGCGAGATCTTAACGTGTGGAGAAGAATCCGGTGGTAGACTCGGTCATGGAGTTGACCAAAACGTTGACCGACCAAAACTCGTGGAATTTCTATCAGTAACTAAAGTTGACTCGGTTTCATGCGGTGAGTATCATACCTGTGCTGTATCAATATGTGGTGATTTGTACACGTGGGGAGACGGGTCCCACAATGCGGGCCTTTTAGGTCATGGGACAGATGTCAGTCATTGGATCCCGAAACGGGTTTCCGGCCCGTTAGAAGGGATCCAAGTTGCATCCATCGCGTGTGGGAATTGGCATACCGCGTTATTAACGGTTGACCAGAAATTATACACGTTTGGTGACGGGACTTACGGGGCGTTAGGACACGGGGATAGAGAAAACCTCAAATTCCCGAAAGAGGTCGCGGATTTATCCGGATTAAAAACGTTTAAAGTCGCGTGTGGCATTTGGCACACCGCCGCAATTGTGGAAATAGTTAACCAACAAACCCGAACATCGAAAAAACTTTACACTTGGGGAGACGGTGATAAATACCGTTTAGGCCACGGAGACAAAGAAACATACACACAACCAACTTGTGTAACGGCTTTAACTGATTTCAATTTCCACCAATTAGCGTGTGGACATAGTATGACAATTGGGCTAACAACTTCCGGGCACGTGTACACCATGGGCAGCCCTGCCCACGGGCAGCTCGGGAACCCGCAATCCGACGGGAAAACACCGTGTTTGGTACAAGACAAATTAGCCGGCGAATTCGTCGAAGAAATCACGTGCGGTGCCTACCACGTGGCGGTTTTAACATCAAGAAGTGAAGTGTTCACTTGGGGAAAAGGTGCAAATGGGAGATTAGGGCACGGGGATTTAGAAGACCGAAACACACCGACTTTAGTCGAATATTTTAAGGATCGAGTTGTGAGAAGTTTATCGTGTGGTGCGAATTTTACCGCGAGTATTTGCGTTCATAAATGGGTATCGGGTGTTTCCGAGCAAACGGTTTGTCACGGTTGTAGACAACAATTCGGTTTCACTAGAAAACGACATAATTGTTATAATTGTGGGCTTGTTCATTGTCACGGGTGTAGCTCACGAAAAGCTCTTAACGCATCTTTAGCTCCGATTCCGGGAGTAGCGCACCGTGTTTGCGATCCTTGTTATATAAAACTTAAAAAAGCCGCCGAAACTGGCATCAATAATAACAATAACACTATCAATATTAGTAATAGTATCAATATTAGTAATAATGTCACAACATTTAATCAAAAGCTAAGTTCTAGAGTCCCAAAAAGGACTTCAAGACCATTGATTACCCCTTCAACCGAAATGTTTAAGATCGAATTCGTGAAATCGGGAAAAGACGAACCGCAATCTGATTATTTTTCACTAACGTCACAAGTTCCATGCTTTCAGAATTTAAAAGACGTCGCGTTCCCAAGTTCACTAGATTTTTTTCAAAATGCTCTTAGACCGTCTAAACAGCTTTCGGTGCCCGTTTCGTCTGATTCTTCGTCTGCGGGTTCACCCATCTTTTCACGGGCCATGGTTGATGGTCTTAAGAAGTCAAATGAAGCTTTAGATAAAGAAGTGTCCAAATTGCAGAACCAAGTAGGATTTTTTTTTTTTTTATATTACTAATATTTTCTTGAGATTAATTTCATAAATGTTCTTTTAACTAACAACATATTGCTATTTTGTTCCTTTCTTTATCAAAATTGTGTCCTCAGTCCCACCATTTTATTGCATGACGATTCCTTTTAAACGTCTTTCGTGCAATAAAATTGCAGGACTATGTCTGGAACTTTGAAAAAGAAAGGACAAAAATTGCAATAAAATTGTGCATAAAAGAGTGAGTTTGTAACTTGCAATATTTGGTTAGTTAAAGGACTATTTATAAAATCAACTCTGTTTATAATGATTTACCTCTCTATATGAGAATAGTTATACATTCTTTTTTGGCCAAAATGCGGTTTAGTAACTTGAATCTGGCTAACTAGGTATTATACTACTCTGAACTATTAAAGGTGCGACATGGTATCCCGAACTGGATACGATGGTCGATTTAGTACTCTGACTCACTAATTTAGTCTTGTTTTCTCACATGGTTTGCTTCTAATCTCAATATATTAAGATAAATGTACATTTTAGACCGTCTAAAGCTCCTATAAAAGCAAGTTAGGTAAGAAAACGCGATTAAATTAGTGAGTTATGGTACTTAATCGACCATTTTGTCAAGTTCAGAGTACCATGTTACACTTTCAATAGTTCAGAGTAACAGAAGACCTAGTCATCCAATCCAAGTTCTTAAGTTACTAAAAATCTTCATTTTGGCCTTCTTTTTGTTACACGATAGGTGACACATTTGAAGCAAAAATGTGATAAACAAGATTCAGATATCCAGGAACTGCAAAATGTCGTTAAACAATCTGAGTCATTAGTTGCGGAAAAAACTGCCAGCTTTACCGTTGTTGCAGATGCATTCAAATGCATCTTGTCTCAGTTAACCGAATTAACAGAAAAACTACCACCTGAAATCTCCAATGATGAAACCTTCACATCTTTGACTAATAAAGTCAACGACTACATCAACACCTACTCAAGTGATACATCTGCCTTACAATCAACTGATCAAGCCGAAGAGGTCAACAAGTCAACTGAGGATGGTGACGTGGCAGAGGAAAAACCATCAGAGAATAAAGAATCTTCGACCAGTAGTACTAATACTACAGAAGCAGAAGGAGAAGTAATTGAACAATATGAACCGGGTGTTTATGTAACAACGCTACAACTAACAGATGATACGAAAGTATTCAAACGAGTTAGATTCAGGTACTTTTTTGAGCTTATTAGCTTAATAAGGTTAAATAATTTATGTTTATTAAATTAAGAGTAAATTACACGGATGGTCTTTAAGTTTATAGCAAATTTCACCAATGGTCCTTTAATTTCAGAAATTACACTGATGGTCCTTGATTCTGAAAGGTTTTTCACCGATGGTCCTTTATACTAACTGACGTTCATTTATTCTGTAAACTCACACCATGTGCAATGCACGTGAGAGTAAAAAAGTCATTTTGAATTTCTTTTCATTCTTAAATTATTATTTTTTATGTTAAATTAAAGTTTTTAGTTTAAGAATAATAAAAAGAAATGGAAAAATGACTTTTTTACCCTCATGTGTATTGCACATGCGGTAGGTTAATAGACAAAATTAACGTCAGTTAATGTAAAGGACCATGGGTAAAAACCTTTCAGAATTAAGGACCATCCGTGTAATTTTTGAAACTAAAGGGCTATTGGTGAAATTTGCTATAAACTTAAAGGACCATCCGTGTAATTTACTCTTAAATTAATAAGCTCAAAAGACCCTTAAATAAACTTTCCCAAACATACCCTTACAACATATTGATTCCTCATTCATATAAATATAGATATAATGTGTACAAATTTTTAAATTTTTTTTTTTTTACAGCAAAAGAACGTTTAATGCACAACAGGCAGAAGAATGGTGGAAAGATAAGAAAGAAATGTTGTTTAATAGGTATAGACCAGCAGCAAGTTCTTCAACTGCACAACCACCTGGTCAACAAGAAAATCAGGACCCACCACCAGCTACTTAATATTGAGAGGTTTAAACTGTTTTCAAAAACCAAGTAGAAGGTGAAATCTGAGTGAGATTATTTTTTTGTTTTGTTTATTTGTGTACTAGATGATATATATATATATTTTTTTGTATTGTTTTGGCAAGATACAATTTGTAAAGCTCAATTTTCTGACATACAATGTCATGGATACTTACACACCGTTGATCCCTTGTTATGTGCATCTTTATTGTGAGATTATATGCTCAAATATTAACTCTCATGCATACCTAATGTTTTTGCATTATAATCTCCAACAAAGTGTTAAATGCTAAGAGATAATTTTACAAGTATTATTATTGCTTACTTAGAAGATCTATTTTTTTAACGTGAGATAAGCAGTTTTAATGAACTCAAACTTATAATTCTTATTTAAAAGTATATATTTACTCATGAAAAAATAAATTTTATTAGTGACTAATAAGTTTATTTATTCATTACGAAAGGAAAGTTGAAGTTAATTAAACACTTTTAATCTCATGAGTCATGCCTTTAAAAGCATAAATTAGATAAACCTGTAAATTAACAAGTCACCTTCAAAAACAGTCCTAGTGGTGAGCGTGGTTCAGAATCCGAACCGAACGAAATCGATAATGATGAATTTTCAAAACATGAAACTGAACCTTTTACATGTTTTCGGTTTCGGTTTAGCTTTTTCAGCACAAATGCTCATTCATATCCAGAGAACAGACCAGACCGTAACTTATTGGACCAAAATCATAAATCATGAAATTATGAAACTAAATACCAAATTAATTACATTTTTTCAGTTTGATTCGATTTTTTTATCCCTAAAAAAGACTGTCAAACATCCCCTGAATAGTATTTTATTTAAATTAATTATTATTATCAACCTAAGCTATCATCCGTTACGCGGATGTGAGATTTGACTTTGTTTGGTCAATCATACAATCTTCGCCACGAAGAATCGAAGATAACGCCATTTTGTATAATTTACCCTCAAATAATTCTCTACACGAAAAGTAGAATTTCAATTTTGCTAGGAAATCTCCAAACTTGAGCTCCCTAGTCGCTGGATCGTTAATTGATTTAAGACCATAAAAACCCCAATTTATCAATTTCCTTATTGAAAATGGGTTTACAGCAATCCAAAGACGAGCTTTTGTATCAACAAGTCGGTTATGGCGCCACTGAGAGCATTAAAAAGCTTCACAGCGAAGGTGCCGGCCTCGAGGTATTCAAAACAATCGATTCAGCTCACAAAATTCGAATTATGTTATTAAAATTTGGGAACTAATTTGTTCCGATTCCAATTTTGAAATTCATTTGCGGTTTACTGCTTCTGTGTTTGATAATCGGATCTAACTCTTTCTGATGCACATTTTGATTTGAAACGTAACATTTTTCGATGTTCAAAGTAACTAATTAATGTTTTAAAATTAGAATCAGTGGTGAAATTATGTGTTTAAGTATGTGTAAACTGTGTTGCAGTGGATGGATAAGGAAGGAAAAACTCCATTGATTTTGGCTTCCATGAATCCACAGTTTTATGATGTTGCAAAAACATTAATAGAATTGGGTGCTAATGTCAATGCTTATCGTCCAGGTAATGTTTTTGATTTGATTCATTTTTACAAAATTGTAAATATATATTTTGAAGTTTCTGTTATAATTTTCGGTTACAAATTTCTGCAGGTCGGCATGCTGGAACTCCTCTGCATCATGCTGCAAAAAGAGGATTAGAACAGATGGTTAAGCTACTGCTTTCACATGGTGGTGTGTGTAGTTCATTACTAATTAATTGATAATTAATTTCGTTTAGCAATATTTAATTATCTTAATTTCCAGCTAATGCTTTGGTGATGAATGATGCCTGTCAAACTGCACTTGATGTTGCAAGAGATAAAGGATATCACAATGTTGTTCGTGCAATTGAGGTTTGTTTTCTGTTTTTTAATTATCTCTTAATGTTGTTATAATTTGATCTATATTTGGTTTATAATGTTATTATTTTAGAATCATATTTGCTTATTCTCGGGTTGGTTGCAAGAGCTTTACGGGCCAGGATTTCTTGAACTACTTGCTCCTCAACTACTTTCTAGAAAAGTGTAATTATCTATTTATTTATGGGTCAAATTATCTGCTTTTACTTCTGTTGTTAATAATACCATTAAAAAGTATAATTATATATTGTTTTTTAACCATATATTATGCAGGTGGGTAGTTATACTACCATGTGGAGTTACAAAGCCTTTCAAGTTAGAACTTGCTATATATTCCAGTTTACAGGTACAATTCACCAAATATAACTGTTTTATATATTTTTGTTTTTTTCAACTACCAATTCCCTGTAATATAATCTGTTTTATTTTTATTTTTTTAACTACCAATTCCCATTAATTTAATCTGTTCTATTTTTATTTTGGGAAATGCTAACAAGTGCCCTAAGGGCAATGGTTAAGAAAATTTTGTGGCTTAAATTAATTGTAAACTACCTAATAAAAAACCACCCCCATGTATTTTATTAACCAACTCTAATTAGTTATGCTTTATTTGTTGTACATTAACCACTTTAATCATTCTTAACCATTGCCCTAAGGGCAATGGTTAGCAAATCCCTTTTATTTTTTATTTAACTACCAATTCCCAGTAAATTTTAATCTGCTTTATTTTTTTATTTTTTTTGATTAAATAGGATGCCAAACCTCGATCTAATATTGCACTATGGAAGGCAAACATGGATGAACCGAATTTCAACCACCCTGATCCTGCAGTCATCATTACTACTTCCAACAGTAATTTTCTCAACACATTTTAAATTAAATTAAACTAAATTAAATATATATAATCATTTATTTTTTATTACAGAATCACGTATCAAACTTGCATCAGTTAACGAAAATGAAAAGCAACAGTTACAAAGATTTTGCAATGCTTGCAAAGGAATTCCTCAGGTATAATCATCCACTTGATCCACAAATTCATTTTTAAATGGGCGGGTCGGGTCAAAATGGGTAATTTCAATATGGGCTGACCCGAAACACTTATATGCCTATATTCTTATCAAAATCCGTTTTGGACAACTTTTTACCCGTTTTCTTTTTAGCTATATTCTTATCTTTTCATGTCTGACCCGTTTCCATTTTTCACAAATTTCAGGTTATGCATACTCAATATCCCTTCAATATGCCAGCCCAAACAACATCAGAAGACACCGAGTTAGCCCTAGCCATTACCGCCTCCCTACAATCCAGCTCAGCAGCCCGACCCGCCGACCCGATCAGCCCGACCCGACCCGGAAAAACCCAAATGGAGCAAACCCAAACCCACAATGCAGGAACAAGCACCAGTTATTCTCAAATCATCCCAACAGCACCACCATTACCAGATATGGTGGACGATGGTGGGCCCGTTCATTACCCGTCAATTAATTCCAATTTTACCCCTGTGGATGATCTGTCAGAAACTAGACCTGACGAGGGTAAAATCGTCAAAAATGACAATGATTCATCATCGTGTGTTATTTGTCTTGATGCAGCAGTTGAAGGAGCTTGTATCCCATGTGGTCATATGGCAGGATGTATGTCTTGTTTGACTGAAATTAAATCCAAAAATTGGGGTTGCCCTGTTTGTAGGACCAAAATTGATCAAGTTGTACGACTTTATGCTGTTTAGGGGTAAGTTTTTTTTTTTTTAAAAAATCATTTTTTTATATATTCAGTTTAGTGAATTGAGTTTAAATTTTGAACTGCTCGTATTTGATTGAATTTAAGTTGATTAATCTCGTTTTACAATAAGTGGTGGCAGTTTCAACCTGTATTTTATGGTAACGGGTCAATTTGTGTTGTTATTTATTGGTAAACGGTTGAATCGGGTAAAATTTAAGAAATTTAGCTAAATTGAAATGGTTCAAATGGGTTGAAATTTGAAAGGGTTAAAGACGGGTCAAAATTAGACTAACGTGTACCCAAATGCTTACAATGTCGCAACTCGCAAGTAATTTTAGCTAGAATTATTATTATTATTATTGTTATTATTATTATGATTATTATTATTATTATTTAAGAGCTTACACTCCATAAATATTATAATGTTTTTCGGTTGGTTTTTGCAGTGTGTATATATATTTTATGAAGTGGAGGAAATAATATTAGCTGCTTTTGGACAAGTGGGGAAATTTGAAGATGATTATCAAAATATTGCTACACCTTATAAAAGTTTTGGTATGTTATTGATAATTGATAATGAAGCATTTTGTTCCTTTTTTTTTTTTTTTTTTGTCATTTTTGAGATTATAAAATGTTATCGAGTATGTGTTTAATTGTTTCTGTCTTAAAATGAGTGAACAAGTACATATTGTAAATTTAAGATGATATAGTATAAGATTGTGTAATTATGTCAGTATTTTCCTTGAAGTTGTACTACATGCTTTTAACATGCTTAGTTGCTTGTCAATGTAGTTTACTATAAATCAAGATTTTAAATAGATTATAATTGTGTAATTGTATATGATGACATGTATAATTATAATTTAATAGATTGAGTAATAGGATTTAGATATATTCAAGTTGTTTTAAATAATTGAATATTGGTTAAACTAGTCCATAAGTATTTATATGTAAATCCAACTTGTTCCAAACCATTTCGATAAAGTTTTAATCAAGTCCACAAGCTTAATTTGTTACCAAGGGTCCAAGTGTGTGTCTCATTTGTTTTAAGATTTATGTCATAAAATAGTAATAAAGTTTGTGACCCGTGCAACGGAAATTTGTTTGTTCCTTTAGCTAAACAGAGGAACACAAACAAGGTTTAACGAATTTTGCGAACAAAGGCCATGTTCATTCATTTATGTTTGATAGCTTTATATACTAAGTACTTTAACTAAAATGGTTTTACTTAGACGAATAAGCACAAACAACCATATAAAAATGATTATATATGAAAATTCTTTTATATAGTTGATTTATGCTCGATCATTTATGTTCGCTTATATTCTTAATAATGTGTTCACGAACAGCTTGTGAACAAAAAAATTTCTTCACAAACAAACGCAAACACATAAATTCATTCGTTTAAGTGTTATGTTCGTTCGTTTGTTGCGTTAAACTTAAACAAACACACATGAACAATTCCCGTTCATGTTTGTTCGGTTTCTTTACGGGACTAATTTTATTAGTTTGAAATATGAACATATAACCGAGATTATTAGGACAATTTTTCGGAGACGAGAATTGCAATATGGGTGAAAGTTAAAGTACAAGTAGTAGTGTAAAAAGAAAGAGTGAGGTGTGAAATGATTGATCAAGCAGAGAAGTGTCTAATCAGATGGGTAAAATTAAAATTCTTTCCTCTGTGTTTCAACATATTTGTACAATCTTCCAACCATCTCCCTTTCTTTTCTTGGAGACATGACCACTCTCTGATCGATATCTTTCCCCATCTCTTTAAACTTATTTTCTAATCAACTTTAAACTTTAAACACAAATATTGTATTGCTTTCTGTTAATATTTCATCTTCATACTTAGTAGGATAATTGATACTTCGTATATGATACGGAGTATCTATTAATTTTCTCTTATGATTTTATTGTATGATTGAGATATTCGCATTGATTAAATAAATGGAAAATAAAAAAAAATAGGTAGTGATTTATACACCACAACTTTTGATGCATATACCATAAGTGTTGCATTAAGCAGTTGTACAGTTAGCTGTTGAAAAGCACAATAACACTTAATCAATCCATACTTTGGTGTAGATGATGATTTTAGGTAGAAAAGAGATGAAGATGGATTAGGGCTTTTAGTGAGAGAGAGTTAGAGAGATGGTAGAGAGAACAATTGCTGGAAATGAGAATTTGATTAATGGCAAAAGTTAAAGATTTAAGCCTTACATGTTGGTTTTTATACCATGGCTTAAATCTTGGTTAGTTAGGACCATTTTGGTAATAAAAACTAACCTATATACAATGTTACACTTTAGCCCCTAGACTAACTATTACAACATATTTAGTACCTAACAATCTCCCCCTTTGTAATAGTAGACTAGGTTGCATATCTTTGAAGACTTCTGTGTTTGTAAGGCTGGAGCTGAGATTTGAACCGTTGAGCAGTTATGTTGATCCAACAGCATCAGCCTTTCATCATCGTTGACAGACATACTTTTAATTGGCTTTTCAACCAATAAAAAGTATTCCAGAAGACTTCATGCAAATCGACTGAATGTAGACCCATAGATAGAGCGGTTAGCAGCGGAAGTCCTTTCTTGAAGTTGTGGCGTTTGTCGATTTGCTGCAGATCCTTGGTTCCTGATGTTTGTTGAAGTTGAAGCAGTGCGGAATGTTGATATGTTAAGGATTTTCTGACCGTTGTTGATGATGTTGGAGTACGGTCATAGAATCCCTTATCTGATGAGTTGACTGTTGTTGATGAGATTGAAGTACAGTCATCAGATCTTCTATCAGACATAGTGACCGTTGTTGATAACAGTGGAGTATGGTCGTCTGATCTTCGCACTAGAAGGTATCAGGGTAACCCAGGATCACATAGATTGCCTGTTAGCACAACAGTTACAGAAACTGTGTGACCTACGTTCAGTGTTGGCTTTGATGTTAGCACTGGTAGGATTTCCATTCAATCATCGTGGAATACCAATATTTTTTGGTATCACTATGAATGTTCCGGCAATATCTCAAAGATATGCTTGGTAGAGTGCCTGTGTCCTAGAGAAATTTAATTCGGTTCTAGACTCTATACGTGGACAAACGAAGGCGAGGACTGGAGGTGGGTCCTCTTTTTCAATATCAACAATCTCCAAATGAGATGTCGATAGTGGATGTGGTTATCTCCGTGATTTTGAAACAAGTACTTTTTGTACTTGAGTGGTCAGTGGGGGTTGTGCATTGCATCACTGGGTCCATGATGTCTTAATCAGAAAGCAACATATGCAATCCGATATAGATGAGGTTACCCGGTCATTTGTTCGGTTCAGGGAGGGTTTTCCGTTTTCTTTAACCCTTTCACACACTCTCCTCACTCAACTCACTTTTTCATTTTCAACCACACCCTCGTTTTTGTTTTTACCATGTGATAAGCTGATTTGCACCCCATACTTCATACCCCCTCTCAATTTTTACCTCAGCGCACCCCAATCAAGATCCCATGATACTTGATTCTGCTCACCTAGACCTAGGGACCCTCACTTTTAAGTTCCTATATTGTCGGTGGCTCCGGGGAAGATCATGCTGGGTTTAGCAGATCATAGGAGTAATTTGAGAGTGGACTATTTCGCTCATGTGCATTTTAATCAGCTTTCAAGATGTTGCATTTTGGATCACATGGATTTTTCATCGGAATTTTATGTGTTTCCGGTATAAGTTGTTGCCTGAATGATTTTGAAGTTTATGGCACAGCAACTTGTTCTTTTAAGGTAATACCGGACTCACATAGAGTATCCGTTCGCACACGGTATGAATCCGTAGTCGTTTGCACAACTGTTGATTCAAATGTGTGACCTGCGTTTAGAGTTGGCGTGATTTTAGCTCTAGCAGGATTTCCACTCGATCCTCGTGAAGCATCAGATTGTGATGCCACTACAAGTGTTCCGATGGATTCACTGAGATCCATTTTTTGTAGTGCAAGTGTCCTAAATTGGAAAGATTCTTGGGGGTGAGAACTAGACACACTGTGCATACAAAGAGACTTAACCCGGGGCAGGAGGTTATATTTTCAATACCGACAAACTCCAAATGAGCAGTCAGTAGATTATGTGCTACGTCCCCTTATGAAATGAAACAAATTCCTGTTGGGAGGAATTTGAGTGGTTGGTGGTGGTGTGCATTTGCTTTACTGGGCGAGTAAAGTCTTGTGAAACATTCAACGCATGAATGATCACCTTTTTGTGTGGTTGCCCGGTTTATTTTGCGGTTTGGATGCACTCATAAGGTGTGTTTTCTTTGATTTATCATGTTTTCACATCACCTTGCACTCACCTATTACTATACCCTAGACCTAAATTCTCACATTTACCAGTTGGCTAAAATGTTTTCCTGGGTAGGTGTGGCCGGATCTGGCAAACCATGGGAAGGTATGTCTTTTGAAGTAGTAAGTAACGAGAATTAAAAGAATTTGTAATAAACAGATGCAATCTTTACTAGAGAACTAGTGAAGAGATCGACGGATATTACAACGACTTATAATTAACGTTACAAACATAAAACTTTTTATTTGGGTATTTTGTTTTTGTTTTTCTGAATTTTCTCCCCCTAGAAATAATAATTCTCCCCCTAGAATTAATATTTCTCCCCCTCGACAAAACAAAAGTATTAATAAGTTTTGAGATCGAAGGACGTACCTTATACATCGTCGGAGGGTGGAAGGAGAGTATTTACGATGAAGCTTGATTGAGTTTCGTTGTGCTTTCTTTTGAGAGCGGGTTCTGAATCCGTTTTGATCAGAAGCCATAGACCGTTGAGGACCGGGTTTCAAGCTGAGATACTTGAAAGCCATTTCTTTGAGGCTCGGGTCATACACTGAAGTGTGCATAAGCCATTCTGTTGAGACTCGAGTTATACACTGAAGTGTGTATAAGTCATTGTGTTGAAATGAAATTTTATATATATATATATATATATATATATATATATATATATATATATATATATATATATATATATATAAATAGAATTTGAAAATTTAATTTTATTAATAATAAAAGAAAATTTAACAAATTATATTTATATAAATATATATATGTATATAAGATAAATTAAAAGAAAAAGATCTCTGGTCGAGACTGGTAACTATCCCCAAATATTTATCATGAGTGTTGAATAGGAGAGCTCTGTTTCCAGTCATGTGCCTTGAACAACCCAAGTCAAGGTATCTCAGATTCTACATAAAACAATTAAAACATGTTTGGTACCCAATTATTTATGGGTCCTGAACGATTAGTGACTGATGTTTTATGTAGAATTATTTTATGATGAAATTAGAGCTTTGTAGAACTGCAAGGAGGCAGTTCAGAAGTTGTGGATTTAACGACCCATTGTAAAGATTTGTCAGAGGATTGAATAATCCAATGAGATTTTTCATTTTTGATCCAGTTAGGTTTTACAAACGTTGAAGATTTGGTGGGTGTTTTGGTTTCGCATTTTGAGGAACCTGAAGATTTTGGCTTCGGTGCGGAATTTCCTCTAGAAGATTTGCGACGAGAGAACGAGTGGGTATCAGAGGTTGGTGGGTTTTTGGGAAAAGATTTCAGTTGTTTGGAAACTGGATATGATAAAATCTTTTGATTTGAATTTGTTGGTTTAGTGACGTATGATTTGCATGGATATGGATAGCACGTTTTACATGTGTTTATAAGTTTACCAGATTTATGATAGACTATGTTCTTATGAATACTGCAAGGTGCATCAAGTCTTACAAAAAAACGTTTATCAGTTTGAGTTATCTGTTTCTTTGTAATTTTATCAAAAAATCTTTTTGTTCCAGATTTGTCAGTTTTAACATACACATCACCAAAGTCAGGAGAGTATCGGACGGGACGATAAACAGTTGAATCATAATCAGTTCTGAAAGCCGTTAAACGAGTTTTCACACAGTTAGAGTTATTACATTTATTTTGAACAGAAAAAGAAGAAACGACAGACGGACGAGGACTAGACTTCTTAAGCAGGCTGGGCTTCTTAAGCATACTAGGTCCAGTCTGAATAGACTTCTTGGACTGCTTGGCTCTTGTGACTCCATTGGGCTTCTTGACCTTCTCACTCTGAGACTCTAATTTACTATTGGAAGCATTTAAGACAGGTGAATTAGAGTTTCTCCTCAAGATGATTGGAACTGGGTTTGTTGGTGCTGGTCCTAACAAAGAGGCTTTCGAATTTTGAGAAACAGTATTGTTCGTTTTAGCTTTTAATTCTAAAATGGTGTCCTCTAAATTATGTATTTTGATTTGAAGATTTTCCTTTTCTTTATCAAAGGCTTTTTGTGTTTCATCAATTTCAGATTCTAATTGTACAATTTTCTTTTCTAAAATTAATGGAGGAACATAAAGCTTTGGTTCTTTGATTTGTTTTAACACTTCATTTTCAGGAATGGAAAATTCAGCTGGAGTGATGATTGGAAAATATTTGTTGTGTTCAAAATTTGCTTTCTTCTTTTCGTATGTTGAGTTTAAGGCATCATAATTGAAGCTAATTTGAGCATATTCTTCCTTTTCCCGGTTGAACTTTTCAACTTCTGCTTCTTCATCAGGCATATGAAGGAAGCTTTGCCAGATTCCCAAGTTCATGTAATCGTAGTTATATAATGTTGGAAGAACATCTGCAGCTTTTTCCAGAGGGCGGATGTTTTCTGCTCCAAGACCCACTTTTGACTTGAAAGATCTGAACTCTTTAGGCTGGTTTAATTTTATCGTTTGTTCAGTATGACCAGCTTTCACAATCGTCTGCTCCAGTTTTGAGATGTGTTCTTCAGCATTTTCTTTTCTGACAGTAAGACTGTGTATAGTTGCTGATTGTTCATCGATCTCCTTCTTAAAATCGTTTGTTATGTTTTTGATTTGTTCATTCAATTTTTGAATTTCGATGTCAGCCGTCTTCAACTGTTCTTGGTAGTCTTTTATCTTGATGTCTGCGGACTTCATCCATGTTTGTTGTCGATTTAGTTGATTCGCCAAGTCATTTATCAGCTGCTTGGAGTCGTCTTTATCACTCGACACCGTTTTCATGGTTTTTAGGTTAGAAATTTCAAGGTTTTTTGTATTAATAATGTGATTTAGACGATTGACCTCACTGGTGTGAGCAGCATGAAACGATGACAACTGTTGTTGTAACTCTTGTGTTTTTTGATTCGAAAGGTTATTTTGATTGACTTGAGAAACAAGAGTTTCAAGTTGACGACGAAAGGTTAAATTTTCTGCCTTTAATTTTGAGATATGTGTATTTGATTCATTGGTTGTATTTACTTGTTTTTGTAGACTATTTTGTAATTCAGAAATTTG
Source organism: Calendula officinalis (assembly GCA_963853835.1). Taxonomy (NCBI): domain Eukaryota; kingdom Viridiplantae; phylum Streptophyta; class Magnoliopsida; order Asterales; family Asteraceae; genus Calendula; species Calendula officinalis. The sequence goes on along the minus strand of OY970823.1, from coordinate 34,454,517 downwards.
AAATTTAAAAGCAGATTTTGACGTAGACAACTGATTTTGTAATTCCTTGTTTACTTGAGTTATTTGAAGAGAACATTGACTTAAATCACTTAAATCATTTAAAAGTTGTTCCTTTTCGGATTCTAAAGAAGTAATTTGTTTTGTCAGTTGTGATTTCTCATCACTTTTAAGAAAAAGTTTTTCATTAAACAAGGAATTCTCTGATTTATCAGTGTCTGAATCAGATAGAAAAGAGTCAAAAAAAGAAGAGTGTACCTCATTTTCATCATTTTGTGGAACAACCAGATCATCCCTCAGTTCAGTGGGATTATCAGAGTTTGATGAAAAAATACTGATTATCTCAATTTCCTTGTTGACTTCTTCATTGAATCTGTCAGAACCCTCAGTATTCTCTCTTGGCATACTGCACAAATTTGACATTTGTTCTTCATCTTTAGCTAACACTTTTTCAGTCTGAATTTGTTTATAATATTTGCTATCTTTTATAGCATTTGCAAGGTCTTTATCCATATTTGTGCAATTAGGGGCAAAAAAAAACTTGTGTTTAAAAATGTAAAAATTTTCCTTTTAAAAAGTTTAAAAGTGAAATTGTTTAAAAATCCTTGTGTTTAAAATTGAAATTGTTTAAAAATCCTTATGTTTAAAAATATAAAAAATTTCCTTTTAAAAAGTTTAACCTTTCGTCAATTAAAGATCTCAAAATTCCTTTAATTAATAGACTTTTCCTTTAGTTTTGGCTTATACACAATAACATGTTATTAAATGTTGACCGCCAAAAAGTTTAATTTTGACTTTTCCTTCAAAAAGAGTTTAAATGTATGGTGCGCTGGTATTTTGGGCTTAATAGACTTTTGGGCTTTAAAATTTAATGACAATGGGCTTTACGACTGAATTAATATCGTGAGAATCAATTTTGATCCAAGATCCAATATCGTGAGAATCAATCGGCAGATTTACAATCCTTTACCACTTCGTATCATCAGCGTACAAAAACTTTTCCTATCACAGCTTTACGATCAATTTCCTATCACAGCGTACAAAGAAGCAGATTGAATTGAGAAGCAGATCGATTTGATTCTTTGTTGATTGAAATCTTGTTCTTGGCAAGATTGAATTAAAACTGCTACGTTCGTCAATTGCCGAAGTCCTGTCGAACTGTTGTTGGATTCAATTGTTGCTGGAATCGAATTGTTGAAGTTGATTATGTTGATTATGTGTTAAAAACGATTAGATAAAATCGATATTGTTCAGAGATTGTGTTGAAATTGTGAAATTGCCGAAGTTTGTAAAGTGCCGAACTTCATCTTGGAGCCGAACAATGGACTGGGCCGAACTTAGGTTTGGGCCGAACTTGTGCAGAACTTGCGATTAACTTCGGGCCAACTTCGGGCCGAACTTCACCTATAGCCGAACTTCTCTGTATATCGAACTTGTTCTTGAACGAAGAACGGTACGTAACTTTTAGCTTCAAAAACTTCACTAATTAGATCCTAATTTGCTCAAAACTTAACCAAAATCAGTGATTCAAATCACAAAATGTTAGAAATCACTTTTCTAACAGTTTGATACAATCAAACAGCTCAAATCGGATCAAAAGAGCCATCGATTTTGATTTTACAGTCAATATTTTGAGTTTTCAAGTTTTTCACAAAAATCTCCAAATTGAAGGCAATACTTGATGGATTGGATTGAAATTTGATTCTAAATTGCTTAGAATCAAAGGAGAAACACGAATATCCAATCAAAACATCAATTTCTAACAAAAATTTTGACAATTAAATTCACACTCTTTTTCTAAAAATTTCAAAAACTTCAAATATGGATCAATTGAGCACGAAATTGGATCTATTCCAAGTGGATTGTGCTCTGATACCAATTGAAAAGCACAATAACACTTAATCAATCCATACTTTGGTGTAGATGATGATTTTAGGTAGAAAAGAGATGAAGATGGATTAGGGCTTTTAGTGAGAGAGAGTTAGAGAGATGGTAGAGAGAACAATTGCTGGAAATGAGAATTTGATTAATGGCAAAAGTTAAAGATTTAAGCCTTACATGTTGGTTTTTATACCATGGCTTAAATCTTGGTTAGTTAGGACCATTTTGGTAATAAAAACTAACCTATATACAATGTTACACTTTAGCCCCTAGACTAACTATTACAACATATTTAGTACCTAACAGCTGTAAAACTTATAACTTATGGTATGGACATTAAAAGTTGTGGTGCAAAAATAAACTCTAAAAAAAATCAATATCAGAAATCAATATCATCTCTCCTTTGAACATATAGTTCCAAGTTTTAGTTTATGAAAATACTACTTTATACATTTAAGCTCCATTATACTTCCTTGTTTCAAAATAAATGACGCATGTTTAGGTTTTACGGTTTTTGATGCAAAAGATTATAATGATGATTAAATTAGATTAATTGGATGGTTAGTGGACAATGAGTCGCATATATTTTGAATAAAGTCGAGTTAATAATGTTTAAAATTATAAAGTAAAGGTAAAAAAGTCATTTCACTTTATTAAAGTATATAGTTAGTGGGTGTGGACCTCCTCTTTTTTGCCAAATAAAGTAAGTTTTAGAATATATTACTTATTTTGAATCATCTCAGAAAGTAAAGTGTGTCAGTTATTTTGAATAGGAGGAAATATAAAACACAATCTCAAAAATAAACATCCTGAAATCTAAGTTTTTATATAATACGGAGTATGTATTAAACTGTGTAAGTTGCATATCTAAACTATTGTCACATTACGTCATAGACTTATATTATGTATTGATTGCTACTTAAATATGTCAAATTGGGTCATGTTTGATGCTTATGACCGATTTGCGATGTCGAAAATGAATCCAAAGATCAGTAATTTGTTAGATGTCCGATGGCTCGAAATATTTTGGCGAAGATTAGCCGTTGGTGGTATATTAGTAGAGATAATATTTCCTAAAGTTCATTGCCTTTGTGGGGTTATTTAGGGGGTGTTTGGGAAAGCTTATTAAGGGAGCTTATTAGCTTATTAACTTAATAGTGAAATGTTCAAGGAGGTCCACATATATTTTAAAGTCTGAAGGAACACTTTTCAGCCTTTAGATCAAGGTTGATCAATGGTCTAGATTATATCTTATTTTAAATTGTTTTTGTGCGTGAAGGGTATATCCGTCATTTTACACTTTGATGTAACCTCCATCACTTTGTCATTTCTTCCTTTCCCGCTCTGGATCACGTCTCTTTCTCTCTCTCTCAAAACCTCTCGAAACCGTTCCTTATTTTCCGTCAAATTTCTCGATTTTAAGGTGATTTTCCGGCGATTTCTGGTGATTAATCATTCCTATTTCTTCCTCGCACAATATCAATCGAAGAAATACCTTTTTCGCACGTTTCAATGTCTGATTTAAGATCATCTTCTCCAGTAGAACCTTCTGTTGAAGCTTCCGTCAATGCCGAACAACAATCAGGTCATTTTAATTTTGTATTTTTCTTATTATTAGTTTTTTTACTGTTTTTTGTATACATAGGTTTTCATTTTGTATACATAGGTTTTTGTATATTTCTGCTTTTCTAGGGTTTGTAATCCGTCGATTTTACCTTTTTTTTGTAGATTACTTGTTTTCTAGTGTTTTTTAGTTGTAAATCACATGTGATTTTACCGTTTCTATTGTCGATTATTGCTATCTATTGTGTTTTAGTTGTAAATCACATGTGATTTTACTGTTACTATTAGTGATTTCAGCTTTATTGTGTTTTTTAGTTGTAAATCACATGTGTTTTTTGTGTTTTATAGGTGTTGATGATTTGTCAACTGTATTATCTCAATTGCCTCGTATAAAAACTAAAAGGCCTAGGTCACCACCAAAAACACAAATTGCTGAGGGTAACTCAAAGAAAAATAAAAGGTTTAAGTTACTTAGACGTTCTGATCCTCAATCTGAAATTGATGCTGAAGTTGAGGCTCCAAAAAAATTGAAAATAAAGTTTTCTACACAGGGCGTATCCTCATCTTCAATTCAATCAAAAATCATCCCTGAGGCTGCATCAAAATCAAAACCAGTAGAAGAAAAGAAAGCCAAAAAATCAAAGGCTGCACAAAAACCTAAAACCAAGATTTCCTCTAAAAAATTTCTTTCTATCCGTATTCGTACAACTCCTTCACAGCTTTCTTATGCGATGAGTTCCTTGTCTGATCCTCAAAAAGAATATATTAAAAGCATGGGTTTTGGTTCGTTAATTAGTTTTGACATTCAAAAATTACCTGGAAGGTTATGTTACTTTGTTGTTAATAGTTTTGACCCTGAGAATATGGTAATTAGAACAAGTAAAGGTGATATAAGTGTTGATGTTAATGCGGTTCATGAGGTTTTTGGTATTCCAAAAGATGGGACTGATATTCAGGCATTACCTATCCAATCTGATTCTAAATTTATCGAGAAATGGCTTGAACAGTTTTCACCAGCAAAGGATATCAGGGCTTCCATGATTGTTAATAAGATTCAAAGTTCAACAGGTAAACCTGATCATTTTTTCAAAATGAATGTTCTCATGCTATTTTGCACTACAATGGTTTCCTGTGATGGTAATGGGTATATCAAGATGGATATTTTGAACCGTGTTTCACAAGATATGGATGTTAAATCACTTGATTGGTGTCGATTCGTGCTTGACAATCTTAAATTAAGCAAGAACAGTTGGAATGTTCACAAAAATTTTTATTGTGGTCCTGCCACTCTTTTGACCGTGAGTATATTTTATTTTAATTTTGTTTTTAAGATATAATTTATCAAATCTGTTTATTTATCATTTTGTTGTTTGTTATTTTTTTATAGCTTTTATACTGTGATCGAACCCAACTTGATTCTGTTGCGGTGTCTCGTAAACGTCCAATTTTTAGAAATTGGATAGGAAATTTGTCAAGGCGTGAGATAGAAGAAGTTGCATTGGGTTCCTTTGGATTGCTTAATCTATTGCCACCATATGAAGTTCAAGAAGGAGATGATGATGATGAGATTGATGATAGTTCTAAAAAGATTCCTGAAAATTCTGATCTTGTATCTAAAAATGTATTGAAATTTAACATTCTGTTTTTGACAATCACTTGTGATTTTCTTTTTCTTAATCACATGTGATTGAAGCATTTTTATAAACCATATTGTCAAAGCACATGTGATTGAAAACATTTTTATAATACTTTGTTCTAAATATATATTATTGATCACATGTGATTTTCAATACCATAACTTGTGTTTATTTTTTCTTTTCTAATTTGATATTAACTTTCATTTTTGAAATTTTGTAGGAAATTTTCAAAACACACAAAGATTTGGTTTATGAAATTTTTGATCGTGTTGATGCTAAGTTCCCTCAAGGGGATTTAGCAATAAATTTTGTTAAATCTGAATTTAACAGAGTTTTTAATCTTGCCTTAGTGATTCCTTCTGAGGTATTATCATTTTTCTTTCTTTTTAATTTCTTATAAATGTACTCCAATCACTTGTGATTTGCAGAGTATTATTTGAATTCTAATAGTATTAACTGAATTTTATAGGCTGAAGTTGATGTTCCGAATGTTGAATTTGTTGAGAATGTTTTGGCTGAGAATGATCCTTCAAAGGTTGTTGAGGTTCAGAGTGATGTTATCACATAAATTTTATATTCCTAACAAAAATCACATGTGATTTTATTCTGTAAAACATAGTTTTTTATATAAAAACAGGGGAGTCTATATGCATAACCAAATCACATGTGATTTTGTAATTTAAAAAAGAGTTTTTCATAAAAACAGGGAAGTCTATATGCATATCATAATCACATGTGATTTTCTTCTCTAAATCAGAGTTTTTCATAAAAACAGGGGAGTCTATATGCATATCATAATCACATGTGATTTTTATCTCTAATAGTATTAATTGAATTTTATAGGTTGAAGTTGGTGTTTCAAATATTGAGTTTTTTGAGAATGCTTTGGCTGAAAATGTTCCTTCAAAGTTTGTTGAGGTTCAGAGTAATGCTATTGATGATTATGAGATTCCTGATTATGATGATATTTTGTCTGAATGGTGGTCTCCCAATGTTTCTAAAAAGGCATTGCAGCCATTAAATGAACAAGGATTTTTAAAACCATCCCCACCTCTGAAATCACCATATATAATTAAGAAAACTGCTGCAAGTCCATGCCTTTTAGCTTCTGAATTTGCTGTTGCAAGTGAGCTTTTTGCAGCTCTTGAAGAACGGATGTGAGTTTGTTTACTTTTTTGAATTATTAGTTAATTTTGTATTAGTTAATGTTTATTTATTATTATTTTTTTTATTTAACATTGTATTTTTTTCTTTTCTTCCATAACAGGGAAAACATTTTTGAAACTGCTGATCAAGTGACATTTGCTTCCCGTTTGACTCTAGAGTCACTTACTCCTCGTCTTTATGTTGATGCAAGTGTAATTGATCTTTGGTCAATTATTTTAAATCATGAAGAAAATTTTAAACATCATAAATCTTTGAAGAGAGTGTTCTTTCCATCCACTATATTTGTAAGTGTAATTTTTTTAATATGTATATTTTTGTGTTAATATTAATTATTTTTTGATGAACAGCCTTCCACTGTTTATTCATCCGGTCACCAATATTCTCAAGATTGGATATACAATACTTTTTCATCAAGTATTTGTTCTTTTTTTAATGATGATATTGATAAGCTGTCGTTTGAGAAATTTGATCTGGTAGGTGGATTTTGTTTTTTTTTTATTTTAAATTTCAAAGATATCAATCACATGTGATTTTGTTAACAATCATATGTGATTTTGTTAACAATCACATGTAATTTTGTTAACAATCACATGTGATTTTTGTTAACAATCACCTGTTATTTTGTTAACCACATGTGATTTTGTTATCTAATTTGTGTTTTTTGATTCAAATTTATTACAGGTTTTCTTCCCAATATGTGCTTTTCAGCACTTTTATTGTTTGGTATTTGATTTAAGGAAGAATCCAAGATTTTATATTCTTGACAATAGAACTGTGGATGATTTTGATTCTAAATACAAGCACATATGTGATTTATTTGTAAGTTTTTAAATAAATATTCATCTAATTTTCTATAAAATTATTACATTTTGATAAATATCTAATAAACTTTTTTGTATACAGCTACATTGTTTTTCTACCCATTTAATTGCATATGGTCATCGTTTTGGTGAAGTTGTTGGGAAGTTGAAGCCGCAGAAGTTGGATTTTAAATGGTGCTCTAAGAAGAATTTCACTGATTGTGGTGTTTTTCTTATGTTCCATATGGAAGGATACAGTGGCCAATCAGAAAAGTGGGTCACTGATATTCCAAATGATTTTGAGAAACAAAATTTGATGATGAGAAAGCTTAGGATGCGGTTCGCATCAAAAATTATTACTCATGACCTTAACATTCATGCTTCAAAAATGATTGAAAAGGCTTCTGATTTCATCAAGTCCAACACAAAAGAACAAATCAAGCTTCATATTCTTCATGCCATTTCTAATCGATCAGTTCGTGATAAATAATCAATTGTGTTAAAACAGTTATATATTTTTAAGTTATGTGTTTTGTTATTTTAAAACAATGTACATTGTAGTTTAATTATCGTACTTTCTAGTTTATTTATTCTAATTTTTATATTTAAGTTATGTGTTTTTGTTATATGGCAAACAGTTTATCCAGTTTTTGTTTATTTGATACTGAACTAAAATCACATGTGATTTTATAATGTAAAACAGAGTTTTTCACATGTGATCTTAACTATAATTAATACGAATCACATGTGATTTAGTGACTCAAGAATATGATTTTTGTAAATCACATGTGATTTTTACTTTTCCAAATCATGTTTTTGTGCACTTGATACTGATCTAAAATCACATGTGATTTTGTTTTGTATATTGACTCCCTTTTTTTCATAAAAAACTCTATTTACATTACAAAAACACATGTGATTTGTTAAAAAAATATTTGATTTATTCTTATTAAAATCAATTGTGATTAAAAATCACTACTTTCTAGTGTTTTTTAGTTGTAAATCACATGTGATTTTTACTGTGTTCACATGTTTTATTATTATTATTTTTTACTCTGTTTTTAAATCACTTGTGAATTATTTGGCTCTTTAAGTATCTAAATTAGTGAGCGCAAGGGTATGTTGGTCATTTACGCCGAGTGTTAAAACTAATTTGTGCTTTACTTTTCATCATTCCCGCTCACTTATATCGTGTTTTCATTCTCTCTCTCTGTCTATCTCTCTCTCTTAAAACCCTTTTTCATCTCAATCAATTTGATCGGAATCCGTCGTGATTCAACACATTTTCGCCGATTTGTGCCGTCGTTTACTGAAATTGTTAGTTTTACACTTCTGCATTCAACTTTTTCTCGACTTAGAATGGCCGATTCTGCTTCTTCTCCAAAAAAACCCTCCGATGAAATTCCTGGTAAGTTCAAACGAGATTTTCTTCTTATTATTATGTTTTTTTACTGTTTATCCACAAATACTTGTTCATTTAACTGTATTATTGTATTGCGAACTTTTATTTAGGGTTTCTACTTTATAATCCTTCGATTTCGTACGATTTTTTGTTGATACGATTCACTTAATGTGTTTGTATTAGTAAATCATATGTGATTTAGATCTGTTATATGTTTAAGATAAATGTGTCTGGTAAATCACATGTGATTTTGATTTTGTTTAGAATTTAACCACTGTTTTAAATCACATGTGATATACTTAAATGTTAATAGCTCTTATTGTTTTTGTGAAACCTCTGTTTTAAATCACATGTGATTGCGCATATAATTAGCTTTAAAACATATATTTTGCTTTTAGTTAATCACATGTGATTTAAATCTGTTTAAGTTTAAGATAAATGTGTCTGGTAAATCACATGTGATTTTGATTCTGTTTAGAATTTAACCTCTGTTTTAAATCACATGTGATATACTTAAATGTTAATAGCTCTTATTGTTTTTGTGAAACCTCTGTTTTAAATCACATGTATTTTGCTTTTAGTTAATCACATGTGATTTAAATATTTCTAATTTTAAGATAAATGTGTTTGGTAAATCACATGTGATTTTGATTTTTTTTAGATTTTAACCACATGTTTTTGTTTAATTATTTCCCAATCTAATCATTTGTGATATCTTATGTGTTTTTTTTTCTGTTTGTAGGTGGCGAAAACAATTTAGATATGTTAATAATCAAGTTGCCTATGTTGCAACCGGATGAAGAAATCTCCAAAAAAAGAAAATTACAAGATGAAAAACAACCTGCATGTAACGAGTCTAAGAAAACAAAACCTAGAAAGAAATCGATAGCAAAAAAACATGGACCAATTCTATTTTCTATTTCACCTGTCGAGGCTAAGAAACCAAAATCTAAAAAGCTCATATCCAAAAAAGCCGGAAAGCCTGTATCCAGCATATCCAAAGAGCCTATGTCATCCAACAAAGACAAAGTGCCTATATCATCCAACAAATCCCAAGAGCCTATGTCATCCAACAAAGACAAAGAGCCTATATCATCCAACAAAATCAAAAATCCTATTTCGAAAAAAGCAAAAATTTCTAAATCTAAATTAAATCCAAAACCGAAAAAAACGGAAAATAAATCTGCTGATGAAAACATATCCATGGCTAACACACTTAGATCAATTCGAACTAGGACAACTCCTTATCAACTGTCTGAAGTTATGAATTCTTTGTCTTCTGCTCAACAAGAATTAGTCAAAAGTTTTGGTTTTGGTTCTTTGATAGGGTTTGACATTCAAAAGCTTCCAGGGAGATTGTGTTATTACGTTGTTGATAGGTTTGACCCTGTGGATATGGTGATTAGAACTGATAAAGGAGACATACCTGTCGATGTTGATGCCGTTCATGATGTTTTTGGTATTCCAAAAGGTGGTACTAGTATTCAATCATTATCGTTTAAATCTGATCCCTGTTTTATTAAGGAATGGCTTGATCAGTTTCCGGCAGATAAAGAGATTAGGCCTTCTAACATTACATTTCAAATTAAAAATTCAGTTTCTGCTCCTGATCATGTATTTAAGATGAATATACTGATGTTATTTGCTAATACAATGGCATCTTGTGATAGAAATGGGACAGTAAAACTGGATGTTTTGAATTATGTCTCAAGAGATGTTGATGTTAGTTCGCTGGATTGGTGTTTGTTTGTTCTTGAATGTGCTAAAATCAGCAAGAAAACTTGGGATAGGGAGAAAGTTGAGAAAAACTTTTACTGTGGACCCAGCACTTTTTTGACTGTAAGTATATTCTTTTTTTTGTTTTGTTTTGTTATATATATTTAAAAAACTTGTTTATTAATATTATGTTGTTTCTTATTTATTTTTGTAGCTTTTGTATTGCGATAGAACAAAACTTGATTCTCTTCCCGTTGTTCGGCAACGTCCAATTTTTAAGAATTGGAAGGGATTTTTGGGTTCCCGGGAGCTTAAAGAATTAGAGTTGGGTTCTTTCGGTTCTCTTGATCTATTACCTCCTTTCGAAGATATTGAAAATGATGATGAAGGATTCTTAAATCCTGATGTAAATAAGAGTCCTGAATATGTATCAAAAAAGGTATTCAATTATATTTATATTTGAATCACATGTGATTGGTAATATTTTTAATTTCCTTTTTCAATCACATGTGATTTTTGTATTTGAATTACATGTGATTTTTGTATTGAAATCACATGTGATTCTGAATATTACAACTGCTGTTTCAATCACTTGTGATCTTAGTGTTTGAATCACATGTGATTGAAAACATTTTTCATTTCCTGCTTCAATCACATGTGATTTTGTATTTTTTGAATCACATGTGATATTTGTATTGAAATCACATGTGATTCTGAATATTTTAACTGCTGTTTCAGTCACTTGTGATCTAAGTGTTTGAATCACATGTGATTGATAAAATTGTTTTTAAATTATATTTTTTGTCAAACACATGTGATTTAAAATAGTTTTTCAATCACATGTTATTGAAATCGTATTTTTAAACTGTTTGTCCATCATGTCATTTTTTATTGTTAAACACATGTGATTTTTTGTTAAAATCCCATGTGATTGTGAATATTACAACTGCTGTTTCTTTTTGATTCACTTTGTGAATTTAACTTCATCGTTTATGTCTTTGTAGGAATTTTTAAACAAACTTAAAGATTCAGCATACGAGATTTTTGATAGGACTGATGAAAAATTTCCTGAGAGGAATGTTGCGTATAATTATTTAAAATCAGAATTTAAAAGAGTCTTTAATCTAGAATCATTGGTGTGTGAAGATGTAGATATGGCTCAGAATGTTTCAGATGTTGTTGTTTTCTCTCCTATTATTGAGAGCCAAGCTGATGTTGATGTTTCTCCAAATGATGATGTTGTTTGTGAGGATGTTTCTGTTGAGAAAGAAGATGAAGCTGATGTTGTTCATGATGCTGTTTCTGTTGAGAAGAAAGATGAAGGTGTTGGTGTTGTTTCTGAAAAAGCTGATGTTGTAGATCAGCCTGTTGAGAAGGAAGATGTGGTTGTTCCAGAAGAGTATATTGATGATGATTGGTGGTCCGAGAATGCTGAGACGTTGGATGCTTTGTGTCAAGCTGCATCTGAAAAGGGCGTTACAACAAACAATGTACTTAAAAGACTAAAAAAACCAACAGCTGTTTTGAGGTCACCTTACGTTAATAAGAAGACTTCTTGTCGTTCTTATTTGAATAATAATGAATATGCAGTTGCTTCACATTTGTTTTGCATGACGGGTGATTCTGGGTTAGTTTGTTCACTTCTTAAAATTAGTTAATTGTAATTAATAATTTTTTTTAATTCTAAGTGGCTAATGTTGTGTTGTTTTGTTTCTTTCAAAACAGATCTATTATCTTTCAGGCTTCTAATGATCCGTGTTTTGTTGATCGTTTGGGACTAGAGACTTTGTGCCCGGGATTGTATCTTGAGGCACCTGTTATTGATACATGGGCCTACATTTTAAACTATGAAGAAAAGTATAAAAATCCCTCTGCTCCTAGAAGACTTTTTATGCAAACCTGTCTATTTGTAAGTTTTATTAATTTTTTATTTTCATTATATTTTTATATTTTTTTCTGATTATTAATTTATCTTTTATTGAACAGCAAAACAGTTATTTAGAACCTGATTGCAAAGTTTCAAAGTTCCAGAGATATAAAACTTTTTCAGAAAAACTAGCGGTGTTTCTTGGGGATGATCAAGATAAATTATCGTTCAGAAATTATGATTTGGTAATGAGTTTTTTTTTTTTAAATCACATCACATGTGATTTTTTTAACAATCACATGTGATTTTTATTAACAACCACATGTGATTTTGTATTTGAATCACCTGTGATCGATATCATTTTTCTAAAGCATATTGTATTGAAATCACATGTGATTCTGAATATTACTACTGTTGATTCAATCACATGTGATTTTTAGTGGAGTCTTTTGCATAACAAAATCACATGTGATTTTATTCTGTAGAATAGTGTTTTCAATAAATATTGGGGTCTATATGCATATCAAAATCACATGTGATTTTAATTATAATTAATACAAATCACATGTGATTTTGTAATTTAAAACAGAGTTTTCATGAAACAGGGGAGCATATATAGCTTATCAAATCACAAGTGATTTCATTATCAATCATATATTCTGTAGTTCTAATGATTTGTATTTTTTTTTTACATTTAAATTTATTTCAGGTTTTCTTCCCAATTTATTATGAATCACATTTCTATACATTTGTGTTTGACATTAGAAGTAATCCAAAGTTTCTGATTATTGATAACTTATCTGGAGGCAATTTTAATTCAAGATACAAAAGAATATCATCCTTTGTTGTAAGTTGTATATCAAACTTACTTTTTTATTTAGAATTTTTATATTTTGTTCCTTTAATTAAATCTTTTATTTGTAGCAATATTGTTTCTCGAAGCATCTTCAAAAGAAAAATCATAAAGTTGCTGATGCCGTTTCAAAGTTATCTGTTAAGAGATTAAAGATGCCATGGTTTTCGGACAAAAATTTTGTTGATTGTGGTGTGTTTCTGATGTTGCACATGGAGTTATATCTAGGTCAATCTGACAATTCATGGGATATAGGGATGCCCTCAGATATTTCTAAACAACAGTTGGTTCTTAACAAGCTTAGGATGCGTTTTGCAAGCAAGATTTTAACTCATGAGCTTAACATATTTGCAAAAAAGATAATTGATGAGGCTTCAATTTTTTACAATCAACATTCCAAGGATGAAATCAGACAGATGATACTTGAAGCTCGTAAAAACAGATCAAGTCGAGACGTCAGATAAATCTTTAATGTTTTGTGAAACTTTTTTAATTCTGCATAAACAATGTTCATTTTCAAACAATTTCTGCTTAGTTTGTTTTATCCTTATTTTGAATTTTTAGAACTGATGTATCATGTGGTCCTATGGTATTTTGTTAACATACTTACAATTTCAGGTGATTTTTAGTAATGATGCACTTTTTGATGCTTTTTATGTAGTAATGTATAGAATGCTAAAATCACTTGTGATTTAGTACTAAATCAAATATATCTGTTTTTGTTGACTTAATTCTCTTTTCCAATCATATGTTATTTTGTTATTTTATATAGAGTACTCGTTTTATAATAAAAACTCTGTTTTTTAATATCGAAATCACATGTGATTGTGTGTAGAATCACAAGTGATAGATAATAAATCACTTATGTTACTGTGTTTTTCTGCACTTTATTTTTAAGCAAACAAATCACATGTGATCCTGAATTGAAATCACATGTGATTTTTTACTTTCCGAGTTCTGTTTTTATGCACTTCATATTCAATTTTCATATCACATGTGATTTTTAGTGTAGGAAGCACATGTGATTATTAAAATCTCTTTTATGTATCTGTTGTTCTGCCCTTGATTGTTAATAATCACATGTGATTGTTATCAAGAATCACATGTGATTCTTTTTCTATTTTAAATGAGATAGTTCTGTATTACAAAATTCTAAAAAGTCTTTATTCAAATATAGTATTTCTAAAGTGTTACAGATTCTTTTAATCAAGCAAAAAATTCAAAGTGTAAGAATTTCTTCACTCCTTGTTCACATCGGCTTCAGATTTTGCTTTTTCATCTTGTTCTTTTTGTTTTAGCTTTTCATGATATCTATCACATGTCCTGGTATTGTGATCTGTCTTTTTACATTTTCCACAGATTATTTTCCTCTTGTTGCTTTCCTTAATTCCTATTTCTTTACCACTCATTAATCGTTTATCTCTTCCACATCCTTTGTATTTTCCAAGACTTGGGTTTCCTAAATTATTAGGATCGGGCTGAGGACCGTAAAATTTCTCTATAGTAACCTTTTTGTTTTTTGAAGGTTGTTTTGGCATATCAATTTCAATTTCATTCTTCAACAATTTCAGTTTTTCTAGATATGATTTGAGCTTTTCTTCATCAGTGCTAAGCAGCTCCACGGAATCCTCAAAAACAGATGTAATTTCATTAACCAAATTTTGAACTCCTACATTCTCATTGCCATATCTGTTTCTTCTTGCTCTTAATTCAGGTGGTATTATGTTTCTTCTCCAACGTCTCATTATGTATTCATTAGGGATTTTATCAATATTAGAATTCTTCAAAACCCAAAAAGAATGTCGACATAGGAGTCCAAATCTAAGATAGTGTCTACAACTACACACTAATAATCCATCTTTCTGATTATAGAGTACCTTTGGAATCAGAAAAAATAGTTTCAATGTTAGTAAGTTAAAAATCTCATGTAATTCAGCACACAATCACATGTGATTTTATTAACAATCTCATGTGATTCAACACACAATCACATGTGATTTTATTAACAATCTCATGTGATTCAGCACTCAATCACATGTGATTTTATTAACAATCACATGTGATTCAACACTCAATCACCTGTGATTTTTATTAACAATCTCATGTGATTCAGCACACAATCACATGTGATTTTATTAACAATCACATGTGATTCAACACATAATCACATGTGATTTTATTATCAATCTCATGTGATTCAGTACACAATCACATGTGATTTTATTAACAATCACATGTGTTTCTGTTGTAGAAATCAATTTTTGTTTTAGTAATTATACCTTGTATTGAAGATCACATTCTTTTTCCTTTGAGTTTTCGTTAACAATAGAAATCTGACAATCCTCCTCTGTATTCATGTTATGTAATGAACAATTATATATAGCTGCTTCTATCTCCTTTTGAATGATTTCAAATATTGTATTTGTGTACAATTTTGATGCATGCTCTTCAATTTTCAGTTTGGTGCACAACTTTCTAGTAGTTTTGATGGTCTTTGCATCCATTTCTGCTTGCTTTGATCTCTGTTTCAACATTGCTGAATCAAAGCTCCCCATAAAATTTATTAGATTTGTTCCTTGTTTAATGAAGTTTGAAAAAAATGCATTCTCACTTTCAGACCTTGAAGTTGTTCTCATTAAACCAAACATTTCGGTTTCAATAAAATATGCAGGTATCCAAGTTGATCTAATGTCAAACATATGTTTGAACCAAATATCGTTCTTTAAATCAAAATCAGTCATCAACTTTTCCCATTTTTCCTCAAATTTTTCAGGTTCGATGTACATATTCCAAACAATTTTATCAAATCTGCTTTTGAAATCTCTTTCAGCTTCTAATTCAATTCCCGGAATTGCATCATGTACCTATATCAATAATTTATAGGGGACCATAAATTCTATATGTTTAAGAAAATCACATGTGATCTTAACTATAATTAATTCGAATCACATGTGATTCAGTAGATACTGTGAATCACATGTGTTTTTAGTTACTCAACAATATGTATGCAAATCACATGTGATTTTATAATGTAAAACAGAGTTTTTCATAAAAACAGGGGATTCTATAACAAATCACATGTGATCTTAAGTATAATTAATTCGAATCACATGTGATTTTAGTGACTCAAGAATATGTATGCAAATCACATGTGATTTATAATGTAAAACAGAGTTTTTCATAAAAACAGGGGATTCTATAACAAATCACATGTGATCTTAAGTATAATTGATTCGAATCACATGTGATTCAGTAGATACTGTGAAACACATGTGTTTTTAGTGACTAAAGAATATGTATGCAAATCACATGTGATCTTAACTATAATGTAAAACAAAGTTTTTCATAAAAACAGGGGATTCTATAACAAATCACATGTGATCTTAACTATAATTAATTCGAATCACATGTGATTTTAGTGACTCAAGAATATGTATGCAAATCACATGTGATTTATAATGTAATGACTTGTTAATACCTTTGCTGGCAACTTTTGAGTAATATGCCACATGCAAAGTCTATGCTTAGCAGTCTTAAATACAATGTCAATAGCTTTCTTCATAGATTTATCCTGGTCTGTTACAACCATAATTGGCTCTTTCTTAAAAGTCTTCATGAATGAGTTAAGAAGCCACGTGTAAGTCTCTGCTGTTTCATCTTTTATCAATCCCGCAGCAAAAGTCACACACCTACGATGATTATCTATTCCAGTGAAGGGCACAAACATGAGGTTGTACCTATAAATCACATGTGATTTTTTTATTAATAAACAAATTCTGAAAATGTTATTTCAAAATCACATGTGATTTTTTTATGAATCACATGTGATTTTAAAATAGTAGTTTACCTGTTTGTTCTATATGTTGCATCAAATGACATGACATCGCTAAATTCTTTGTAGTTACACTTTGCCACTTCATCTGCCCAAAATATTGAGTGCAATTGATTGTTTTCAGTCTTGTATTCAAATGAGAAACCTGGAGCGTATTTCATCCTTTCTTCCATTTTATTTACAAGCATTTGTGAATCACTTTCATTTATATAGACATTTAAATCCCTCCTCCAATTCCTGAAATCATCAACTGTTCCATTGACATTCTCTTCACATCCTTTCATATTACTATAAAGAAGATGTGCTTTTGTTGGACCTATGTTTGCATTTGCAGCATTGAATACAAACAATTGTTCAGCATACTTCAAATTTCTACTTTGCCTAGATAAATGCATATACTCTGGAGGAACCAACTCGTGATTGTGTTTATCCTCAAAGCCAACAATTGAAAATTTTGCTGATCGGTCATCCCAAAGAAATCTAACATGAGCCATGCATCCTGTTTTTCTGGTGTGTGTTTTTCTAATTCTTGTATCATTTTCTTCTCCTTCAAGGGTGTCAATAGACACATTCCTTGGGTAACCAGCTCTATCACACCGAACATATCTGTCTTTTACTAAACCTGACCTTGTCCGTTTCTGTGTTGACAATAGTACGTCAAAACCTCCTTTAAACGCATAATTTTTATACATTTGAATACATTCCTCAAGTGTTTCAAACTTTTGCCCCATAATTGGTAGTAGTCCCTCATCTACAATTGGAGCATAAAATATCGATCCTCCTGGTGTATCCATGTACAATGAATTAACTTGTTTTGGAGTGCCATTCCCATCAAAATCTGCGTGTTGATATAATCAATCAGAATATAAATCACATGTGATTTTGTAAATTGAATCACTTGTGATTTGTCCCTTATCAACCTCCCCTGTCTCTAAGCAATCAAATCACAAGTGATTCTCTTATCAAAATCACATGAATCAGTCAACTAAAGCAGAGCAAACAATCACATGTGATTTTGTATGCTGAATCACTTGTGATTTGTTTCTTATCAACCTCCCCTGTCTCTAAGCAATCAAAATCACAAGTGATTCTCTTATCAAAATCACATGAATCAGTCAACTAAGGCAGAGCAAACAATCACATGTGATTTTGTATGCTAAATCACTTGTGATTTGTTTCTTATCAACCTCCCCTGTCTCTAAGCAATCAAATCACATGTGATTTCTATTAGCAAAATCACATGAATCAGTCAACTAAGGCAGAGCAAACAATCACGTGTGATTTTGTATGCTAAATCACTTGTGATTTGTTTCTTATCAACCTCCCCTGTCTCTAAGCAATCAAATCACATGTGATTTCTATTAGCAAAATCACATGAATCAGTCAACTAAGGCAGAGCAAACAATCACATGTGATTTTGTATGCTGAATCACTTGTGATTTGTTTCTTATCAACCTCCCCTGTCTCTAAGCAATCAAATCACAAGTGATTCTCTTATCAAAATCACATGAATCAGTCAACTAAAGCAGAGCAAACAATCACATGTGATTTTGTATGCTGAATCACTTGTGATTTGTTTCTTATCAACCTCCCCTGTCTCTAAGCAATGAAAATCACAAGTGATTCTCTTATCAAAATCACATGAATCAGTCAACTAAGGCAGAGCAAACAATCACATGTGATTTTGTATGCTGAATCACTTGTGATTTGTTTCTTATCAACCTCCCCTGTCTCTAAGCAATCAAATCACAAGTGATTCTCTTATCAAAATCACATGAATCAGTCAACTAAAGCAGAGCAAACAATCACATGTGATTTTGTATGCTGAATCACTTGTGATTTGTTTCTTATCAACCTCCCCTGTCTCTAAGCAATCAAAATCACAAGTGATTCTCTTATCAAAATCACATGAATCAGTCAACTAAGGCAGAGCAAACAATCACATGTGATTTTGTATGCTAAATCACTTGTGATTTGTTTCTTATCAACCTCCCCTGTCTCTAAGCAATCAAATCACATGTGATTTCTATTAGCAAAATCACATGAATCAGTCAACTAAGGCAGAGCAAACAATCACGTGTGATTTTGTATGCTAAATCACTTGTGATTTGTTTCTTATCAACCTCCCCTGTCTCTAAGCAATCAAATCACATGTGATTTCTATTAGCAAAATCACATGAATCAGTCAACTAAGGCAGAGCAAACAATCACATGTGATTCTATTATCTAGATAACTCGAAATAAATTTTATTACCTGATTCATCGGTTCTTTTATCTGTATGATTGTTACTGACAGACTCTGGATTCAGATTCATTGATAACGTCAGTTATTTTTTATTACGATTTTCAGATCTGCGTTCGATTTCTGCGATTTTATAAAAAACGCGATTCGCAGTTTTTGATTTCAGATCTGCGATTTCTGCTGCAGTCGAATCGATGTTTGAGATTCAGATATGACGTTTACGAGTGATTTTTGAAGCTCTCGATTGAAGAAATCGCAAAATCAATTCGAGTGATCCAGCGGAAGAAAGAAGCTGCCGAGTGATGGAGCAGAAGTCGACTGAGAAAGAAGGTCTGAATCAATTTTTGGACGCTTGGACGATAATACCCCTCCGTGTCTAATTCAATGAAATGATCTTGATCATTGATTAGATCTGATCTAATGGCTGTGGATTGTTCCTTGGGACTTTATAATTTAGGTGTACTTCCCTGAACACAACTCTAACTTAATAAGCCTAAAAAAGCTCTAAATTTTGACCAAACCCAGTTTGGTCATCCCTGTCACAGCTGCGCCACATCAGCTTTCTCTCTCCTGATCAAACACATGACCAGACAGCGACCAAATGCCCGTAATGGGTGACCGATCGACTTTTTTTTTTATTTAAATTTCATTAATAATTAAAACATTACATTAAAAATAATTTAAAACATTACATTAAACATAATTAAAAAAACATTAAAAAAAACTACTGGTGGGTTTGTCGATTCCAAATGTGTTCCACCAAATCAGATCTAAGATTAAGATGAGTTTGTTGATTATTGATCTCCCTGATAACTTGTAATACTTCTTCATGTGATCGTACGGGGTCGGCTTCATTATGTAGCTCTTCAGGATGAAAGTCGGGACATATGGCCCTGCCTTTGTCTTTGATAATCATATTATGTAATATGATACAAGTGTACATTATATCCCTTATTTTGTTAACATTTGGGGACTTTGCATCCGTTTTTATTATACCCCATTTTTTCATTAGAACGCCAAATGCTCATTCTACGTCTTTCCTTGCAGCTTCATGTGCTTTCTTGTAGTTCACCCGCTTAACATCATTCGCATTTGAGTGTGAAATGGACTTAACAAGAACAGACCATTCCGGATATATCCCGTCAGTAAGATAATATCCCCATTTGTAAGACACCCCGTTTGCCAAAAAGGGTACCTCAGGTGCTTTCCCGTGTTTGAGATCATTGAAAATATGGGATGCTCGTAACACGTTGATGTCGTTGTTCGACCCGGCGACACCAAAGAACGCGTGCCAAATCCACAAATCTTGTGAGGCAACCGCTTCAAGTAAGATGAATGGTTCGTTCCCGTGATCCCCTCTAACATATTGCCCACGGTAAGCATTTGGACATTGAGCCCAAGGCCAATCAGTACAATCAATGTTTCCTAGCATACCAGGAAACCATGTTTCTCCTCATGAAAAGCGTATAGCTTCGCCACATCAGTGTGAGTAGGCTTTCGTAAAAACTCATCTCCATACAAGTGCATAACCCCTTTACAGAACTCTGCGAGACTATCACGACTAGTTTTCTCACCAATTTGTAAGTATCCGTCTAGAGCATCCGGTACCGTACCGTATGCTAATTGTAACACCTCAAATTTTAATACAAAATATTAGCCAAAATAAAACATTTTATAAATAGAAGAACATCCTCAAATTTGGATTTACAAAAACCTTGGTATGAAATCAGAGTATAAAAGTAGGTGTTACAAAATAGATCATAACCAAGCTAAGACTAAATCCAATCTAGTGTTCTTCTAATCTAGGTCCCGCTTCTCTATCCAAGCGTACCTATGCCTTCGATCCCGAACCTGAGTACATAGCAAAACAAAACAAGGAGTACGTGAGACAAAACGTCTCGTGAGCTACATGGGTTTAGACCCAATGATAATAATAATAACCGAATGACAAACAGACAAACATGTAAGTAATCATCCATCTAACTAGTCACCCTATTGTGACTCTAACACTTTGCTTTCCTAGCAATCATATCTAGTTATCGGGTTGCCTTCGAACTAACTAGAACCACCTTGACTTATTAACCGAAATCCATCGCCATTAATAAGCCTCAAGATACTGGCAAGAGGGATTCGCCCAATCTACCAATACATGCCTTACTCGCCGGACTACCTCCAGTTAGCAAGACTACTATCGTGGTGGAGTCGATGGGAATCCACCCAACTGCCCCTCACACCACACCTCATGACCCGGGGTCCCCCACATCATCACATCATCTCAACATATCATAACTCGATGGTTATGTCAATCTAGCTCTCGGCTATCACGTCTATCATCAAACAAGTTAGTTCAATACAACTATCGGTATAACTAACTACTAACTACTAGTCTACACAATTAAGCAAATAGACCATAACACAAGTAATAAAATGTATTTCATAGGCTATGTACTCAGTAAATTTCCACACGTACTCACCTTAGCAATAAATGCTCCAACCGTGTTCTTGACACCAAAACTCTTGCTTCCACAATTTCACCGACTTTCCAAGATGTCACCGGAAGCCTAATACAATGATCATGCAATGTTCAACATCACAATCTACTAATAATGCATCCATTTATCACTAGATACCATCAACTAACACTTTCCCCCAATTATGGTGATTTACCAAACCCTAGGTTTAACCAACCCTTAAGATTCTTACAAATCATAATCATACACTTGTTTCCTTTGTTAATATACCATCTATTAAGTGTATACACCATTTATATCACCATAACCCATAACCCCAAGAACTAGGGTTTCAACCCCAAGCTTCTAAATCCTTGATCTAAAGCTACAACTACAAAGGATTGAATATATACCTTAAATCTTCAACTAAGAGTGAAGAGTCACAAGATTTGACGAAGAAATCTGCTCCAAATGATGCTTTACACTCAAAATCACCCACAAACTCGAGAGGAAGAAAACTAGGGTTTTGAAATGCATTAAATGAGCTCAAACCCGACTTTAATGCTGCCAGACCAAAGATCACGACGCGAACAATAGTTCGCGTTGCTAACTTTGCGATTTCCATACTTCGCGATCGTTAAGCTAGCGTGAACTATATCGTGACCAAAGGCCAAACTCCCTGGCCCGACTTCCCGATCGTGACCACAAGTTCGCGTCGCGAACTCTCTTAGGCAGCAGGGCTGCACTTTTTCATCTTTGTCTCGACCCGGTTTCGCCCATAACCTTCTCGTACGGTGTCCAAACGACACGAAACCAATTCCTACGTTCTTTAAACGATTTATCCTTATTTATCACATTTTTGTACAATTTATTTATTTACAAATTTCGGGTCGTTACAACTATCTACCCCTTAAGAAGATTCCGTCCTCGGAATCTCATCATAGTTCACGAAATCCGGGTATCTTTTCCGAATCTCGTCCTTGACTTCCCAAGTCAAATTCGGCCCAAGCGAATGCTTCCACTTGACCAACACCAACTCGATCTCCTTATTCCGAAGCTTCTTTGTTTTCGTTTCTAATATAGCCTCGGGCTCCTCGATTAGCCGGTTCGGGCCGTCAACCCGCAACTCTTGCAACGGAATAATATTTTCAACTTCCCCGATAAACTTTTTCAAATAACTTACGTGAAAGGTGTCATGCACACCTTGAAGCTCGGGTGGAAGTTCCAACTTAAAAGCTTGAAGCCCGACCCGTTTCAATATTTTAAACGGTCCAACATACCTTGGACTTAACTTTCCCTTCTTACCAAACCGCATTACACCTTTCCAAGGTGACACTTTCAACATGACCATATCACCGACATCCAAGTCGTATGGCCTTTTCTTCAAACCCGAATAACTTCGTTGTCTATCTTGGGCGACTTTCATGTTGGTTTGGATAATACCGATCTTTTCATTTGTCACCCTCACGATCTCGGGACCCGTGAGTTTCGTCTCTCCCGCTTCCAACCAACAAGATGGAGTTCTACATTTTCTTCCATACAACGCCTCATCAGGCGGCATCTTGATAGTCGAGTGATAACTATTATTATACGAGAACTCGACTAACGGTAAATGTTCATCCCATTTACCACCGAAGTCTAACACACACGATCTCAAGATGTCTTCAGCCGTTTGAATCGTTCTTTCACTATGACCGTCGGTTTGCGGGTGATAAGCCGTGCTCAACCGCAACTTTGTACCCAACTCTTCTTGTAAAGATCGCCAAAATCTCGAGGTAAACCTCGCGTCTCTATCGGACACAATCGATAACGGAACCCCGTGGAGTCGAACCACCTCATCAACATACAACTTAGCCAATTTCTCAAGTGGCAACGTTTCCCGAATTGCTAAAAATAACGCACTCTTGGTCAACCGGTCAACTATGACCCAAATGGCATCGTGACCTCTACTTGTCTTCGGTAAACCTACTATTAAATCCATAGTTATATCTTCCCACTTCCCGGCCGGTACAACTAATGATTGAGCTACCCCATACGGTACTTGATGCTCGGCTTTCACTTGTGCACACGTGGCACACTTAGAGATATACTTGGCCACTCTCGCCTTCATTCCGGGCCACCAATAAACCCGTTTCATATCTTGGTACGTCTTTGTACTTCCCGGGTGAATCGAATACTTCGACTTGTGCACATCATACAACAACTCTTTTCGGATACCCCCGAACTTAGGAACCCAAATACGACCGCCTACGGTCTTCAACCCTTGTGCATTTTCGAGAAAATGTTGGTTCTTACCTAACCGTTCTTGTCTTAACTCGTCTTTTTCCATAACTTCTCGTTGGGCATTTTTGATTCTTTCGATGATGCTCGAGACGACTTCTATACGTGATAAAATTCCCCGGTTCGGTTTTTCATAGACCTTTCGGCTCAAGGCGTCGGCCACTACATTAGCCTTTCCCGCGTGATACACAATCTCACAATCATAATCGGCAATCAACTCGATCCACCTTCTTTGTCGCATATTAAGATCTTTTTGAGTAAACACGTATTGTAGACTTTTATGATCCGTGTACAACGTACACCGAGTACCATACAAATAATGCCTCCACAACTTCAAGGCAAATATGATCGCCGCCAATTCCAAGTCGTGTGTCGTGTACCTTAATTCCGCATTTTTCAATTGTCGCGAGGCATATGCGATTACCTTTCCTCTTTGCATCAACACACAACCGAGCCCTTGATTCGAAGCATCACTATAAACCACAAAATCTTCAATACCATCCGGTAACGTAAGAATCGGCGCGTTACATAGCTTTTCCTTCAACAATTTAAACGCCTCTTCTTGCTTCTTCTCCCACACAAACTTCTCACTTTTTCTCGTTAACTTCGTGAGTGGAATCGCGATTCTCGAGAAGTCTTGTATAAACCTTCGGTAATAACCGGCCAATCCAAGAAAACTTCTAACCTCGGTAGGAGTTCTCGGAGGCTCCCAATTTGACACCGCTTCAATCTTGGACGGGTCAACCTTAATACCATCACACGTCACCACGTGACCTAAGAATTGCACTTCCCGCAACAAAAATTCACACTTCGAGAATTTTGCATATAAGTTCTCCCGTTTCAACACGTCTAGAACAAGCCTCAAATGACCTTCGTGTTCTTCTTCGGTTTTCGAATAAAATCAAAATGTCGTCAATAAACACGATCAAAAACTTATCAAGGAACGGTTTACAAACCCGATTCATCAAATCCATAAAAATAGCCGGCGCGTTTGTAAGACCAAACGACATCACTAGAAATTCATAATGACCATAACGTGTACGAAAAGCCGTCTTCTCGGTGTCGCCTTCTTTCACCCGAACTTGGTGATAACCCGACCTCAAATCGATCTTTGAGAAATAACTAGCACCTTGCAATTGGTCGAATAAGTCGTCAATTCTCGGCAACGGGTAACGGTTCTTGATAGTTACCTTGTTCAACTCTCGGTAGTCGATACACATTCTCATCGAACCGTCTTTCTTCTTAACAAACAATACCGGTGCACCCCACGGTGACGAACTCGGACGTATAAAACCTTTATCTAACAAATCTTGCAATTGGGTCATCAATTCCCGCTACTCGGTGGGAGCTAAACCGTAGGGAGCACGAGCAATCGGCGTCGCCCCCGGAACTAAATCAATTTTAAATTCGACTTGTCTCTCCGGTGGCAAACCGGGCAAGTCATCAGGAAATACCTCGGGGAAAGCCCGAATAATTTTGACGTCATCCATTGACTTATTTTCCTTACGGCCATCTAATACATATGCAATAAACGATGCACAACCTTTCGATATACTTTTCCTCGCCTTAATGGCGGTAATCACATTAGGCATGTGATGTCGTTTCTCCCCATATACATACACTTTCTCATTCTCGGGTGTCCTAATCGACACTATTTTCTTTCCACACAAAATCTTGGCTTGGTGCATACCCAACCAATCCATACCGATAACCACATCAAACGCCCTAATTCCCATGGGAAATAAGTCTACCTTAAATTTTCTACCGTCTATTTCTATTTCACAATTTCTATAAATACATTCAACCATAGACGTTTTCTCGTCGGCTACTTCTATCTCATAAACCTCATCTAACATCTCGGACGGCACATTCAATTTACAACCAAACTCATAAGACACAAACGAATAATTGGAACCCGAATCAAACAAAATATGAGTTGGCAAGGAGTTAATGAATAAAGTACCTGACACCACATCGTGTGCCTCCTTCGCCTCCTCCCGAGTGAGTTGGAAGGATCGCCCCTTCACCTTTGCCGGTTCCACTTTCTTTTGAGCCGTGGACGCCATCGACTCAATTCCCTTCTTCGGGCATACATTGCTATAATGCCCCTTTTCATGGCATGAGTAGCACTCCACATCGGCCGTCAACTTGGCCCTACAATCCCGGGCTATGTGCCCCATCTTGCCACAACTATAACAAGCCTTTGACTCCCCTCGGCATATGCCGGTATGATTTTTCCCGCATCTCTTGCACGAGCCAACACTTCCTTGTTTAGAGAAGCTCGAAGTGAACTTCCCTTTCTTGAACGAACTAGAGCCGCTCTCGGCTTTCCTTTTCTCGCCCACATGGGCCCTCTCGGCAACACGTGCCTCATTCACCTCCTCAACACCCCGGGCGGCACTAATAGCCTCATCAAGTGAAACCGCCCTCTTAACCTCCAACTGATAATCCAACGGTAGCCCACTTGCATACCGAACCACTCTCAACCTCTCATCCGAGTAGGTTTTAGCAACAAACGGGAGTAATCCCGTGAACTCTCTCGAATACTCTTCAATCGACATATCACCCTTCTTAAGGGTCACGAATTTCTCGTGCATCTTCTCCAAATCCCTTTCGGGACAAAATTTCTTTTTCAATCTCGTGGTGAATTCATCCCACGTCATTTTCACAATCACCTCCCTCTCGAGGGTCTCATACACAATATCCCACCAAACCATGGCATCTTCTTTTAACAATTGTGACGCATACGTCACCATATCAACATCCTTACACTTGCTACTTCCGATAACCCTCTCGGTCTCTCGGATCCACCTCATGGTTACTTTCGGGTCCGAACTACCCGTATACACATTTGGCTTACAAGCCATCAAGGATTTAAACGAACAACCTTCTTTCACCTCGGACCTTGCCCTAGCATCACTTTGGCCACCCGTGGAGGATTTCCCCTCCCCGGTGCCACTACCCCCGGTTCTCTCATCCGACTTAGCCTCGGATTCACGGTCTCCTCCCGACCTCTCACGGTCTCCAATAATACGGTGCACTTCTTCGGCCACCGTTCCCTTGATTTGATCGATAATAGTTTGGAGATCCGCCATGGTTACCGGAGTTCTATTAGCTCCGACCTCCGACTCACCCATCCGATGCATCGACGGTTGACTTTCTTGTTCAACCACAACCTCTACATGAGGTATCTCCTCCTCCCGGCCCTCCGGGGCTCTACCACTTCTACGCGTGGTCACCATTTCTTTCAATCAAGACTATACGAAAGACATTAAACATTTAGTACCTTGTGTACAACCAATTAGTCGCATAAGACTCAATATCCATAATCATAGCAAATTTCATCGGTCCTCTAGGTTCAACCCTAAACTTAATATAAAGTCTCAAGGTCAACCTATGATCTTAAGGAATCTTATATTCCTAATGCTACAGTCTAAGACTAGGATGGTCATCCAACCTAATTCACTTAAACTATAGCTCTGATACCAAGTTGTAACACCTCAAATTTTAATACAAAATATTGGCCAAAATAAAACATTTTATAAATAGAAGAACATCCTCAAATTTGGATTTACAAAAACCTTGGTATAAAATCAGAGTATAAAAGTAGGTGTTACAAAATAGATCATAACCAAGCTAAGACTAAATCCAATCTAGTGTTCTTCTAATCTTGGTCCCGCTTCTCTATCCAAGCGTACCTATGCCTTCGATCCCGAACCTGAGTACATAGCAAAACAAAACAAGGAGTACGTGAGACAAAACGTCTCGTGAGCTACATGGGTTTAGACCCAATGATAATAATAATAACCGAATGACAAACAGACAAACATGTAAGTAATCATCCATCTAACTAGTCACCCTATTGTGACTCTAACACTTTGCTTTCCTAGCAATCATATCTAGTTATCGGGTTGCCCCCGAACTAACTAGAACCACCTTGACTTATTAACCGAAATCCATCGCCATTAATAAGCCTCAAGATACTGGCAAGAGGGATTCGCCCAATCTACCAATACATGTCTTACTCGCCGGACTACCTCCAGTTAGCAAGACTACTATCGTGGTGGAGTCGATGGGAATCCACCCAACTGCCCCTCACACCACACCTCATGACCCGGGGTCCCCCGCATCATCACATCATCTCAACATATCATAACTCGATGGTTATGTCAATCTAGCTCTCGGCTATCACGTCTATCATCAAACAAGTTAGTTCAATACAACTATCGGTATAACTAACTACTAACTACTAGTCTACACAATTAAGCAAATAGACCATAACACAAGTAATAAAATGTATTTCATAGGCTATGTACTCAGTAAATTTCCACACGTACTCACCTTAGCAATAAATGCTCCAACCGTGTTCTTGACACCAAAACTCTTGCTTCCACAATTTCACCGACTTTCCAAGATGTCACCGGAAGCCTAATACAATGATCATACAATGTTCAACATCACAATCTACTAATAATGCATCCATTTATCACTAGATACCATCAACTAACACTTTCCCCCAATTATGGTGATTTACCAAACCCTAGGTTTAACCAACCCTTAAGATTCTTACAAATCATAATTATACACTTGTTTCCTTTGTTAATATACCATCTATTAAGTGTATACACCATTTATATCACCATAACCCATAACCCCAAGAACTAGGGTTTCAACCCCAAGCTTCTAAATCCTTAGATCTAAAGCTACAACTACAAAGGATTGAATATATACCTTAAATCTTCAACTAAGAGTGAAGAGTCACAAGATTTGACCAAGAAATCTGCTCCAAATGATGCTTTACACTCAAAATCGCCCACAAACTCGAGAGGAAGAAAACTAGGGTTTTGAAATGCATTAAATGAGCTCAAACCCGACTTTAATGCTGCCAGACCAAAGATCACGACGCGAACAATAGTTCGCGTCGCTAACTTTGCGATTTCCATACTTCGCGATCGTTAAGCTAGCGTGAACTATATCGCGACCAAAGGCCAAACTCCCTGGCCCGACTTCCCGATCGTGACCACAAGTTCGCGTCGCGAACTCTCTTAGGCAGTAGGGCTGCACTTTTTCATCTTTGTCTCGACCCGGTTTCGCCCATAACCTTCTCGTACGGTGTCCAAACGACACGAAACCAATTCCTACGTTCTTTAAACGGTTTATCCTTATTTATCACATTTTTGTACAATTTATTTATTTACAAATTTCGGGTCGTTACACTAGTTGACGAATTGCAGACGTGCACCTCATTAGCGGAGAAGTACCTGGGTTCCCAAGTGCATCATAACGTTGCGCAAATAATGGTACGGTATTAGTGAGATCGTGAACAATGCGTGTAAAAAGATCACGGCTCATCCTGAAACTAGGGGTGTTCAAAACCGGGTACCCGGATTTTCGGATACCCGGATTTTCGGATAGTGATTTTTACTACCCGCATTTGGTACCCGGATTTCGGATACCCGAATTTCGGGTACCCAGAATTTCGGGTATCCGAAATCCGGGTATCCGGAAAAAACAAAATATTAAAATATTTTTCGAATATTTCGAGTTTGTTTCGGATACTTCGGGTATTTTTCAGATATTTCGGGTACTTTTTAAATATTTTTGGTATTTTTGGGTATTTTCTCAAATATTTTGTGTATTTTTTGTATATTTTTTGAATATTTTTTATTTTCGGGTAATTTTTCGGGTATCGGGTATCCGAAAATCTTGAAAACACTACCCGTATTTGGTAGCCGGAATTCAGATACCCGGATTTCGGATACCCGGATTTTCGGATACCCGGATTTCGGATATCGAGTAATTTTTCGGATACCCGGTTTTTCGGATATTTTTGAACACCCCTACCTGAAACGCTTGCGGAAATCTTGCTCGTTATACATCGGATTTTCAGCGAAGTAAGCTGCCACGAGACGGTCATTCGCACCGCCACGGTCCCTATGCACGTATCTTCTAGGAGTTCTAGGAATAGTAGAACTAGAA
The DNA here is from genome assembly GCA_963853835.1 of Calendula officinalis. Classification (NCBI taxonomy): domain Eukaryota; kingdom Viridiplantae; phylum Streptophyta; class Magnoliopsida; order Asterales; family Asteraceae; genus Calendula; species Calendula officinalis. The sequence goes on along the minus strand of OY970823.1, from coordinate 34,424,851 downwards.
CCTTCAAGAAACGTGACCGCCGTTTGTAAAAAACCAAGATGTATATCCCTGTCCTCTTCCTCGTCGCCAAAAATGAAATTAGCGACATTCATTCCATCGTCGGAACTCATTTTTAAGATAGTGAGTGTGATGTGAGTAAGTATGAAGAAAAGAAATGAGAAGTGTGAAAATTTTTTAGAAAAAGATTGGGTATTTATAATAGGGGTGTTCAAAAATATCCGAAAAACCGGGTATCCGAAAAATTACCCGATATCCGAAATCCGGGTATCCGAAAATACGGGTATCCGAAAATCCGGATATCCGAAATTCGGGTATCCGAATTCCGGGTACCAAATACGGGTAGTGTTTTTCAAGATTTTCGGATACCCGATTCCCGAAAAAGTACCCGAAAATTAAAAATATACGAACAATATACATAAAATATACTAAAATATACTAAAATATACAAAAAATACCCAAAATATTTGAGAAAATACGTAAAATATCCAAAAATACCCAAAATATTTGAAAATTACCCGAAATATCTGAAAAATACCCGAAATATCTGAAAATATACGCTAAATATTCGAAAAATATTTGAATATTTTGTTTTTTTCGGATACCGGGTATCCGAAATCCGGGTACCAAATGCGGGTAGTAAAAATTACTATCCGAAAATTCGGGTACCCGAATTCCGGGTATCCGAAAATCTGGGTACCCGATTTTGAACACCAGGGGTAAAAATTAAGTTTGAAAGGGGTGTTGGTGGGGGGAAATATAGGCGTTTGGGGGTGTTTTGGAGACGTTGGAGATCGGCTGGGAACGGTCGACTAGTCGACCATTGGGCACGGTCGACGCGTCGGGGTGGGCGGGCCGTAACGGAGGGGGACGCGTCAGGGTGGCTGAGGTGGAGGGTCACGACCGAACTTTCGGTCGCCGTTACGCACGGTCTTACTCTTATCTTTGGTACCTTTGAAAGTGTAGAAATGCTAAGGTTTTCTTGTCTTTGGTCCTTGATATTGGCTATTTTGTGTTGGCTTTCAGTCACATTCAGGCATCTAACTTTCTTTTGGTTTAAATGCAGATTTAGACCGCTGCCAACAACGCGTCACCACCACCCGTCGGGGGAGTTTTCGAGCCGTCGTGCCACGACGGCGTTGGCACCAGCCCGTCGTGGCTTGCGTCGTGGCGCACACGTCGTGTTTTCGACGGATTCGGGAAGGCGTCGGGGGAGCGTGAGGGCCGAGGGAGCGTATAAAATTGAATTCAAAATTCAATTTTTGTTTTTTTTTTTTTCCTTTATCCTATTTTTTACCTATAAATACAACACCCTCACATTCATAATTTTACACCACTTCTCCCACTTCTTCATTACCTTCATTACCTATTTTCCAGATTTTCATCATGAGTCATAGATCGAACTCCTCCCCGTCAAATGATCACTTCTAAAATTTGTTAAGCACCCGTATCCCGTCACCAGCATATTCGTCAAATGTTGGACAGACTAGCCAGCCCAGCCCCAGCAACGTCGCATCTGGTTCGGGTTCGGGTTTTATGCCGTTCCACTCCACCCCGGCGGTTTCTCGAACCAAGGCGCTGTTCAACCCGGTTTTCAACCCGGTTATCAACCCGGTTATCAACCGGGTTATCAACCGGGTTATCAACCCGGTTATCAACCGGGTTATCAACCCGGTTACCAACACGGTTTCCACCCCGGTTTCTATGGCTCCGGTTATCATCCCGGTTCGGGTTCGGGTTCTGGCTATCAACCCGAATCCCCGCCCGAAGCGGAAGAGGAAGCCGAAGGACAGGGCCCACAAGCGGTTCCCGACCCGGTCGAACCAAGCAGGGGAACGGGAAGAAGAAGAAGAGCTACACCAGCGGTTAGGGAGCCTGGTACGGTAAAGAAGTGGTCCATCCAGGAGGCTGTTATTTTATCCCAGCGGTGGATAAATGCTTTAGAATCCGCAGAACGCGGGAACTCACAATCCGGTGATCGACTTTGGGGGCAGATTGAAGCCGAGTACAACTCAATAGTTGATACAAAACGCACCAGAAGTCAGCTCCAAGGGAAATGGAACAAGATGAAAATGGATGTTCGGAAGTTTGGGGAAATCTATAAACGGTTCGAGTCAAGTCGACAAAGTGGGGCCGGTGACCAAGACATGATCAACGCCGCAAAACAACAATTTTATGACAACAACAGCCGGAGGAACTTTTTGTACGAACAGTGTTGGCACGAACTAAAAGATTACCTCAAGTTTTGGGTAGATTACAACATCATGAATCCCCAACCCACTCCCGTGCCCAACCCGGTGAACCTTGGCGATGACAACACCAACCCGCTCCCTCCCGCAAATATGGAAGGTCTATTCCGTGACGACCCGATCCGTCGACCAATTGGTCGTAACGTTAGCCGGCGTACGACAAGTTCCTCGGATGTGACTTCGTCACGGTATTCAAGTGACGAAACTCGTGACCGTATATGTGAGAACGCCATACTGCAAGCCGACACTTTGAAGACTATCAAAGAAGCGACCGTGGAGAAAAAGATATCGGATGCTTTCAGAGTCCTTCATTGTTCGGTTCCCGATAATTTGAGCCGAAGAGAGCGAAAAGCGGTTTTAAAATATCGCCGGAGTTTATTGGACAAATACGCCGATCCGGACTCATCCGATGAGGGAGAAGAGGAAGACGAGTAGTTTTTTTTTTTTTTTTTTTTTTTAAGTTTAATGTTTTTTTTTATGTCTAATGTTTTTTTTTCTTAGGTCTAATGTTTTTTTTTTAAGTTTAATTTTTTTTTTTTAATTTTAATGTCTTTTTTTTAATTTAATGTAATTTTTTTTTAATTAATGTAATGTTTTTATATTTAATGTAATGTGTTTTTTTATTAATTAAAATGGTGATGTGGAAATGATGATGTGGAAAGGATAGGTTTAGTGATGGGTTAGTGATGGGTAGGGTTGGCACGAACGTGTCAGTAGCGGGTCAGTAAGGATACGATGACGTGGCGCTAGTGATGAGTTTAGTGATGCCTTAGACCGGTGCCAACCCTGCGTCAGGGCGCACGTCGAGCTTGCGTCGAGCCACGACGGCGTTGGCACCGAGCCGTCGTGGCCGGCGTCGTGGCGTATACGTCGTGGCGTCGACGGATCGGGGAAGGCGTCAGGGGGTACGGACGTTGGGAGCGTGTGTTTTTTTTTTCAAAAATTATTTTTTTTTTGTTTTTTTTTTTTTAATATAAATAATTAATACTACACACAACCTCTATAAAAACCCACTATACTCTACCATTTTAAACACACAATCACATACTTCCTCTCTTCCTCTCACAATCACATACTTCCTCTCTTCCCAATTTCCATATTTTTTTTCCACTCAATGGATCCAAACGATGACGCTGATGATTACTGGCAAGATACGACCATACAGTGTGAACAAAATACGACGGATCATGTACACTTGTGTGATATTACACAACATGATTACGGAAGATAACGGCCGCGCAATTTGTCCAATCGAAGAAGACTATACCGCTAACCCAGATAATCACCCACAACGTACATGGCATGAACGGGTTGCAGCACAATTGCGTATTGAAAAGGAGATACGTGATCGAGTTGTGCATCATAAACTTCGCAATGCCTTAATCGAACACATTTGGACCCTCCCGCCGAACTACCGTCAACGTTAATTTTTTTTTTCAGTAATTTTTTTTTTCCGTATTTTTTTTTTCCGTATTATTTTTTTCCGTATTATTTTTTTCGTGTATTTTTTTTAATCGTAATGTTTTTATTATTTTTTTTATTATTAATGTAATGTTTTTTATTTAATGTAATGTGTTTTTTTATTAATTAAAAATGGTGATGTGGAAATGATGATGTGGAAAGGATGGGTTTAGTGATGGGTTAGTGATGGGTAGGGTTGGCACGAACGTGTCAGTAGCAGGTCAGTAAGGATGCGATGACGTGGCGCTAGTGATGGGTTTAGTGATGGGGAAGGGTTGGGAGAGGCCTTAATGATCGTTTATCGGCAGACAAATCGGGGTTATGGTTTTCGGACCTTTCTTTATAGGCTTTGGCATAATGCATTCGGAAAACAAGTTTATCAATGAGTCAACAAATTGATTTGTTAACCCTTTTCATCCATTTTTATGAAAGTTCATAAAGAGCTAATATATTAAGTATTCTTAACATAATATAAATAGGGTTTTGCTAATGACAGCCCTTAGGGCTGTCACTAACATACATAAAAAATTTGTACATTAATTAAAAAAGTAATATTTCTAAAATTCAGGGGTTGTCTTTTGTGTATTTTGCCTTCTTAATGACAGCCCTAAGGGCTGTCATTAGTATTTTCCATATAAGTATATTCATCCGATTCAAAATAAGTGATACACTTTGAGTTTCACGATTTTTGAAGCAAAAAATTATAATGATGATTAAATTGATTAATTAGATGGTTAGTGGGGAATGAGTTTCACACATTTTGAATAAAGTGGGGTTAATGATATTTAAAAATAAAAAAATAAGGGTAAATGAATCATTTTACTTTGTTAAAATAGATAGTTAGTGGATGTGAGTCTCATTATTTTTTGCCAAATATATTAACATTTCAAAATATATTACTTAATTTAAATCACTTCTAAAGAATAAATATATCAATTATTTTGAATCGGAATAGGAAGAAGTATATAAATTCATTTGATATAATATACTTCCAAAAGAAACAAAAACACAGCCCTATTTTCATTACCACAAATAAACAAGCAATGTAGTGTTGCAGACTACGTGATATGACTTTTTGTGATGTCAATCAACTTTTTTATTATTTATATATGTTTATTATTTTAATGTTTTTCTGTTTTGTTATTTCGAAAAATAATAAAATAATAATCATTCCCCAATTTGCCACTTACAAAGTAAAGAGAGGGAATTTTAGGCCAAAATGCATTTTAGTACTCTTAACTTGGCTAACTAGGTTCTCTACTACCCTGAACTATTAAAGGTACAATATGGTACCCTGAACTTGGCAAAATGGTCGATTTAATACCCTGACTCACTAATTTGACCTTGAGTTCTCACGAGATTTGCTTTCAATATCAGTATATTCAGATGAACGTATATTTTTATTCGGTCAAAAGCCCTAACGAAAGTAAGTCAAGCGATAAATGTGATCAAATTAATGAGTCAGTGTACTAAATCGATCATTTTGCCAAGTTCAGGGTACCATGTTGTACCTTTAATAGTTTAGGGTAGTAGAGGACCTAATTAGCCAAGTTCAAAGTACTAAAATACATTTTGGCCAAAATTTTAAAATAATAGAAAAGGACAGAAAACCTGATATGCAAATCTAGTACCCAATTAGCGCGCCCTGCTGCCTGAGTCGTGTTGCGATTCACGCTATAAAAATCTTTATTCCTTTTCTAACTTTTATCCATATTTTAAAGGTTATTTATAATAAGGGGGCGTTTGGTTTGTTGGAATCCCCTGGAATTAGTGGGAATTGGAATCTAATTCCAGAGATTCCTGCGTTTGGTTCCCTATTTTCAGGATGGAATTGGAATCCATGGCACCAAAACTTTAAGGAATTCATATTCCTTCCGACTGCCAGACCTCTCCTTCACCTAATCGGGTGTTAATTGGATTTCCGGTTTACAGGGTCGGGTTATAACTGAACCCGGATACCTCAACCAACCCGATTCAAGTTCGGGTTAATCGGGTATCTTATTTGGGTTTCGGGTGTATTGTTCGGGTTACCTGATTTATAGTTATATCATTCGATTCGGTTGACGGGAAAAAAAAATCGAATTTGTTCGACCTGAAACACGAACCATATTCGGTTATCGGGTATAATTTTTAGGGGTGAGCATTTGGACCGAAAAAATCGAACCGAACCGAAAACTGACCGAAACCGAACCCGATAATATTTTTTATCGGTCTGGTTTCGGTTTTGAAAATTCATTGTTTTCGGTTTCGGTTCGGTCTTCGGAAAAGGATGAACATTTGGCCTAAAAAACCCGAACCGAAACCGAACCAAACCAAAACCGAACCAAACCAAAACCGATAACATGCTATCAGTTCAGTTTCAGTTTTGAAAATACATTGTTTTCGTTTTCAGTTCTATCGGTTTCTGTTCGGTTTTTGGACCGAGCTCACCCCTACTAATTTTAATACATAAAAACCAAACCCAACCTAACTGACGTGAAACCCAAATAACTCGACCGAACAACACCCCTAGGTGGTTGTGGAGTGATGGAACTACATTTAAATTCCAATTCCTAATGACACAAACCAAACACAAAAGGCAAGGAATTGAATTCGAATTCAAATTCTTTCGGATTCCAATTCCATCCCAGATTCCAATTCCACTGGAAAACATTCCGCGAACCAAACACCCCTTAATAAGGGTTTTGTTAGTGACAGTCCTTGTATAAAAAGTTTGTACATTGATTAAAAAAATAATATTCTTAAAATTTAGGGGTTGTCTTTTGTTATCATTTTCTTTATAATAATAGCTAATTGCTATCATAAGACATGCATTAGAAATTTTTGTATTTAATTATAATCAATTTTTGAATTTTAAGAAATATTAACTCATAATTCATTATACAAGTTTTGATGAACTTAAAAGACAACCTTAATCAAAACTCTATTTTAAAATGTATCATTAGAAAAATATTCTAACAATTTATCAATATTTATAACTAACTATTGTTATTATTATTTTCTAATTTTACTTTAGACTAGAGGAGTAAGACCACTCATAACGGGTGATTAAACTCAGTTTGGTGACCGTTGTCCCATCAGTTTTTTTTATTTCGACTAAACACATGACAAAATTCAACCAAACTTACGTAGCAGTGATCAAACTTACAACCAAATCTTAAAATTAATTTATTTTAGTACATGTATCACTTACCATGTCTGAGGTATTGTTAGGTACTAGATATGTTGTAATAGTTAGTCTAGGGGGTAATAGTGTAACATTGTATAGAAGTTAGGTTTTATTACCAAAATGGTCCTAACTAACCAAGAATTGAGCCATGGTATAAATACCAAGATGTAAGGCTCAATTCTTCAACTTTTGCACCATTAATCAAGTTAACTTTCCTGCATTTGTTCTCCTCCTTCTCTCTACCTTTCTCTCTCTAAAACCCTAATCTCTCTCTTCACTTTCTAGCCAAAATCATCATCAAACACCAAGAAATGGATTGAATACATGATCTTATGCTTTTCAGGTATAAACAACTATTACACGTTGCAGATGACCTCCATCGAACGCCCATATGACCAAACCTTTATCATATGTGTATGGGGACGCGTCGCTAAAACCATATGTAAGGGGAGGACGCGTTGCATATAGGGCGATGTTGTCTGTGCTACCTCCCCTTCGAGTAGTTTAAGTACAAACGTTAAAACTTAGTTAACTTGTAGAAAGGCATATTTCAAAAAGTTCTAATAATAGCTTTTGACAAGAATGTGTTTCATTGTTATAGGTAGTGTACGTGTTGTTGATGATTAATGTACCGTCTTTTATATATTTATTGGATGGAATTTATTATTTGCGTAGTTTATCTAAACATTTTTTTATCCAAAATTTTATATAAAAATCATTCATTTACTAAGAAAACAATAGTGAGAAATATTATGAGTTAAACTTATAAAGTGGGTAAACTTTTATTTCTCTAACCGTGTGATGATTTACCATATAAGATACTATGGATTGATAAGTTGTGATTAAATAAGGATTAAGCAATAATAAGTTTGTGATTTGGAAGATTGAGATGGAGAGAATTGAGAAAATTATGATATGAACATTACAAATTATACAAAGCTTGGAAGTAATTAAATTAGACCTAAATACTAATTACTAATTACGACTAATTACAGAATAGACTCTAGACTGTTGGTTATAATAAATATGATCAACAAATACTTTACCCATGATAATGAATTGAGTACAAGCGAGAATGTGAAAGTATACTATTGTATTTAAATCACTAGTTATAGAAATAAGAAATTTGCGATCAAATTATGGCAATGCATTGATTGGTTTTGTTTTACTAAGTTTAATTTGCTATTCTAGCTAATGGAATACTTTCTCACTCAATTTTATTTTTGACAAATTAAAAGATTATTATTGAAGGTGGTGTTCCAGTTAGCTTGATTAAAACAAACACTTTTAGAAGAAGAAAAAATATCATATTATATTAATATCACGCACCATTAAAAACACGGTTTGTATTATTGTTCATCTTTATTAAAATATATTTTAATCGATATCAAATAACTAGAGACAAAACCTATTTAACGTTCAAAACCTTTTTTATATTTCTACAAACAATCAAATAACAAATAATATTGATGTCTATTTATGTGTTTACTCATTTGATCAAAATGAATGTTAAAATTGAGCTACGTACGATACGAAGAAAGAAAATTAATGAGTTACATACATCACCATGTGATGGGTAATGTTGATTCCTGACTTCGAAACACTCCGGATCAATTGGTTCCTGCGTCAGGTGCCTGAAATCACGAAACAACCCTAAGTCAGATGCCCTCCGGAAGACATTTCCGGGAGGACACTCCGATGCTTAAGTAAGTTAATATGGTCGACGTGATGTCTGATGCGAATTGAGAATAAGGAATTATAGGTGACAATAATAAATGATAAGTATTCAATGCCTCCTTAACCGAGGTTTACCTTCTATTTATGGGGTTCACGTTTGAGCGGGAAAGGAAGACAGTTCTTAGGAGCGGGAAAATAAGATACGGCCTTTGATCCGTATCTTTCATTACCCTTCGGTCCACCACCTATTACCTGCTTGCATCCACCGGACCATAGCATCGGTCAGCGTCAGACCTTACCTCCATTAAATGCGAGCATGGCTCGAGGATAGCTTTCCCATAAAACCTGGACACGCTTAATCGAATGTCTTTGGAACTTGTATTTTAATGATGACAACGTTACGCGATTAGCTCCGGACCGTATGCGAACCGTCCGTCCTTCCGGGCGTCCGGTGTCCGTATACTAGAGGATTCGTACCAAACCTCATTAGGTAACAACAGGAAATTAATATAAATAACAAACATTAATGTGATTTCTTAAATAACAAATATTATATAGTGGTATAAAAACATTATTACTATATTTAATTAGTATTTTCTTGTTAAGGGTGTCATAGCAGAAAACTGGTACATATCGATCAGAATGATAAACCACAAACGCTGGAAGAAATTCTTAAACTTCACAAACTTGCACTTTAATTACTTACTACTGCTGCTTTCAGCCTTTCATTACAAATCTAAAACCTTTGATTATCGAAACTAACAAAATCCAACATACATATATGTTTCATCTGGCTACTAATTAAAACAACCACTAATTAAAATCCCTGCTTCTTTTCTTAATTTCTTTTCTCTTTTTCCATTTTCTGTTACAGCAGTGATTATGATCAATTATTTAAATCATCATAATTATAGCAACAAGAACAACTCGATATACGTCAAGATCGATGATAATAATGACAATTAAGGGTAACCAGATTCAAGAAACTAAGCTAGTTTAAGTTAAAAATGTAGCTACATATATATATCTACCCATTTATTTATAATTTGATAATGGATATGATGAAATGGGTAGAATTCATTTTCTTTTCAAGACTAGAAAGCAGCTAACTTGATCATCAAGAAAGATGCGGCGGCAGCGGCGGCGGTGTTTGCGACGGTGGTAGCTGCGGCGGTCGCTTTCTTTTCTTCTTCTCGTAGCTGATTCCTCTTGCTTTAGCTTGAGAATCCCTAACTTCACGTAAATAAAGTCTGACAGCGCGTGCTCCAAACGGGTTAGTCTCCGGCTTCCCGCCGTTTTCTTCATAGGCTGCCCGGAGACGGCCGATGAGTGCATCAAGACTGCCCCACGCCTGCCGGAGCGGGCAGGGGCAGGGCGCCGGAGGGTTAGGGTGACCGAAGAATGGACAAAGTTGCGTATGAACTTTTGTCTTGCCAAACTGGTCAAGGTACCTCAAGAATTCAAGCACATGTGCGCCGCTGCACCGGGAAAGATTTAACGGCGGCCGGTGGTTACGGAGGTACTGCCCAAACGTGTTCCAGTCACGGCGTTTTTGGTTCTCGTAACGGCTGAGAGTGGTGGCCGGAGAAGGATTAGAAGTGGAAGAAGATGAAGGGGACATATTTGTGTTGGGGTTTGTGGTGATGATTGAGTCAACTTCTTGTAGTTGAGGAACAACATGATCCATGGTAAAAGAGTGATATTTTTCCATTTTGATGAATAATTGACTCCAAAAAGATAGATCTAGACTTGGATACAAACTAGGGTTTTAACTTCTAAGTAAACAAAAAGTAGATATATATTCAAGAAACAACAAACCCTAATTATAGGTCTTGATAGTTCCCTAGGGTTTCATCAAGATTCTTGACATATGAAGATGAATACATATGGTGTTGATCAAGATTTCCAGATTTGGGATTAATGAATCTTTAAGCATGAAAAAGGGTTGGTTTTGCAGTTTTGTTGGATCAAAAGGTGTTCAAAGAGATTGGCAGAAATGAGCAGTTATTTTTCATTCTTTTTACCTAGAAAAGGGTATACAACTTCAAGTACCAGGAGAGAGAAATAGAGAGAGTATATATGGAAAATGATGGTGCAATTGTCCAAAATAAAAGGTTTGAAATTAGGGCTTTTGTGGAAATGAAAAGAGGTTGACAGTAAGCTTGGAGATGATGGATGATGGTTGGGAAAAGAAGTGGACTTCAATAAATATGCTACTATATATAACTAGAAAATAAAAGAGAATATTGTGGTTATTTGCAAGTCCATGATTATAGATACGAAAGTTTATATTGATTTATATTAAACTTATTTTTTAATTCATTTAATAATACACACGTATTCAAATTAAAAGATGAAATTGAAGAAAGAATTAACAAATTATATATATACATACATTATTTTTATGTTTAGATGATGAAATATGAATATTTAGTACGAAGAAATACAATTTTTCTGTAAATATTAATATGACCCAAATTTTAGATATATGTTGCATGCAAAGTGTTAACTTCATGTTAATTAACTAAGTAAAAATTTGTTATTTTGAACTTGTGTGACAAATTTATAAGCGATCATCTCATCAAATTTACGCTCACGTTCTAACTTTTTTTTTTCCTTTTAAGTTGAACACCATTTTCTGTTTTGTACAAAACAGTGAACTACATCTTTTGTTTAAGATGCTTCGATCGTATGCTTTTGATTATAATGTGTTTCATTTTCTTGTAATAAGCAAGGAAAAGCTAACTGCCATGTTTTAAAATCAGATGGTAATATTATGACATCTAGATCTATAAATGTTGTTTTTAAAATAATTGATTTTCAATTTAAAAATAGATAGTGACGCAGCTTGTTGCTCGTTTGTCTTCCTTTTCTATTTAAAAAAAAAAAAGATCTTTATATTTATTAATGAAAGGTAGTCAATTGATCTAAAACTTCAAATGCATCTTATATATGTTTTTTGAACGGCAAATTGTACTAAAAAATCTCGCGAGAAACTAGAAACAGAAAGAGAATTACAATATTAAAAACCCTCGGTATGGTGTTAAACTTCTTCTCCTCGCAGTATTAATACTCTCACACCGAATGCTCTTAGAGCATTAGGTGTGGTGGCTTAAGCCACTTCGCCACCTATGCGCCACATCACCATTTCACATTTCACATTCAAAACCCCAAATACCCCCTCTACCATAACTTAACCTAAAATATATTTTTTGGACCCACTAAAATACCCCTTACCCAATAAAAACACCCAAAAAAACACTCTCTCTCCTCCTATTCGCTCGTTACTTCCGTGGGTGGTCCGGCTTGGACTCTCACTCACCCCACATTGCGGTGTGGTGGCGGTGGGTTTGAGCTCGCCAAAAGGTGCCACATAGGCAAAAAGGTGATCCGGCGGTGGTGGCTTCGCCACTGCACCGCTTCCTCTTAGCTTCGTGTTTCTATGTATGAGAATAAAACAAAAGGCAATTATTGCACAAATATAATTAATAGGCTGGCCCAAAAATATATATCTCTCAAGACAAATCTTTCACAATCACATTTGTAAATTAAAGTGAGTGGTATTGGGTTTTGTTTTGCTCGTATCCTATCTTCATGAATTTAAGTCCGATTTAGGAATCGCTAAAATAAAATATTTATAGATCAGTAAGATTTAGTAACTATTGATAGTATATCTTACTTTTATATACGAAGTAATTTAAACCTCGTCTAGCTATTTGCATTAACATAGATAACTACGGAGAATTTAACTTAAGTAGTTTGCATATGATTTAATTTATTGTAAGAAAATTTAAAGAAAATGGACAATCCTACCTTTAAATAATAAATATGACATTTTTATATTGGGAGCTGATTCGTACAGAGCAATTTTTATCCATGTAGAGCAATTTTATATCAAGAGACAATTATGTCCCTACTTTCCTTTTATCATATTTTTCATTTCATCCCTCTCATTAAGGGCATGATTGTCATTTGATATGAAATTGCTCTGCATGGATAAAAATTGCTCTGTACGAATCAGCTCCCTTTTATATTGGAATAAAATTATATTTAAGGATAGAATTGTCCATTTAATTTAGGTTTCCTTGTGGGAATAAATGTATTCCTTATACAAATCACCATCCAAAATGAAACTCACGCGTAACTCTTCTCGTCTGTAAATAATAGAATCGAATAAACGAGATAACTCCATCGTTCTCGGCGATTTTAATGAAGTTAGATCTCTGGATGAGAGAAAGGGTACGCAATTTTGTCAATCGGGTGCAAATCACTTCAACGACTTTATCTTAAACTCGGATCTTATTGACCTTCTGATGGGGGGAAAGAAATTCACTAGAATGACTCGGGACGGCGATAAAATGAGCAAACTAGATCAAATTCTTGTTTCTAATCATTACATCAATCTTTGGCCGAATGCACTTATTGAAGCCTTGCCGAGGGAACACTCGGATCATTGCCCTATTATTCTTAAAAGTTCCATTGTAGACTTTGGGCCCATTCCATTTAAATTCTACAACTCATGGCTTCTTCACAAAGATTTTACAGCTACTTTCCTTGCCTCGTGGTCTAGACCGGTCGACTCTTCAAATCCTTTGATTTTGTTCAAAAACAAATTGAAAAACCTTAAATGTGATCTTAAGGAGTGGAGGTTAAAAGTAGCCACTGAGGAAACTTCCAATCTTAAAGGGCTCAAAAATAGAGTGGATCACCTTGATAACTTGGCGGAGATTAATACCCTCACCACTCTTGAAAAAGAAGAAAGAAGTAATTGCATGAAAAATATCGAATTCTTAGAGCATTCTTTGAATCTTGATCTAAGGCAAAAAGCAAAAGTCAAGTGGGCCGTCGAAGGGGACGAAAATTCTAAATTCTTTCACGGGATCCTGAAAACCAAATCCGCCAACTCAAAGCTTAATGGAATTTCTATAGAGGGATCATGGGTCACCAGTCCATCCATTATTCAAGACCATGTCTTCAATTTTTTTAAGGAAAAATTTGACAAATCCTCCACCCCGAAGCCTTCCTTTATAAACCCTCTTTTCAAAAGGATATCTTTAATCGATTCTTTATTTCTCGATGGTCCCTTCTCGGTTGATGAGGTAAAAGAAGCGGTTTGGAATTGTAGCGGTGAAAAATCTCCCGGCCCGGATGGTTTCTCCTTCAAATTCATTAAAAAGAATTGGGATTCTATCGGAGATGATATTTTCAAGTTTGTCAAATTCTTTGAAACAACGGGGTCGATTCCGAGAGGATGCAATTCCTCTTTTATTGCATTAATTCCAAAAACGGAAGACCCATTAACATTGGGTGACTATAGACCGATTAGTTTAATTGGTTGCCAATATAAGATTATCGCGAAAATTTTGGCTAACCGACTTTCTAAAGTAATTGATTCCGTGATTAGTGAAGTTCAAACCGCTTATATCTCAAAAAGGCAAATTATCGATGGGCCTCTAATTGTTAATGAAACAATTTTGTGGGCCCGGAAAAAGAAGAAAAAAGTCATGTTCTTTAAAGTGGACTTTGAGAAGGCTTTTGATTCCCTAGATTGGAGCTTTCTAGACTCAATCATGAAGCAAATGGGGTTTAGTGATCATTGGAGAAATTGGATTCACGATTGTCTTAACTCGGCTTATGCTTCCGTTCTTATTAATGGCTCACCTACAAAGGAATTCAAAATCAATAGAGGGCTTAGGCAAGGAGATCCATTATCTCCTTTCCTTTTTATTATTGCAATGGAAGCCCTCCATGTTTCTTTCCAAAGCGCTCAATTTCACAACATATTTAGTGGCATAAAGGTGGGATCGGGCAATACCATTATCTCCCACCTTCAATTTGCCGATGACGCTCTCATCATGGGAAATTGGTCTTTGGAAAATGTTAAAAACCTCTCGAGAATTTTAAATTGTTTTTTTCTAGCTTCCGGGCTCAAAGTTAATTATTCCAAAAGTAAGCTTTTTGGAATTGGTGTTCCAAATTCGGCAATTTCTAGCTTTGCAAACATTCTTGGATGTCAATCATCCCAATTTCCTACCACTTACCTTGGCTTACCGGTCGGCTCAAGCATGAATAAAATAGGTAATTGGGACCCGATTGTCAATTCTTTTAAAAGAAAGTTGTCTAATTGGAAAGCAAACACTCTTTCGTACGGTGGTAGACTTACCCTTATTAAATCCGTGCTTGGGAGTCTTGGAAGCTACTACTTCTCTCTTTTTAAAGCACCCATTGGTGTCTTGAATATTCTTGAAGGTTTGAGAAGGAAATTCTTTTGGGGTGGTAATGTGGAGGAAAGGAAGATTTCTTGGGTTGCTTGGGATAAGGTTATCACTCCTAAAAAGTGTGGTGGCCTTGGCATTGGTAGCCTCCGACATGCCAATCAATCCCTTCTCATAAAATGGTGGTGGCGATTTCGGACGGAACCAAATGCCCTTTGGTGCAAAGTGATAAAATCTATTCATGGTATAGAAGGTAATAAAAAGCCTTCTCTCGGGGCCGGCCCGTGGAACCAAATCATGGATCTTGAAAAAGATTTGGCTAATTATCATATTAATATTTTCGGGTTATTTAAAAAAAGAATTGGAAATGGTCATGACACTAAATTTTGGCATGATATTTGGATTGGCGGATCTAGTCTAAAGGAGGAATTCGGTTGCCTTTATGATCTAGACACAAAAAAATCTTGTTCGGTAGCTGAAAAATTTCACCCGAGCAGTCACTTAACGTCTTCTGCTTGCTCTCTGGCCCATCATCCTCATGTGGGGCAGGCTCGCCCTTTGTGGGCTTGGAGGCGTCAGCCCAACACCACTCTTGAAATTGAGTCCCTAACAATTATTAATAATTTGTTATGCCAAATGCCTCCTTTTTCCAATTCTGAAGACTCTTGGATCTGCACTATTGGGCCCACCTCAAAATTTATGGTTAAGGATATGAGACAAAGTCTTATGCACGGTATGGATCACACTGACTCGGGTGACATTTTTAAATGGAACAATTTGGTCCCTGGAAAGGTAAACATCCTCGCATGGCGATTTGGAAAACATCGCCTCCCAACGAAAATCAACCTTGACAAGAGAGGTATTGACTTAGACTCGGTCCGGTGCCCCGTTTGCAATGACGATCTTGAGGACGAAGAACACATTTTTTTGCGATGCATTGTAGCAAGAGAATTATGGGCTAAGATTATTTCTTGGTGGAAAATTCAGTGCCCTATTCCCACGTCTATTACCGATGCTTTTTCTTTTGCAGATTCGGCCCCTGTTCCCTCAAGTGATAAAAAGCACCTAGGAGTTGTAGTTCTCGCCATTTATTGGGTGTTGTGGCACTTCAGAAACGAGATGGTGTTTCAAACCAAGAAGCCCAAGAAAGACGGTTTAGAAGAGAAAGTCAAGTTGTTTTCTTTTATCTGGAATTCGAAAAGGGGAAAAAATGTTACAAAAGATTGGTTAGATTGGTGTTGTAATCCCCTAATCCTTTAACTTTGTATGTCTCTAATCTAGCTCCTTGCTAGATCTTTCTCTAATACAATGCTGCTGTTCAAAAAAAAAAAAACGAGATAATTGTTTTAAAGACAATAACCGAATTAATGGTAAATAATTAGATCACATTTAGAGAAATTGAAAATTATGATTTTGTTTCCTCACCAATCAAACTTTTCTATTGATTGACAATACGTTCAGCCATATTACAAATTTGCCCTCTCTTGTCTCCCACTTTGGAGAAATAAACTTACCAATATATCTCTCTATCAGTTATGAATATTGAGGTCTTTGCACCTACCAAACCAAGAGTAATGTTATCCTTTTTAATTATTATTATTATTATTATTATTATTATTATTATTATTATTTCAAATATTAAAAAAATATGATAAATTTTTTTATAAATGACATAATTTGGATTAATTTTCTTTTATGATGAGTTATTTTTTACTAAGAAAAAAAATACTAGCATGCTTTAACTTTGACAAATTTTCAGTTATTGTATCATATCACAAATTTATAATCTAACTAGAATTTAGACATGGTTCAATTAACATGGTTCGGTTTTTAGGTAAATCTAAACCGAATTTGAACTTTTGGTTAATCCTAAAACTAAAAATGAACCATCAATTTCTGTTTTGGCCAATTATGTAGGTCGGTTATCTTTGGTTAATTCACTTTATAGTTCAGTTTAAATTATCCCCTAATGCGTTCCCGTTTCTTATTATCCTTCTTATTACTAATTTTGATTTTGTAATGTGTCATTTATTCCTACAATCATTGATCTATTCGTTGCAAGAATAAGAAAAACAAATACGAGTAAATAATTCTAAAGACGCATGAAGTAAAACTCAATAATAGTGGACCAATCCATTTTGATTACTTTTAATTGGGTTTCAGCTAATTTAATCGGATCTAACTAAATTGGGCCCATTTGACTTTTGTACCCCTTCTTTAATTTGACATTAATTTTTGTGCCTTAGAAACTTGGTAGGTTAATTCTAATGAAGGGTAGAATGTCGTTGTTTATTTTTGTATTAAAACATTAATGTGTGATTGTTAAAAAAATTTAATATATAAAATCTCATAAGGTTATTTTATTCTCACAAATGCTTACTGTTTAGACTTTAGACCTTGTGTGTCATTCGAAAACACCATATCAAAAGCTTTCATCGCTTTATATGTCGTCGGGCAGAAACATGAAGATTTTTTATGTATGACTGTATGAGTTTTAATCATAGCTAGTTAATGACTTTCTTTTGTACCAACCATATCCTTAAGCTAATTATTATTTGGGTGAATTACAGTTTTTGTTCCTGACCCATGGCCGATTCGGGGTTTTTGTCCCTAATCTTTTTTCTTCCGTTTTTTTGTCCCTTAAGTTTTTCAAATTCTGTAGATTTGTCCTTCCGTCCAATTTTGACCGTTAAGTGACTAAAAATGCCAAAAAAATAAGGGTATTTTCGTCATCTTTTTCTTTCATCTTCATCCCTCTTCCAAAACACCTATTTTCCTTCTTCAATGTTCTTCATTAACAAACCCTAATCCCTAAATTGATGAACCAATCCTAAACCACCTAATGTTTAATACAAATCGAAGAAATTTCTTCAATTTCTTTTAGTAAATTACTTCAATTGAAGAAATTTAAACAACAAGCACCATCGAAGCATTTGGTGGAGGAACACCACCCACCACCGGTGGAGCAGGTGGTGGAGCAGCAAGTATTGAAGCAGGTGAGGGCGGTGAGCACCATCGTCATCAACCATCATCATCTGGCTTCAACCTTTTCTTCTCCGACGATCTGCACATACCCTTTCTTTTCTGACATAATCATATCACCGAACCTCTACCCACCACCATTCTCCTTCCCTATCGAACCTCCGCCTATTTTCGATCAGATTTGTGCAATGGGGCTGCTGATTTTGTAAGCTAAACATCAATTCCTAATCAAATTTCAATCTTGATCGACGATTTTTCAGTTGATTTGAGATGATGTTAATGAGGGCTTAGGGCTAGGGTTCTTTTATGAAGAGGATGAGACGATTTCATCATCTGGACAGATTAAGAGGCGTATTTAGGCTTGATAACTTCATATCAACAGGTTAAGTGTTAGGATTTCAGATCTCTTGTAATTTTGAGCTTCGTGAATTGAAGATTTGTTCATTTTGAGGTGGAATGGACAGAAATGGATTGGTGATGTTTGTGTATCTGATTTTTATTTCACGGCACATCACAACTCCGACGAGGAACCTCCGGCGAGGAAGAAGACGAGGGGACGAAGAGCAAGACGAAGGTTTCTGGTCAAATCGAAGACATCGAAGCAGTGATTCAAGCTGGGTTGCATCTGCATTTTTGATGAAGATGATGAAGATGAAGAAGATATAAAAGAAAAAGAATTAAAATAGGGGTAATTTGGGGAAATCACCAAAAATATCATCAGTTAACGAAAGATTTTGGACGGAAGGACAAATTTCCAGAATTTGAAAAACTTAAGGGACAAAAAAACGGAAGAAAAAAGATTAGGGACAAAAACCTCGAATCGGCCATAGGTCAGGGACAAAAACTGTAATTTACCCTTATTATTTACTCTTTGTTTGTAGAATAAATATTTGTCTGCATTACTAACCACTTATCATGGAGATAAGCATATCTTATTACATATTCTAATGAAGAATAGTTATTGAATGAGAATTGTAACTATGGTCAAAAGAAGTGTTTTAAGTTAAGTTATGAGTGAATATGTATTTAAGAGTATAAATATTAAATGTAAAATGTTGTTATGACGTAGTGGTAAAATGTCTTGAGTCACCACAACACTCTAAGTAACGTAATAATCCTGAATGAGTATCATCCCCATAACTTATCTAAAGTGATGTTTGTTTGCAGCTTAATGGAACCATTCAGTGCTGAACGCTAAATCATTCAGCATTCAGTGTCTTTTAGCGCATCTGAATAAAGAATATGTTGAATGGGGACAACAAAAAAGTGTTGAATCATTTTATCTTAAAACAATGTTGAATCATTAAGCTAGTCAAAATACTTATAATTTTTTTTCCTGACATTCAGAGTTAAATCATTCAATGCTTAATTATTTTGTTCATATCAAACATCCCTTAACACACTAGAAAATTACAACTTATCCCTCACACGCATATATGTTTAAACATTTATTCTTACTACTTCAAATATAATTAAAGGATTTATCTAACTTATGATAAGGGAAAGGAAATTAGAAATGTACGTTAAATTAACTTCAAAATTTCTTTCATAATAAATAAATGTATTTATTAGTTATTAATAAAGTTTTTTTTTCTAATGAACTAAATGTGTTTTTAAATGAAGTTGCTAAGTTTGAATTTATTAAACTTCCATATCTAATAGTTAGACAACTCATAATTAAGTATAGTTCCATTGGTTAT
Organism: Calendula officinalis; assembly: GCA_963853835.1. Lineage (NCBI taxonomy): Eukaryota > Viridiplantae > Streptophyta > Magnoliopsida > Asterales > Asteraceae > Calendula > Calendula officinalis. The sequence goes on along the minus strand of OY970823.1, from coordinate 34,405,401 downwards.
TACCTTTGTGGCTTTGTATATATCAATTTGATCATGATAAGTGTCGTAATCAATGAATGGTATGAGAATTAGAATTAATGGATTATATACCAAGTATATTCTTGAGGTTTTTCCTTCAAAAAAGTCTTGGGTTCAAGCCTTGTTTGAGGTAAAACTTGGAGATTAAAAGGTGATGGAGCTTATTCGTGATATGTGAAGGGTTCGAGGAAAGACATACTGCCCCTTGTGAATATCACTATCTAGACTCGAACCACAAACTTACAAACTTTCTGTTAAAAAAAACCATCATTTTTCTTTTTATAATTATTCGTAGTAGATTTTTTTTTAACGGCAAGTTAGTAAGTTAGTGGTTCGAGCATACACAGTGACATCCACAAGGGCCAGTATGCTTTCCCTCAAACCTTCCACCTATGGGGAATAAATCCCACCACCAAAGTCCACGACGGGACTTAAAACCATAACACCTTATACTACTAGGCTAGAAGCCTTGGTAGATAAACGTGGCGGCTGCTGGTGTAACTAAAGGACAAAAAAACCCCAATTTTAGGATTGTTTTACTCAAGTGAAGTGTGTGCTAGAAATTGCTTCTAGACGACTCCATTTTGCAGGAAAATTATCGGAATCAATCTCGTTCGCGATTCTAGCGTAAGATTCAATCCTTTCATTATCCATTTCTTTCTTAAATTATTCACGCACCAAAACACAATTAAAATTAGTACAATTGTGATTTGATCGCATTCATGAAATATATTGGATGATTAAGCAATTGAAATTAATTTCGAGTTATTATTGTTACAAGTTCATTAATCAAGGACGCCCGATTTCATCTGTAGCTAGAATTTTATAACTTTGATGTTTGATTCAGTAAATTTGAGTTCTTAGAATACAAAATTATTTTCTGAATCTATAATATTGTTCTTCATAACACAGATTACAAGTAGGTGATTTGTGCTTGTAATTACCAGTGCTAAAAGACAAAAAAATGGCACTAGTTCAGACAAACGGGCCCGATGGTGCGGTGTTCAGTGAAGTGGACATGGGCTCGTCTGACAATTCGGGCTCAACGGTTCGGGCCACTGTTGTTCAGGCTTCCACCATTTTCTATGATACACCTGCTACTCTAGGTTTGGTTCATTTTCCTCATCTTCCACCATTTTTAGGAATTAATCGCTAAAATGTGTTGTGAAATGGGATTAGAAGGTTGGTAATTGTTTCAAGTAGTCCTTATTTTTGTTGTTGTCCCAATAAACAAATCTCAAAAATTGTTCAATAATAATTAATGGTTAAGATTAATCACATATTTTATACACGGAGATTATCTGACACTCACATAAATCTTAACCCAATTTCTTTATAGAGTTGTTATTATTAATTTATTATTATTATTATTATTTCGTTAAAAAAACAATATTATTTGATAATGACAAGTGATTTTTTTTTTTTTGTATAATCACATGTGATTGTATGTATACTTGATCACATGATGTTTTTTTTAACGAAAATAAGTTTCTTTAAAAAAATGTTAGTGTCGAATGACCAAAATAACCCTCTATGTATAAAATATGTGATTAGTCTTGACTACTGATGATGATTGATCAATTGTTGAGATGTGTCCCTGGAGACTAGTCAAAAATTAAGGAGTATCTTGAACACATCTCTTATAAGCTTATTAATTTTGGTTAAAAGAAGGGGTAGATCGGTAATTTTGTTGCAGTTGATAAGAAACTAATTTATTTTTTAAAAATTGGTGTTTAGATAAAGCTGAGAGGTTGTTAGCTGAAGCTGCTTCATATGGATCTCAATTAGTTGTGTTTCCGGAAGCATTTGTGGGCGGGTATCCCCGCGGGTCGGATTTTGGTGTCACAATCGGTAGTCGGTCACTTAAGGGTAAAGAAGATTTCCGCAAGTATCATGCTGCAGCAATTAATGTACCTGGTAAAACCATTTTAATATTTTTTATATTTATGTAAAAATAATAAAATTTATCATCAAAAAAATATTTTTTTTTCTCTTATCGTTGTGTTTGAGAGTTTTTTTGTGAGAGATTGATGTAGAGATGATATTATATGTGACGGATGACGTGAATCGCCTTTTGTCCAAAAAATTTGTTTATTTTTTTTAGGCTATGCAAGTATTGAAATTTTTTGCCATTTTTAGTACCTTGAACTTAGCTAACTAGGTATTTTACTACCCTGGACTATTAAAGGTGCAACACAGTACCCTGAATTTGACAAAATGGTCGATTTAGTACCATGTCTCACTAAATTGGTCTTGTTTTCTCACATGATTTGCTTCTAATATCAATATGTTGAGATGAATGTATATTTTTTAGTCTGTCAAAAGCTCCAACGAAAGTAAGTCAAGTAAGAAAACACAATCAAATTAATGAGTAACCTTTAATAGTTCAGGTAGTAGAATACCTAGTTATCTAAGTTGAGGGTACTTTTTCGCAAACTTTTTTCATTAAGAACACCTATGTATTAATTAAAACTTTTGTATAAGGCGTCGAAGTATGTATCTTGTGTCATTTTACCAGTTTTGGACCAGAAATATGGCAAATGACGGAAATACCCTTATTTTGATTAAGAAAAATAATTTTAATGATAAATGCAGGTCCTGAAGTTGACCGAATGGCAGCAATGGCGGGAAAATATAAAGTATTTTTAGTAATGGGAGTAATAGAAAGAGATGGATATACTCTTTATTGTACGGTTTTATTTTTTGATAATCAAGGTTGTTACCTTGGGAAACATAGAAAACTCATGCCAACCGCTTTGGAGCGTATAATTTGGGGATTTGGTGACGGGTCAAATATACCCGTTTTTGATACTCCGATTGGGAAAATTGGTGCTGCAATTTGTTGGGAGAATAAAATGCCGTTATTAAGAACAGCTATGTATGCTAAAGGTTAGCTTTATATCCCATTTATTCTTTCTTAAACGCTCCATTTTGACCCAATTTAGGTTAAATGGTCCATTTTGACCCAAACCCATTTGACCCACTTAAAAATGGCCAAAATGCATTTTATTACATTGAAACTAGGTCTTCTACTATCCATAACTATTAAGATATACCATGATACCTTGAACTTGACAAAATGGCCGATTTAGTACCCTGACTCACTATTTTGGTTTTGTTTTCTCAAAGATTTGTTTTTAATATCAATATATTGAGATGAACGTATATTTTTTAGTCCGTAACGAAAGTAACTCAATCAAGAAGATGTGATCAAATTAAGAGCCATGTTACTAAATTAACCATTTTGTCAAGTTCGGGGGTACCTTTATTAGTTTAGTAAAAGACTTAGTCAGTCAAGTTCACGGTATTATTGAAGGTATAACATGATACCTTGAACTTGACAAAATGATCGATTTTGTACCATGTCTCACTAATTTGGTCTTGTTTTCTCAAATGATTTGCTTTTAGTATCAATCAATATTATTAAGATAAACATATATTTTTTAGTCTGTATAAAGCTCCAACAAAAGTAACCCAGTGTGATCAAACTAACGAGTCATGTCGACCATTTTATCATGTTCAAGGTACCATGTTGTACTTTTATTAGTTGAAGGTATTAGAGGAGCGGTATTAAAACATGTTTATGGTTGAACAGGAATTGAAATATATTGTGCACCAACAGCCGATTCAAGGGAAGTTTGGCAAGCATCAATGACACATATAGCCCTTGAAGGCGGTTGCTTTGTCTTATCTGCAAATCAATTTTGCAGAAGAAAAGATTACCCACCGCCCCCTGAATACGTCTTCATGGGCTCAGATGAAGAACTCACACCTGAATCGGTCGTGTGTACAGGTGGCAGTGTTATAATTTCGCCATCTGGCACTGTTCTTGCGGGACCCAATTATGATGGCGAAGCGCTTATTACAGCTGATTTAGGTATCTTGTTTCTAATTTTGTTTATAATATGAATTAGAGGTTGCAAAATGTACGGGTTGGGTAACGGGCCAATTTTTTTGTAGAGTATATTATATAAATTGTTTATGTGATATTTCGATTCTTATGTTTCTTCCTTCCTGACTTTTCTCTGCAATTTTTGTCCTTGTGGTCTCTAATTTCTGTAAATTTGGTCCCTTAGCCACCTAAAATGACTGAAATACCCTTCTTACTTTTTGGAAATTTTTAATCACATTTTAGTAGGGGTGGGTGCGGTGCAGAATGGTTTTCGGTTCGGTTTTCGGCCCACCGTACATTTTAGTTTCTGCATAATGTACATGTCAAAACTAGTAATTTCTTATAGAGTATAATACAGAAATAAGAAATTGTCCATATGGTTTTTTAGATTCTTAAGTTTCGGGCCTCCCAACTTTTTTATGCAATTTTTGTCCCCAGTTGTCTCTAATCTATATGCAAATTTGGCCCCTTAGCCACCTAAAATGACCGAAATACCCTTCTTATTTTTAGGAAATTTTTAATCGCATTTTAGTTTACCTTTTTAATCACAACAACGGAAAAGAACACAATAAAAAATTCAAAAGAATAAGACAAAAAAGTATTTTAGTCATTTTAGGTGGCTCGGGGACCAAATTCGCAAAAATTAGAGACCACTAGGGACAAAAATTGCAAAATAAGTTGAGAGGGCCGAGATTTAGAATTTCAAAAACTATAGGGACGGATTCTGTAATTTACTATGTTCTATATGTCAGTTGGAGCGACCCAAAATCATTATTTTTATTCATTTTCTTCAATTTTATAAATAATTAACGTTTTAAATATGATTACGAAAACCATATTTTTTTAGGGTTTTTCTAACGTATGCATCTGTGACATGCGATAACGTGCATTTAATGAGGTGGTAATTACCATTTAAACACAAAATTGAATTTAATGCTTCTTTTAGAATGGTCATATTTAGGAAATTATCACCTCATTAAATGCATGTTATCATATGCCCCAGGGCATACGTTGGATTTTTTTTATATACTCCCTCCGTCCCATTTTAAATGTCCAGTATACTATTTTAGTTTGTCCCACAAAGAGTGTCATTTCCTAAATTTCAACCAATCAAAAAACATTTAAGTGGGAAAGAGAAAATTTGATTGATGACATTATATAATTAATGCACTTTTCTTAAACTGAGTGCTTTTTATAGTGGACACTTAAAGTGGGACGGAGGGAGTATACTAGTAGTTCAATGTATTTTAATGAAGTGATATAAAAGTTTTATGCATTTATATATATTATTATCAAATTTTGCAAATAACGTTTGTCTAAATTTGTTATAGATATGGGAGATATTGCTCGTGCAAAATTCGATTTTGATGTTGTGGGACATTATGCAAGACCCGAAGTACTTAGCCTTATTGTGAAGGACCATCCAGCAACCGTGGTCTCGTTCACATCCGAACAAACTGACGGCTCGCACAAATAAAATTCACGGGCTAATTAATGTAAGACTTACTTACATTATATATATTATTCGGCTTGTTTTCTTGCATCTGTTCATGTTACTGGAACTCTTTATTATTCCCATTGTAGCTCATGAAAAATTCTCCAATTACCATATTACCCTCGGGTTAATTGTGAAATAAATCAATCAAACCTTACTTTCGGGTTCTATTTGCTTTGGTTTTTCTTATTTAATACGAAATAGACGATCTTGACCCTTTCGGCAATCTTAATTACCCAAAATTCATTTTGGTAACATGAACTTGACCAATAGTCGATTTAGTACCATGATTCACTAATTTGGTGTTGTTTTCTCACTTTAATTTTTAATATCAATATATTGAGATGAAGATATTTCTTTTATCTCGTCAAAAACCCCAATGAAAGTAAGTAAACATGATCAAATTAATGAGTCAGTATTAAATTGATATTTTGTCAAGTTAATGGTACTATGATGCAATTTTAATAATTCGAAGTAATAGAATGCTTAGTCAGCCAAATTCTGAATGTTAAAATGTATTTTGACTATTTTAATTTGTATATTGTATTATATCAACAAAATAGACACATGATATTACATTATATTACCAATCTACGGTCAACTACTTGACTCGTAACGATATCCAAACGAAATAATTTCTTAGTGCGAAATTTACATAAAAGATCCAAAGTCGATAGTTTCTCGAGAAAGATCTGAACCAGAAACTATACGATCTCTTAGATCTTTAATCATTTTGTATCTCTCCATTTCATCTTCATACTCTTTCATTGTAGACGAACACGAGAACCCTAAAAGTCTTTCTTCCAAACACTCGTTTAAGTCCTCACTCTCGTTTTTCAAATCAAGTCCGAATTCCAACTCGATACAATCGGAGATCCGTCCGATCACCTCGTTATTTACAACTTCGCCCTTGTTATTCTCGAACCATGCTAAACCCCCAATTTCTTCAATAAGGGTGTTTTCGTCATTTACCACTTTATCCTTGTCGTTCTTCTTGTTATCGTACCATAAGGAATGTATAATTTCCTTTGCGGTGGTTTTTATGTTTGTATCTTTATCTTCACCGCTCTTGTTTTTGCTCTTGCTCTGATACCATGTTAAAATTTTAGGTGTTCGTTTTAAACTGTCTGAAGCATTTTCACCTTCTAGAAGCTCCTCGAGGTCTTGTACAAGAACGTCCATTTGTTTATGTTTATCCTCGTACTCATGTTTTGCGTCTATGAGCTTTATTTGTACTCGTTCCTCACGTAACATATCAGCAACACGAAGCATTTCTCTCTCTTCTTCCATTTCTTCACGAACTTTTTCCGATTCTTTCTTCAATTCTTCGAGCTCGATTCTATCTTCTTCAATATTACGCGCCATTTTTTCACATAATTGCTCCAAAATCTCGGTTGCTTGTTTCTCCGATTCGGCTTGTTTTATCGCGTTTGCTAATGAACTCTTTGTATTCGCCAACTCTCGACCTAATTTCTTGTTCATTCGTTCGGTTTGTCGTCTCAGTTTCCTCTCGGTCTCCAATTCCCGTGATATCGTTTTCACAGCAAAACGAATCTTGTCTTGCTCTTTGGATTGGTCATATGTTACAATTTTGTTGTTGTCGGATCGTTGTTCTTGGATTAATTTGTTGATTTGAGATCGGGCCTTGTTGAGCTCGTGATTTAGCGTGGAGGCTAACGAAATGCCCGTTTGATGGTTGTGATTATTTGTGTTTGCGGTCCAAACATGAGTTAATAGTTTGAGTAATTCTTTCGATACGGTGAGTGAATGCTTGATTTCATCTAGACCGTGAGTCGGTTTTACCATCGAATGGTCTCGGTTTTTGATCTCGGTTTCGGTTTCTATCACACCACAAGGTCGAGATTTCCCCTGACATGGCACAATTAAGATAACAATCAGATATTTGGATCTTGTCAAAAATAGCATGTTACAAAAATAACATAAAATAATATTAATGAACTCTAAATACTATCATTATAAAAGATGGATTAATATGTTTTTTCTGTTTAAATATAAATATTATATTCATTATGCTCAAGAACATACTTGAGAAAAAATCAAAATAATATTGTAAATTTAACGTTCAAGAGATGGTGATTAAGAAAATGTCGGAAAATTGAATATAGTTTATATATTTTATTTTATGTTGTTATTATTAAGAAATATTGTCACTATTATGGAATAAATATTTATTTTATAAATCAGTTTAATGATACTACTTTTTTCCTTCTGGAGGCTGAAATATGTATAATGTATACCATGTCATCTAAATGTCGTTTGTGCGTTTATTTATTTATTAGTTTCAAATAAATTTTATTTGAAATAATATCAAAGTGTTATACTTAATTAATAATAATATTAGTTTCAAATATTAATTTTATTTATTAACTAATGGTTTGTGCGTTTATTTACTTATCTAATTTTGGTATATATCGTTGTGTATACTTTGTTTTATGTTTTTATTTCGACAAGTGAAATAAGTTTAACAAATATGAATTAATTCAAAGGCATACTATTCGATCTCGACATATATTCTTGATACACAGAACCTTGCAAATTGTTTATTATGAAATACATTATTATTATTGACTTGTAAAAATCCATATGAATTTTTCCCCTTATTTTAACACACTACTGTATAGAACGATTGGATACCGTTGAAACTTTAAGCTATATCAATTCACAAATAAAGGTTTTTTAATTTTCTTTTTAATTTTATGAACCTCTGTTCCATTTCTAACCAGTAATAGTCCGGTGCACTAATAGTAATATCTTTTACCCACTGGTTTGATTTCTCATTGGACAAATATTTGTGAGGTGTTAAGAAAAGATTTAGGAATAACCACAACAATGATAACATTCTATATATCACAAGCAAAACTTAACAACTTTATTATAATAGAAATATTCTTTAAAAAATATTCTTTTATTCAATTTTTTAGGTTTTTGTGTTACAATAGATTTGAATATATAGAGGCTGACGGCTGACCCCACTACTTGCTGTCTTTCTGACTTATAGGACAAGGGGTTATGCGCAAAACTTCAAATAATTGATACTCGATCCATTTTCAAAATATATAAAGATTCTCATTTATTAAAAATCAATCTGTAACCAATATAATCTGTATAAAATAAACATTTTTTTTTTCATTTAGATTATGTAAATTTTAAGTATCTCAAGAAAATTAATAGTAACTAATGAGGATCTAACATGAACTTTTAGTTATTAGACACATAAACTATCGCTAAAACAACTTCTTGGCCACCGATTTTAAGTACTAACTATATAACGCATTTGTATCTTGCATAAATAATTAGTGACGTGAATATACTTTAAATGAATATGAAGAAAATGTATGAAGAAATATAATTTTTCTTTTTAAATTTTCAGTCAAATATTTGTGATGATTTGTAAAGAAAATGAAAACAGCATTTACTATTTATACATAAATATATAATACTATATTATTAGTAAAATACAGTTATGGTATATAAATAGATAAAAAAAGAAAATATAGGCCCTAGTTGATTTTAATTGTTAAGAAACTATTCTACCAAAATTTGATTTTAATTTAATTAGAAATTATTTTTCTTTGAGAACAATAAATAAACTTGCATGCATTTGAAGTAATTTACAACTATCGATTAATATCTTAACACTTTATTGCCATCCTCAGAGTAACCATTAGCATTTTTCATTTATAAATTAATATTAATCTTGACTTAAGAATATAAAAGTTGACATTACCTCAACTGGCTTTACATCGTAAGTCATGGGCAATCCCACAAAGCTAGCATCTTTCTCCATAAAGCTAGACGGATGTTTGTAGTGTGGATTTATTACCTACAAAACATTACAATTATATGGTTATCTATCTATCATCATCAATGTCTAAATAAATTACTTTTTCAATATATAAATGCTATTTACATAAAAAAAAGATGAATTTAATTAATTTATGTTTAACCATCGTAGTAACATTTTTTTTTAAACGGCAAATCTAATCTACTTCTAATTACCACTTATATTCACGACGAAACTCGAACTCCTGACCTCAAGGTTAAGAGGCAAACATCATACCGCTAGGCCAAAGACCTTTTGGTAACCATAGTAGTAACATAATTTTGTATTTTTGTTTAATATGCTAGTTATTATTAAAATTGCATTACATAAAATACAAAAATATGTTAATAAGTCAACCCGAATGTTATATTTTATAAGTTTCTTGATTTTTTATTAAGAAATGATTTTAAGCATTCCAGTATATCAAGGTTTTCATTAAACTTTATGCTAAGTGAAACAATCGTTTTTTAGTAGAAATGAAGTTGCTTGAAGGTAAATATATTGTTTTGTTAGTAATTTTGTAATAAGAAATAAATAAATAATATGCGCATAAAATATACGTATATAAATACTATAAATCAAAGTTGACTAACTTTAAACAAACCTCGGGAGCTGAAACACGACCAGGGGAGCTGCGATTCTTGTTCCGAGATCGATCGCCATTCGTAATTGATTTCTCGAACGCTTGATTCACTCGATTCTCACCTCCCGATTTACGCAATGTCGCCGTCCCCAGTTCATCTTCTTTGCATTTCTCATTTCTCGGTGAATCAGTTTTTTCGACCAAAAACTGCAACAAATTATTGTTCGTAAACGACGACGAAGAAGCTGTCGGAAACCGACGTTTTCTGATCTTGCATGGCATCTCTGAGTTCCCGACTTCCATCTGCAAATTGAAGGTTTGAAGAAATAGAATTTATGGGAAAGAGAGAAAGAAGAGAGAGATGCAGAGAAGGTGTTTGATGAAATGCCAAAGAGAAGAGATGGCAAATACATGAATATAAGTCTGAAAATGGGAACATGCATGTGGAAATGGACGGCGAGGATATTGGATGAGTAGATGGTGCCCACATTTATTACCATTTTATATTCCTCCTAACACGTTATATTGTTTTAATGTTTCTAACAATTATTGGATTTACACAATTGTATATATTCTTTTATTTTTGCAACATTTATTCATATAACTATTCATCAGCCAGCCACAATAGGATCTTAGCTTGATTTATGTACATTACCTTTGATAGAAACTCTTGTAGAATTCGTATTAGAATAGTTGTGGGGTACTTACTTAGACTTACATGTTTAGGAGTCTATAACTTTCTATGTTTATTTCTTGATTGATATTTTCAGTTGATGCATGTTTTTTTTATATTATGGTACATTTCTCTCACATGTATATACTTGTTTGTTTTTAGGTATGCACATGTACACATTCTTATTTACACCTATATTTTCTCTTTCATTTTATCAGATGTTTCTCTGAAATCAGTCTCTCTACATTCAGGTAGAGGTATGATTGTCTACACTCTATATCTTATATCCTCATAATCCTCCTTTAAAAGAATTGAGTATCTTTCTTGTTAATACAACTATTGATCTTTAACATCGCGTTGATGTGATAAAAATTGAAGTGTCAGTACTGATAACGATCAAGAGTGCTCTTAGACTGTGCGCAATGGGTTACCAAACCCAGTTTGATCACCCCTGCCACCTCTGCGCCACATCAGCTTTCTCTCTCCTGATCAACCACATGACCAGACAGAGACCAACTGGCCGTAATGGGTGACCGTTCGAAAATTTTTTTTATTTTTTTTTTAAATTTAAATTAAAAACAAATACATTAATATTAAAAAAAAAACATTACATTAATAATTGAAAAAAAGACATAAATAAAAAAACATTACATTAATACTAAAAAAAACAAACTATCAGTCCAAATTATATTTGGCCCTGATTTTTGCCTTCCTTGTCAAAACCCACTCAAGAGTTCTGCCGGTGAGGTGATCATGGGACGAATTGTAGAATTTCATGTGCTTGAGCTCTTGGTTATCTTTTTGTATCTCCATGAAATCAGATATGTTTGCTTTGCGAAAGTCAAAAAATTCGTCTGTGGCGTCTTTCCAATGCCCGACTAATTCCTGAGCCGATGATGGCGGGGGGGCACCGTATTCTAAACTTTGAGCAGCTGATGACGATGTTGCTGCTTTCTTCTTCGCCTTGTCCCGCCCCATTGGTCGAGGGGGTGCAACTTCCACTTCTTCATCATAATGATCCTCCTCTTCTGGACCAACCCCTGAACCTTGCGCATCTGATGATGACGAAGTCCTTGATTTTTTTCCCCTAGCCTTCGCGAACATCGCCAACTGTGCTGGGTATTCAACCTCCTTCCACTTTGGATGGTACTTCAAAATTCTCCAGACTCCACCTCTGTGAACTCCCCTGCATGTTGAGCACTAAATTCACCACAAGCTCGCTCGTACAAAATTTGCTCGTTCGCGCCACTTGGGTTTCTTCGTACGAGGTTGTCATAAATATAACAAAAGTTGGCAATTTTAGGACGAAGCCTATTCTTCCACTTGCAGTTTAGTGAGTCATATGTTCGGGTCGTCCCACCCATTTCACTCGCAAAGCGAACTAACACATCGTGCCAAAATCCACATTTAGCCCTGAAGTTCGACTTAACGACATTTTCGGAAGTGTCGATCCAAGCCTTGCATAAGCCTATCTCTTCAAGTTTCGTCCATGTCGCGCTTCCGCCGGTCACCCCCTTTGTCGGTGGTTGACGCCTTTTTGGTACCTTCTTTTTTGTTGGCGCTTCAACGGGCTCGGGCTCGTCGGACGACTCGGAAGACTCGACATCGAGGGGCATGGCGGGAGTGGCGGGGGAACCACTTTGTGTTCGTGGTTGGTAGTCGTATTGGTCGAGCCCGGCGAAAGGATCAAAACTTTGGTGGTCGTATTGATCCCCACCAAAATAAATTTGATAACCTTGTTGTGGTGGTTGTTGATATTGTAGCGGTTGTTGTTGTTGTGGAGGGTATGGTAAGTAGGGGGAGCAAATGGATTATTTTGATAACCTTGTGGGATTGGTTGATTTGTTTGGTGTACGAAAGTTGGTGGTTGAAAGTTGATCGAGGGTGATTGAGAGGGTGTGGGAGTGTTTGCTTGGCGTCGAGATTTTGGAGCCTTGCCTTTGTTCTTGGAGGAAGACATTTTTGGAGATGGTGATTGAGAGAAATGAGTGTGTGTTTGAGTTTTAGAGAGATATGAAAGTTGTGAATTATTTGGTAAAAGAATTGGGTATTTATAAGGTAAAAAAGGAGGTGTTGGTTTGAAGATTATAGCCGTTGGAAAGGGGAGAAAGAGACGTTCAACGGTCGACTTGAACGGTCGACTACTCGACCGTTGGAGCACCCCGACGCGTCGCAGATTCGAGCCCGTAACGCAGGGGACGCGTCGCCGAGGCTGAGGTGGCCGGTCGCGACCGTTGGTCATGTCACGTGTTACGTACGGTCTTATTCAACTAGTCAGATTCACCTATTCAACGCATCGTAACATTTAACTTCTATTTAGCGAAGGACGTTTCAAACGATTAAACTTTGTATCCCTTAATTTTTTTAGTGGTTAACTAAACGCCAAAACCTATTTCAAGAAAATCATGGGTTCAAATCCGACGAGTGTTATCAATTGTTTTATTTATATATTTTCGTGTATATACCTTCTATTCTATGTCTAGTGTCAAGAATCAAAGTCTAGTCATGAACTCAAGGTTTTACTTACATCGTGGTTAAATTGTTATAAATATATATAATCGAATGAACAAATTTTAATGTCGGAATTATAAGAAAGGAGACCATGAAACAAGAATCAATCGTAATGTGCGATAATTGAAGATATATAAAGACAATCAAAAGCAAGTTGCGCAAGAAACAAATACAAGTTGCAATTGATCAGAATAATAAAAGAATACATTCGAATTACTTTAAATACAAAGTCTGAATATTATTTCTTATGTTCCATAATAAAATTCTCATTTACTCTTAAATTTGTGTCCTGTATAAAGTTGTAATTCCTCAAATTTAATAAGATCCATTTAATAAAATAATATTTTTTATACCAATGACACATCAGTAACTATCTTCCAAAAATTCGTGCAAAATAAAAATTATTATGAAATGAAGGAAGTATTGGTTAACAAAATGAAGTCATTTACACAAGTTTTGTTGTAATAAACTTTCCTGATAGCTCTAATTCTTTTGGTATCAAATTGTTAGAAATAAAATATATAGTATTTTTATTCAAGTACATTGGCCAAAGGCTCAATCGACTACTATATGATTTCAATGTATATACATAAATATAAATATAAATTTTATGCGTTTGAAATATATAGGGTTTAATTTATTCTGGAATCTGGATTGAAATAGTAATGGTTATAATCACTTTCCGAATTAGAATTCGACCATATGATTGGGTTCACGAAATTATAACCATTGGATTATTTCTGAAGAATCAAACTAGATATCAGGAATAATTACCCGTTTACATTTAGGTGATTTTGAGATAATTAATATTCAAAATGTGTTTCAAAGTGTATGTATTTTTCGTATATCCTTTAACATAACATTTGCTTCTGTTTTATAAACGAAACTAATTAATGCAGTTACAAAAAGTTAGGAGCTGTTATGAACTTATTAGCGATAAGCGTCTAACCAACTTGTTGATCAAATCATTGAAAGTAGTTGCTCACTGATGCTACTAATCAGCTAGTTGCTCGTTGTTGCAACTTATTAGCTAGTTACTACTACTGCCTTATAAATCATCTTTTTGTTTGCCGCCTTATAAATCGCACCAAAATCATCTTGGATTTATACATGTGTGCACTCCGCACGTCATAACTCGTATTAGCATATGTAACTCATTAAACACATATTATCTTCATTATATTAAAACTGAATAGGTGATGCTAAAATCGCCAATAATTTTGTCTTTTTAATCTTGACATATGACATCATATAAAAATCAATTGAGCTTTTCCTTCATTATTATTAGGGTATTTAAAAAAAACTGAAGAGAATGAGATTATTGACACTGTTATGTCAATTAGAGTGTCAATAAACGCGATGTTAACACTGGCGGATCTACCCTTATACAAGAGGGGTCCAAGGCCCCCACTTGGTGGGGTCCCTCATGTACAAAAAATCTGATCTTTTTAATATTTTAAGAGAAAATTCTTTTATTGGCCCCGCTTGTTAATTGATCAATTATTAGTGGACCCCGATTGATTTTGATCCTGGATTCGCCACTGGATGTTAATTTGACAAAAATTAAAGATGTGAATTATGTCACAGTTAACATGAATCTTATATGCTTCAATCAAATATATTTCAATTCGTTTCCTTCATCTCAACGTTTTTCATGTTCTTGCCCAATTATTGGCTGATTCTTTAAGAATCTATAAATTATAAAATCTGTGACAGCCACTTGAATTCCAGATGTAATTAACCGGTCCTACATGCATGATTTATCAATTCATTCAATAGTGCATCACCTTTTATGCATAGTAACAATCACCAAGATTATATTTGGACTTCTTAACAACTTTAAGGAATAGAGAATGATTCTTTTATGTTGTCTGCCAATATAAAGATTGGACATTTTAGTTGGTACTAGTTTATTCGACTTTTTTCAGAATTATCTTTTCGTCCTCAATGGAGTCTTGCAAATGTTACAATCATAAGACGGATATTTGACGCATAACGGAACAAGAACACGCATGTAGACATGTGGTATAGACGTCACGGCGGTACTTGGACAATTTTTTTGGAGGAATTACTAAAATCAATTGAAGTACAGAAAAGATGCTGATTTGATTATGTTATATTAGTATACAATCAATATTAGTTATCTAGGGTTATTCAAATTCAGTTGTTAACAAAATTGAAGTTGATTTAGGAGTTTAAAAAAAAAAAGCATCTAACAATATTAGAGCAGTTGCCACAACCTTTCATTATATGAGTATATGACTATTATTTAAATGCTCCACTTTTGTAAAGTTTAAATACTTCGTAGATATAATCATGTATTATAGGAATAAGTTTATATATATTGTCATAATTAGTAGTTGTATCTAAGGCTTTTAGTCTAGTGGTATTTGTGAAAAAATTGCTCATGACCTATAAGTGGAGGGTTTAAGAGAAGGTATACTATCTCTTGTGGGTGTCAGTGTCTAGACTCGAACCACTAACATACTTACAGTTAAAAATATAAAAATTAGTAATTGTAAATTTTCTAAAAGTCAAAGTAAAAAAGGGGTCAAAGTAATTTTTTTTTAAAGTCAAGTCAAACTGAACTCCAAACAATCAAGCACAAAAACCCTGCCTTGCGGGCATTTTACCAACTCAATGACTCCGCTACATTTCTTTGGATATTTACAACTCTAAAATAATTATCACAATAGATAATATATTTTTCATTTTTGGTAATTTTAAAATATAGATATGATAATTTACCTTATTTGATAAAAAATTGTATAGTCTACTAACACTGACGATCTTTTCTAATATAGTGGCATTACTCTTTAAAAATTTGTTTATTTTTAAATATTATTAACATCACTTTATTAAAAAAAATAAGATCTATCATTTACTAACTATTCAGTGTAATCTATTTTAACCTTTATTATACTTTATTTTATCTTAAAAACTAAAAATTAATCACTTACTATGATATATTTTCGGACCTTAAACAAATAAATTTCGTCTATATAAAGTAGGGCCGGTACCTCCCCCTGGTACCCAAAGTCATGGTTTGGTTGGGCTTATTTTCAGCCCATTTCCTCTCCTCCAGTATTTCCAAGTAAAATTTTGTAGTTATACCAAGTACAAAGACTGCAAATTAGTGAATTACTAGCCATGAATATCTCCTGATCTAGTAATAATAATGATATCTGAAATAATCTTTTATAAATTAGTGGTTCGATCTTTTTCATAAGTATATATTTACCCCAATGGAAGGTCCAGAAACAACCACCACAATTGTTAGATCACGTACATCACAAGCAAAATCCGACTACTCAAAAAAACATGTTATAAACTTCGAAAATATCACGGTAGTATACGAGTTACACTAGTTGATGAGTGGTCCTACTATTGTACATCTGTGTGCGCCAGTATGAATTTGATACTTTTACAAGTATTATTTTTTTGAACTATTTATTTTAGAATAAAAGCTAATAAACACTTTCTTTCCCCAAATAAATACCGTTAGTGCTTTATTAACGAAATTATTGGATTAATACCATCAATAATGTGTTTAATTATATCCATACATAGTTATAACCCACCGAACATACAAATATAGATCCATGTGTTATAGTCATTATCATGTCTTAATATCTACATTAAAAAAACTTCATTAAAAAAAGTTTATAGCTTATGTTCTATAAGCACATGATGAACATACAATTTTCATTTAGATAGTAAATTATATGTGATGCATATCTAAAATAGTAAAAATCAGAATTCATTAATATTATTACTTACATATTTAAAAATAACCCTCTACATAATGCAACTTAGATGCCTCTATAAAATAAGTTAAAAAACAAAATAAATAAATAAATAAAGGTATAAGCGTGCATACTAGGATTTTGTCGACCCAAAAGAGTACAGGGGTACATTTATGCAGAGAAATGATTCAGCTACTTGTTATATCTGTCATGATCAAATGCGTAAGATAGACATAAATAATATAGAGTACATTTATGCAGAGAAATGATACAGCTACTTGTAATATTTGACATGATCAAATGAGTAAGGTAGACATAATAACATAGAGGGTGATTTTTATACTATATTTTTTGTTTCATCTACCATAATATTACTTAATATGCTTATACATTTAGCGAATAAGGATAAAAAAAGAAGCATCCTTATTTGAAGAAGCTGAAGAAGCAATGCATTTTCGTAAAACATGCATATATGAACACACATACATACATATATGTATATATACACTAGAAGTGTACCCGCGCAAAGCGGCGACGGATACCCTGTGACTATATTCGGTGGCAAGCAAATGTCATTCCGTTACACTTAATTTAAACCATGCAAAAGTGAGAAAAAGATGTAAACCATGCAATGGTGTTCTTGTGGTCAAACGTTTTTTCTCTAGCCAATTTGACTTCAAAAGTCAAAATACAACTCTAATTTTGAAATTGAGATAAATAATTCAAATTTCCACTTGAGAGAATAAAAACAATTTTGTGAAAATAAAAATGCATCAAACTTCATAATTGCAAACATTAACATGTCTAGAAGATTAAATGTATGTATGCATGTGTTCCTGATTGCTGAATTAGGTTTAATAACTGTAACAAATGCCACACAATAAAACCATTTTTTATTCAATTTCATCTATTTATACAATATGAACATCATTTACTTTACACAAAATATATACCAATCATTAACATTGTGTGGATTTTGATTTTTTAATGACGCCATGAAACCATATGTGTAGAGGGAAGAGATGATGCTACTCAAATATCAGCTTAATGTCTTCTTGAAGTGTTCTACATCAAAATTTCTGCAAATTCACTACACAAATGGATACACAAATTAACTTTTATGACGCAGCCATTAACAATGGTCTTACTACATTACGTATTAACAAATTATGCCCTAAATCAGCAATTACAAAAAAAAGCATGCACAAGTTTAACCGTAAATCAATTATTAGGAGCGACTATAAACCTTAAATCAACAATAAGGAGCAAAAGAAGTCACATTTAACATGTTATTTCTGTGTATCAATTATCAACCTAAATCAATAATTAGGAACACAAGCAAACACACACACACATTTAAACCTAAATTGCTAATAGTTAATATAATTCTATTCCGCTACAATCATAAACCCTAAATTGAGATGGGGATAGGATTATTGTTACCTCTCGTCTCCCTGTAAAATTGGCAAAACCAACGCAGCTTCGAGAATTCTGGTGATAACAAAAGCGTCAATAGTCTGATTCCTGATCTGAAACAATCCTCCAGAGATCACAACCACCATAGTCAGGAAAATTAAGAAAATTTAATAGCTCGAAGCAAAATTTATCAATCACGAAAAAGATATTAACTTTTTAAATTTATCAACTGCTCTTAAGGAACTTAAACACTGTTCAAACGAAAATAAACATTTTGGTCGTATGAATCACTGAAACCAAAAGATTACACGTTGCTCAAAAGAAAATTAAACGAAATGAATTTCTGGACCAGAAAGTTAAGTATTAAAAAAATTAAACACTGGCCGAAGAAGATTACCTGAAATATAAATTATGGTCGTATGAAACTGGAAGGTACAACAAATCGGTTTGGTGTATTTATGAGGTGAAGAAGGATACTCATCCTTGAAGCAAACGAAGAGGCTGGTTACATAATCGATGAAGCAATGAAAGAGGCTGGTTGCAGAATCGATGAAGCCTGTGAAGGTGAGTGGCTAACTTGAATCGATGAGGCTCCTATGTTCTCTCGCTGTGCGCTGGTGGCTTCGAGGAGGGGATTCCAACAGGCGGGTCATGGAGCTGGATAAGAGATTGAGTTGTTTTGTTGGGCTGAAGCCTACTGTATTGTTTATAGGCGTTTCTGATCAGTTTAATTGATTTGTGTTTAAAGTTGTTAACACAACCGGAGGCCAGCTAAGTTGGCTTGAGCGTTTGGTATTTAACACGCAGGTCTCCGGTTCGAAACCATGTTAAGGCATCTTTTTTAGAGATAGTAGCAAATTCCGAAAACAGAAATAATTTGGCTGAATTTTTCAGCTTCGATGTAGGGAAAGTCCTAAATGTATTATAGATAGTAAAGATATATATTCATACCATAGATATACATATGTTCATATTTTGTACCCTATATATGTATATATATATACACGTATATATACGGTATGCATATGCATTTTCGTAAATGAAAATGCAAAATCCGATTGAAAATGCAAGTTACGATTGAAAATGCAAAATATGTAAATTGCATGTGTATATATACATATATATAGGATATAAATATGAGCATATGTATATCTATGGTATGAATATATATATGTATATATACATATATGTATGTATGTGTATACATATATGCATATTTTACGAAAATATATTGCTTCTTCAACTTATTCAAATAAGGACCATTTTCTATTAATCCATACCCTACATTTAACTATAAAACTTATACCATTTAGTTTATATAGTAAAAATGGTGATGTAAATAAATTCCCTAATAATATAAACATACAATTTCTCTTTATAAATCAATAAAACTTGTGGGGCCCCTTTTAACTTGAGTCACATGCAAGGTGTAAATGTGATTTAACCCTACGAAAGGAAACCCAGTTCACTCACCGACAATCAGCCCGTGTTTTTTTCTTCCATGTTGGACCTAATTGATATAAAAAGCAAAAACAAAGGACTAAGAATGTAACAAATCCATAATAAAAGGGGCCTAAAAGTGCACAAAAGTAATAAATTATAAACCACCGCGTGTTAACAGTTGGGCTGTAATCCACTGCGAAACTCTCAGATCTACCCCCAATCTCCCTCATTATTCTGTTTATATGCATCAAACTTCCACTTACTATCCACAATATTAACACTTTGATTGAAAATTCAGAGCGTAGATCTGTTATCCGGACGCCAGTAAGTTCAAATTCTTCGTTTTCATTTGTCAAACAGTTAGATTTGATTTCGAATTGCTTAATTTTCGCATTACGTTCATTAGTTACATGCTGGACGTTTGTTATCGTTTATGATTTGGTGTATGCATATCAGATTCGTTCGATTTGAATTGTATAGTTAGATTTGGTGAAGGAATCATACTGAAATGGATTATGTGTTGTAATTACTAATTAAACCTAGCGTAAGCGTTGTATTTTGTTATGATTGTTTTTGCAATTGCTGATTCTGAGGTAGTGTCGGCAATGTTTATGTTTTATCATCGGCTTCTGTAAGCTTGAATAAATGCGAATTAGCAACTGGTGAACAACGTACTGAGTGTTGCTTAACTTCTGCAACGAGTACGTCAATCATGTCTTAAATATCTATTTGTATGTGTGCTTCACTCATTCACTGTATGTTAACAGCATCTAATGTGGAGAAAGTATAATTATGTAACGAGCTAATTTGATTAACTTTTTTATGTTTAGTGTGTTTAGGTATCACCTTTAAGCTTTCAGTTTGTATTTGACTGAGAAATTTTGATATTTTTTAAACTTCATATAGTTAATGCAATTTAGATTCTTCTAGATCAGATCCAGAAGTTCTGGTTCTCATTAATGACGTTTATGATCAATATATCTGACAAGTGAAGTTGATTTTGAGTGGATCTCATTTTTTATGATCACGGAAGTGAGGTAACAATGTAGCATGAAAGTGTTGTATAAATAGTCGAAGAAATACGGAACTGTCACAATATAATCCAGTTTGACAGCTTTTATTCTAATTGTTTTCATTGTTTTGATATTCTAAAGATCTCCACTTAGGACTAAGGAAAATGTTATGTCTTATTTACTTTTACATCTACTAGCAAGGTAAATATGTTAATGGTAATAAATAGTTGATGTGCTTTTGTTCATAATAGTTGTATGCGTCCAACTTGATCTTTTTTTTTAACTTTTTTACATTTGTATCCTTTTTAAACAACAACTTAAAATTGCTTTTTAAAGCAGAAAATCCTGAAATTCAGTTACTGGAGCTTCAATATTCTGCAAATGAAGCTGATAGGTTTTTTTCTTTTATGTATCAGGTTGCTTGGAGAATAAAACTGGTATCTGGAATAGTCTATCATCTTTGATTCTATAATCAAGGGAACCACAAATTTGAACATAGTTTGTATAACAAATACCAGATTTTTCAACTGGTATATATAATCAATCAACAAAACTATGCAATCATTCTCGTGATCTATATATTGCATTTGAAAAAACCGATTAGCTTTGCGGAATATCATACATAACATTAGTTATGAGAGGAAGAACAGATGGATCACAGAAAAAGCGTTTGCTTACAACATTTGTTCTTGTAGCAGCTGTCTTCCTTTTCTTGTATTTGTATTTTGGTTCTCAGAATCAAGGTGAATCAGCTTTAGAGTATGGTAGTCGATCTTTAAGAAAGCTTGGATCTTCATACTTAGGTGGAGATGAAGAATCTGATCTTGGAAATAAACAAGATGATTTTAAGTTTGGTGTAGATGATCAAGATGGTATTGTACCAAAAAGCTTTCCTGTAAGTTATTCACATAATTTAGGATTTTTTAGTAATTTTCTGACTTTAATTTGTTTTGTTTTGTTAAGGTTTGTGATGATCGATACTCTGAGTTGATACCATGTCTAGACCGAAACCTAATTTACCAAATGAGATTAAAACTAGATTTGTCTTTAATGGAGCACTATGAAAGACACTGCCCGCTGCCCGAAAGACGTTTCAACTGCTTGATTCCTCCCCCAAGTGGATACAAGGTATGTATATAATTAACCATCATTAGAAATTTGGTAACAATATCTGTTTCTATATCTTAAATTTAGTTAATTTGGTAATTCAGGTCCCAATTAAGTGGCCAAAAAGCAGAGATGAAGTATGGAAAGCAAACATACCACACACTCACCTTGCACATGAAAAATCTGACCAAAATTGGATGGTTGTTAAAGGTGAAAAAATCATATTTCCAGGTGGAGGAACTCATTTCCATTATGGAGCTGATAAATACATCAAATCACTTGCAAATGTAAGTATTCTCACTCATTTTTAACCACAACTAAAAATTATACTTTTTTTCTTGAGTAAATTACAGAAATTGTCCCTGTGGTCTTCCAAATTGTACGATTTTGTCCCTAAACTTCTAATTTCGTTTTTTTGTCCTTGTATTTTTTAATTCCATGATCTTGTCCCTACGGTCTTCCAAATTTCATTTTTTTGTCTAATTGACCTAAAATGACCAGAATACCCAATTGTTTTATATTTTTTATTTCCATTTTTATTTTCTTTTCCTTTTTTAAAACCTGCAACTAAAAAAAAGAAATTTAAAATTAAAAATTGAGAAGAAAAAAATTATAAGGGTATTTTGGTCATTTTAGTTCAAAAAAAGGGGAAAAATGAAATTTGAAGACCAAAAATCATGAAATTAAAAGATACAGGGACAAAAAAACGAAAATAAAAGTATAGGGACAGATGGAAGAATTTGGAAATTTACAGTGACAATTTCTGTAATTTACTCTTTTTTTTTCTAGTGATTTTGATAAAAGTTTTTAAATTTAACCGACAGATGCTAAACTTCCCAAACGACATCATGAACAACGAAGGCAACCTAAGAACCGTTCTGGATGTCGGTTGTGGTGTAGCAAGTTTTGGCGGTTACCTTCTATCCTCTGACATCATGACGATGTCATTAGCACCAAACGATGTCCACCAAAACCAAATCCAATTCGCATTAGAAAGAGGAATTCCTGCATACCTTGGTGTTCTTGGTACAAAAAGACTTCCTTACCCTAGCAGATCTTTTGAACTAGCTCATTGTTCCCGTTGTAGAATCGATTGGCTTCAAAGGGATGGAATCCTTCTTCTTGAATTAGATCGGTTACTTAGACCAGGTGGTTATTTTGCTTACTCATCACCTGAAGCTTATGCTCAAGATGAGGAAGATTTGAGAATTTGGAAGGAAATGAGTGCACTTGTGGAACGGATGTGTTGGAAAATAGCTGCCAAGAGGAATCAGACGGTTATTTGGGTCAAACCTTTGACTAATGATTGTTATTTGGAGAGAGCTCCTGGTACTCAACCGCCACTTTGTAGGTCAAATGATGATCCGGATGCGGTTTATGGAGTTAATATGGAGGCTTGTATTACACCTTATTCTGACCGTAAGTTTTTTAAACCATTAAATGACAAAAAATAGTAATATAATACACTTTTCATTTTTGGCAGTTTCAAAATAAGTGATACGCTTTAGATTTTACCTTGTTTGGTAAAAAAAGCGGGACCCATCGGCCATCATCCACTAACTATCCACTTTAATATAGTGAAATTACACTTTTACCCTTACTTTTACTTTTAAACATCATTAATATCACTTTATTCAAAAGAAGTGGGACTCATCCTCCACTAACTGTTCACTTTAATCCATCTTAACCCTAATTATAATCTTTTTCCTTAAAAACCTGTGAAAGTCACAATGTATCACTTTATGATACACATGTAGTACCTTTTTAGCTCTATTTTGGTAATTACAAGTTTTTGAGTGGTCTACTTTGGTAATTATAGTGTTAAAAAAAATAATAATAATAATTATATATGCTTAAAAAAACTTTCTTTAATTACCATATTGGGACAAATAAAAAAAATACTCCCCCGGTCCTAATTTTATTGTCCACCTTTCATTTTTGGTTTGTCCCAAAATTATTGTCGAATTGAAAAATCCACCAATCAATAAATAGTTTAGTGGTAAAGATAGAATTTTATTGATTAGCCAGTGTAATAAATGTATTTTTCTTAAACTATGTGATTTTTGTCTATGGACAATAATTTTGAGACGGAGGGAGTAATTACCAAAACGGATCTTAAAAAGTTATAATTTAAAATAGGTCCAATTTGTCAAGATACAACCGTTTTTTGTTTTATGTACCCATAAGAATTATTCCATCATTTAATGGTTTTGTTCAAATTTATATAAAAGTTTCATATTTTTAGAGCCTATTTTAAATTTTTGAACACGGCCTCTGAAATCGATGGACCGGTTCTCATAATTAACTTTCTTTAAGGAGATATTTTCTAAAATATTTCAGTATTTATCCAAATATTATAAAACTTTTCCCATTTTTCTAGAAAAATTAGAGAAAATTTCTGCAACTTAATGTCTAATTTTTCTAGAAAAATGTGAGAAGTTTTATGATATTTGGATAAATACTGAAATTTTGTTGAAAATGTCTCCTCAAAGAAAGTTAATTATGAGAAGCTAATTAGAAGCTAATTTCCTTAAGTGTAAGGTTAATTAAACATTTTAAAATTTTAATTTTGTTTATTAGATGATCATTCAAGTAAAGGAAGTGGATTAGCTCCATGGCCAGCTAGATTAACTTCTCCGCCACCTCGGCTATCCGATTTCGGTTATTCAAGTGACATGTTTGAAAAAGATACGGTAAATATACAATTTATTTCTCTCGTTTATTTCATATTAAATTTTAATCAGTGGTTAATAAAATTTTGCATATATTTTACAGGAATTGTGGCGTAAGAGAGTTGAAAACTACTGGGATTTATTGAGCCCAAAAATATCAACAAATACTATAAGGAATGTGATGGATATGAAGGCTAATTTGGGCTCATTTGGTGCTGCTTTAAAGACTAAAGATCTTTGGGTTATGAACGTTGTTCCTGAAGATGGCCCGAATACTTTGAAGCTTATTTATGATCGAGGCTTAATCGGCTCAATTCATAACTGGTATGTATTTATTATCCCTAATTATTATTATTTTTGTCTTACAATGTTGTTAATAACCCAAATTTTTTGTATAAAAATAGGCCAAAATGTATTCTAGTACCCTGAACTTGACAAAATGGTCGATTTAGTACCCTGACTCACTAATTTGGTCTTGTTTTCTCACATGGTTTGCTTCTAATCTCAATATATTGAGATGAACGTATATCTGTTAGTCCGTCAAAAGCATTAACAAAACTAAGTCAATTAAGTAAGCGCAACAAAATTAGCGAGTCAGGGTACTAAATCGACAATTCTCGACAATTCTGTCAAGCTCAGGGTACCATGCTGCACTTTTAATAGTTCAGGGTAGTAGATTACCTAGTCATACAAGACTACAAGTTCAGGGTACTAAAATGCATTTTGGCCTAGAAAAAACAATCAATATGGGCCGGGTCGGGTCGGTAGCTGGTCAAATTCTGTTTAGGTTGCTTGGCCCGCAAACACTTGTTTTCGTCCATTATTAAAATAGCTGTATCCTATAAAAACAATATTACTATAAAGTATAACATAACCTCAATATTTCTCCATTTTAAATAAAATATTAAAATAACTATTAAATATTTCGGATAATTTTAATTTTCAGGTGTGAAGCATACTCAACGTATCCTCGTACATACGATCTTCTCCACGCGAGCAACGTATTCTCAGACATAATCGAAAAGAAAGGCTGCAGTGGTGAAGATTTATTAATCGAAATGGACCGGATTTTAAGGCCCACCGGGTTCCTAATAATCCGTGACAAAAAGCCCGTTATCGAATTCGTTAAGAAATATTTACCCGCAATTCATTGGGAAACAGTTGCAACTGCCGATTCATCAGAATCAGAAGGAGATGATGATGTTGTTCTTATTGTCCAAAAGAAACTTTGGCTCACAAGTGAAAGCTTAAGGGAAACAGATTAAAATGAAATTATTGTCAAGAAGAACCCTAAAAAATATGGTTCTGTTTTGTAGCATCAAATTGTGACTTTAGTTTCTGCTTATGATTTAGTTGATTTATTTGTTATGGGTATGGTTATGATATACGTTTGCAGCTACAACAAACACTTATATGTTCTGTTTTTGTTTTTATGTGTAATATTTTAGTTGGATTTAAGTTAAATAATCCAAATATGAATACGTTTGATACGTGCTAAGTGGTGTTTCTATAGCGTTTTTAGCTAGTTTAATGTGTATATATACACATCTCATTTACACATATATTCAATAGATAAAAACGTCAACATGTTTCTTGATCGTGGAATAGTAATTATTTTGCTTATGAGTTGTAAACTTGTTACGATCCATATATAGAATTTGGTTGAAGGTTACTGAAAAATAATAATTTAAAACATGTGTTTCAATTATTGACTTAGGTATTTGTCATGCAAGCACTATGCAACAACTGATTTCATATAATTATTTTTTTGCCCATTTCGTATTTATTTTTTGTAATGTTATTATATTTTTGAATAATTAAATTCATATCATTAACCTTGTTTTTTAAAAGATTTTATTGCTTTCTACAAAATCTCCATACTTAATCTTCTTATACATAAAATGATTGACATGTGTAGTCCGCTAATTATTTTTCGTAATTTCATCATTTGGATTTAGACATTTGTTTTGATCAAATGAGTATGAATATAAATACAAAGTTTGAAGATTTAGTTAGAAGCAATATAATCTCTTTTTAAATTAATCAAATGATTAATCTATTGAAAGTTTGGGGGAAGAGATAAAGAATAATATGACATGATAAATATTAAAATATGGTTATTAAGGATGTTGATTGATACATGGTAGATTTATATGATTAAGCATACAATAATGTGGTTGACAATTTGTAATCCTTAATTTTTATAAATAATTAAATATGAAAATATGGTGATATTTTCTTACATTATTCCTTTTTCTTCCCTTTCTAACTATTTTTTACACTCATGTTCATTACAGATTTCTGCAAATTATCTTCATTAATTTTTATAAGAGTTGTTCAAAACCATTGATTAGAAAGATATATATTGTGATCCAAATTCATATGTGGGTCATATGGTCATGAGGGATGGGTTCTTTAATTATTGTTTTCTTT
The DNA here is from genome assembly GCA_963853835.1 of Calendula officinalis. NCBI lineage: Eukaryota > Viridiplantae > Streptophyta > Magnoliopsida > Asterales > Asteraceae > Calendula > Calendula officinalis. The sequence continues at coordinate 34,378,555 of OY970823.1, read as the reverse complement.
CTGTTGGGACTTGGGAGTTGTCTTGTCCCCTTAATTTCCTTGTGGAAACTAGCCATCTTATTAACTTAATGGTGTGAGATTCTTAATAACTTTCTAAAATTTATGAGTTTGATCGATCATTTTAAATATTGATCTGATGATTAAAGAAATATTTAAAAATGTTCACAACAACAGTTAGATCGCATGCATTACAGGTATATATTCGGCCACTCTGAAGGAGTCCTTATAATGTGAATACTTTTAGAAAACAGATTGTATAAAATGTTATTGATGATATGCAAATTAATTTAATAAAACATTTGAAATTAATTTGATTTTAATTGTACTCTTGACTATGGCTTTATTTTTGTCAAGTTATTATGTTGTAAATTGTGAGCCTAGCCCACATCATATTATTGACTCTGAACCTTTGTTCTCCATAAGTCAAATGCACATGGAATGTCATTGTCGCATGTAACCTAGCTATCCTATCCTCTTTCCAGTTTAGTGTATATTTAATGTTTATGTATTCATATAGATATTTTATTATGTTATGATATAAGAGGTCTTTGAGTTGATTTTGTTTGATGTTATCATTTTTTATACAGATCATGTCCATTACATAGAATTTTGTTATATATATTTAAATGTGTGTATTGATGGAGTAATCACCTGAGAAAGATTTTCTTATGTTGATAAAAACTGTAATACCAAACGACCACTTTATTGCCAAAACGGCAAGTTTTGCTCGCCTAATGTATATAGTATATACTTCATGTAGAATTATATAGGTAAGATTTAAGGGGGAGATTTTGGTACCACGTTTTTTAATCTCCACACCACAATTGTTGCTTTATACACTTGTACAGTATGCAATAATATTTGTATGATGTGGTATATGAATCAAAATACGTGGTAGATATATCAATTCTCTAAGATTTAAGAATGTGGGACCATGCATGTCAAAATCCCACCTAATGGAAGATTTGACTTCAAGAAACAGAATGACAAAATCTTTACCTTGATTCACTTATAATTATCCTTATATGTAAACAGTTAAATGAAATCTAGAAAAAGTTAAGTTTTGACTCTGATATACTTGATCTAATTGATAATCTTGTAATTGGTTTCAAACTTTTTTTCTCTAACAATCACGTTTAATTTTTTAATTTATCACTTAATAACACATAAATAACTTATAAATTTTTGAAGAGTTCATAAATGGTCTCATAATCTAAATGCATTGAATGTTTCAAGGTTAAAAAGAACCTTTTTTTTACGAAAAAATATAAATCATTTTATTAATTGGTCATAGTAGATGTTATTACATGTAAAGACAATCAAGATTTAAAACTGATAATATCATGAACTTTTGATGTAAATCATGTTACTTTAATAATTCTATTAAAATGTCCATTTTGTACGTATGTTGATGAGTTCAAAATTTATAGATTCATCGATTAAAAGTGTGTGGGAAAGAGAGAGGTTATGTTGTATCTCCAAATGCCTCATCAAAAGGTGATTATGTCTAAAGAAATGCGGACGGTATGTTTCTGTGTGGGGTATGAATGTTTTTTTAAAGCAATGCTAAATTGCTACAAAAAAGTTCATACAATTATTGAAAGTTAAATCACTTATATATAAATCAATTCTTTGACAGAAAAAATGTTAGCTATTATAACTCAAGTTTACATTTAAACACCAAAATACATATTTATCGTAACTCAAGTTTTTACACATTCTTTAAAACTCACTAAAATACCACCAAATTTCTTTATTTTTAATTTGTTTTAGATTTTTGATAATGATAGCACTTAGAACTGTCATTAAAGAAGGAGTCAATTATAAATTAAAGTTGTATAATGTAGTAGTTCCATAAATTTATATTACATACGGAGGAAGTGGGATCAAGTGAGGACACTTTTTCCGTTGAGGACTGTGAGGACAAATCTGGGCTTTGGATCAAACAAAATCCACGACTAGGATCTAATGTGAAGAAAAGTAACAATGTTAGAAGGTTAGAGGGTTTTGTGTTAAGTTTAACAAAATAGTGGGGGGTAAAAAGAAAGTTTGTAAGGTTAAAATGGTCATTTTCGCACACATACTCTCTCTCATCGCCACATGTCAATCTCTGATTTGGTGGGTTTTATTTTTACCCCCAAGTTCGTATTTCGGTCATAACTTTTTTTTTCTTTGTAAAAAAAAAACTAAAAATGTCAAAGTTCTTATAATTAAATTTTCTACAAAATAAGTATAGTCATGAAAATTTGAAAAAAAAAACCCGGATAAAATATTGGATCATTTTGTTAAATTTGGATAATTTTGGATCATTGTCATAATTTTGGATCATTTTGTTATTTTTGGATCATTTTTAATCTTGCATAAACATAATTTTACATAAATAATTAGTCAAATAATATATCATATATAATTTTGGATCATTTTGTTCATTCATGGTCATTTTGTTTACTTTGTACTATTGTTAATTTTTGGATCATTATGTTATTTATGGATCATTGTCAATTTTGGATCATTTTTTTTTCAAATCTTCATGACTATACTCATTTTGTAGAAAATTTTATTTTAAAATTTTTGGCATTTTTAGATTTTTTATTTTACAAATAAATAAAAAAGTTATGGACGAAAAACAAAGTGCGTGGGAAAAAACTCACTTCCAGTTATAAGAGGACAAGTGGCAAAAATAGAAAATGGGGGTTTCATAAATGACCTTTATGTCCTTTTTAAGATGAGTAGATGAGATTTGTCTTCGCATTCTTTACCGAGAAAAGAGTCCTCACCGGATCCGAACCCACATACGGAGTATGTGTTAGTGTGCTCCATTCAATACTTTGTTGTTTTAAACTTTTAGAAACAAAAATTTTGTGACCAGCTCACCAACGTGCTTCTTCTTTATTTTCCACTATTTACAACAAAGTCCTTTTAATTTTCCATTTACTATAACACCCCTTGATATTTTATGTAATAATTATTATGTTTACTTTTAATCTTTATTGAGTTTTTACTTTTAGGTTTTTCTAACATGTGCCCCTATGCACATGTTTAGATGCATTAAATGATTCAAACTTTCCTAATAACATCTTAATACACATTAATGAACTTTATATTTTGAATTTTTAAAAGATGTATTAAATGCATTGCTAAGTTTTAATGGAAAGTTTGAATCATTTATTGTACTTAAACATATACCTAGGGGCACATGTTAGAAAAAACCCTTTACTTTTTAGTACATGGGACATAAATTAACATGTAACTGTGTGATGTAAGCTAGTAATATTAAATTATTTTATTCAATTTATGTTTACCTCATCACTTAGAAACCCCAAATTAACAAAAATCCAACGACTATGAATTTTTAAATAAAATATATATTATTTTATTTGAAAGCTTATTAATATGCTTGATGTTATTCAACTAAGGTTACATTTTATGGTGAACAACCTTTATTGATCTACTGTTAAATTTGACTAAAACAACTTTTTTAAGAGATGCAAGACATCACAAAAATTATGTTGTTGCAATTATTATTAGTTGACGCTTTACTCTTAATACAGGGACTTAAAGGTAAAAGATTTAAAAACATTGAGCACAACATTGTAATTATTAAAAATAACAAGATGAGATATGTAAAATAACTTTACTAATTTGCATCTTATCGGGAAAATATCGTATATTTTGAGATATTCGTGAATGCGCGTGGATTAAAAGTCATGAAGGGCAAAAGTGAGTTTCGAAGGCAAAAGAAGAAGACTTTAACGTGCCTGAGATTCTATACCAAGTTATCCAAATGATTTATATATTTTATTATTTTTAGTAATGTATGTCACTATTTTCTATTTGTATACAACTTTCTATGAGTTTTGAAAACATCTTCCATAATTAAGATTTTAAATATTTGTGTGGATTAGAGTGAGCACGGTCTAGATATCGTACTTAACCAAAACCGATATAACATAAAATGATGAATTTTCAAAACCGAAATCGAACCGATTACATGTTATCGGTTTTGGTTCTGCAGTTCGGTTTTTTAGCCTAAATGCTCATCCTATCCGAATACCGAACCGTAACCGATAAAATCTAAACTGAAAATGATGCATTTTTAAAATCAAAACCGAACCGATTACATGTTTTCGATTTCGGCGCAGTTCGGTTTCAATCGATTTTGATTCGGTTCGTTTTTTTTCGGTCCATATGCTCACCCTAGTAGATTAAATGTAAACAATTAACCTTAATCGACATTTTACGGCCTCATTATTGTTTAATGCAAAATTAAATAATGTATTTTTAAATTATATTCTTTTAAATTTCGTACATGAATAGCATGTGAAATTAGCATTTCATTTCATGTATGAGTGTGATACAACCCGTCCATAGAATTGCCTTATAAGGGTTGACTAGGCAGGCATATGCATATTATCAACTATGATAACTTTCGTTTTCTATCAAAGTAAGTAATGTGCTGTTTGGTAGTATTTAAATGATTAATATCTGAATGATGCAGAGATCTGAATGATTCAGACTTTCCATGATATCTATCCGATTAAGAGGCATAATATGTTGAATTATTGATTCAGATGCTGATTAACAGGTCTTACTAAACACTCAGAATCTGTCCGATTAAGAGGCTGACATTTTAACTGTATTATTAAGAAGGTTACCAAACAACACCTTAATCACTCACCCCATACTTTATGTGAATGGCCGTAATAACCCCTTGAGAAAAAAAACCCCTTGAGAAAAAAACGACTGCTTTGATCACCATGCTAACTAATATACTAATTATGTCGCCATGTTAACTCTCAATTTAATGTCTATGAATAATAAGAATAACCAAGTTGGGATTATAAAAAATAATGAAATAAACGTACACTAGTTGCATACACAGAGACTTTTAACTTTTTATTCTTTAAGTTTCATTTTCTCTAAAAATAAAAGAAACATATTATGTTTAACTTAAACAAATTTATATTGATAATGTATTTTTCGTTTCTAACCATTTCCAAACTCGAAATTAACTGGAACCAGAACTGTTATTTTGGTATGGTCTGGTCTTGTGTTTTTATATAATTTTCAGTTTTGAACTTTTTGATTCTCGTCCTCTTCCAAAATCAAACACATCCATACGTTCACCCGCATGTATGGTCACCTCTACTCTCAACAACATTCAACATTAACAACAAAAAAGTTAAACTAGTGTAATAATAAACATTCTAAAATATTGAAATGTATAATATAATTTAAATAATTATCAACCAGATAAAAACATACCATTTTAAAAGGATATAATCAATGTACTTTTAGAAAAACCAAGTTGCCAGTTTTAGTCTTCTAGTATGTACAACTAATGACATTTGTTTGTCGTTTTTAATGTATTTTTGAAAGGAGTAATGGTATTTACTATTTAGGTGGTGATAAATACATCACAACTTTTAATGGTTACATCACAACTATTGTTTTAGGTAGTTGTACCATTAGCTATAAAATTTATACGTTGTGGTGTAGACATCAAAAAGTATGATACCAAAATGAATTCCCAGGACCAAAATAATAGGACTAAATATCAATTCTCTTTTGAAATTGGAAATTTAATAAACACTTATAATTGTTTACTAGAATAATAAATGGAACACTTATTATATAGCTAATGGAATCTACCTTTACTCCTTTAAATTTAATTTTATTACTTAAAAATCATACCTAATGTATGACATTAACTATCACACCTTTAATCACAATAATCATAACCATTAATTAACCTCCTTAATAAATAAAAGGTTTAATATCTCGTAAAATTCGGGGACGAGAACATCGTGAAACTTGGCGCGATATAATCGGCAACAAAAGCACGAAACTCGTTTCCTTTCAAAAAGATTTCATCCGATTTTCAACTGCTCAATACCAGAACACAAGATTTAATTTCTCATGGCTTTCTCTCTCTAAACTTTTGTTGTGTGTGTGTTTTCTGGTGTTGCAATTTACCCTAGTGCTCTCACTCCATCACTTTTAGGGTTTTCAATTTCACTCGATTAATTCTCCCGGTACTCTCTCAACTTCTGTTTAGTTATCCCGATTTCTCGAATTTAGGGTTTTGAGTATCGAAAGTTCAGTTTATCTGCTATTTATGTTTACTTTACGAGCTCAATTTTGCTGAAATTACGGTGATTCAGTGGTACATTTGTTTATTCTGTATGTTTACTTTATTGCAGCTTTTGTTTGATCTAAATAATTACAGAGAAATTGAAGAATTTTGCTCTATTTTGGATTCAAAAGGATATCTTTAATTCACTTTTCAGTTTTGGGGGTTTATACCTGAAGAGAGTAGATTATGGATTTTTTATGATCATTAATTTCTCTCAAATCATGCGTGTTAATTATGTCTACTTGAAGTAGATTTCAAATGTCACTGATTTATTGCATTAACCAAAAATGGACAGTTTCATGTTGGCACACAGATTTATGCCGGATTGCAGATGAGATATACCTTATTTTGACTCATAATTTGGAAAATTAAGTAGATTCAGAGATAAATATAGTATGTATTCTTGTCATCTTTTATACTGAATGCTATATATTCCTGTATTTTTGCAGAATACTTGGTATTGCGTGTTGATTGATAATTCGGTACTTGATGTTCTTGGATTTAGGAGAATAGACAATAATACCCTTGCGTTACGTATCAGTGTAACTGAGTACCGGTTAGTAGAAAGTGTTGGTTAATTAGGTCAGATGGATTTTGCAAAACGTTGGTGTAGTAAATTACTACCAAAAGATAAACCTAAATCTTCACAGAAAAAGGAAGTTAGGAGTAATGGAAAAGAAGGTTTAAGACCAACAAATGATGAAGCACCTTCAAATGCTACTAAACAGAAAGTTGAAGCTGCAAAACAGTATATTGAAAAACATTACAAGGAACAAATGAAGAATCTGAATGAACGAAGAGAACGGTATGGAATTTATGCGTTAATTAATTTTAATATTAATAATATTAAAAGTTTGAATATTCATTTGAACCCTATAAATAGGATTCCGTACATGTGCGTAAGTATATATACGTGTGTGTACGTGCGCGCGCGTATGTGTGTGTGTTTGTGTGTAATAAATGAAGAAAAAGAATGCAAATTTACCTAAATTGATATTTCTTTTTGGGAAATTTGATATTTAAATTTTCTTGAGATTATAATACTTAAAATAATTTAAAAATTCCAATTTTAATGCAGGCGTCACGTGCTTGAAAAGAAATTGGCCGATTCTGAGGTCACTGAAGAAGAACAAAACAATTTACTTAAACATTTGGAGAAAAAAGAAACCGAATATATGCGAATCCAAAGGCATAAAATGGGAGCTGATGATTTTGAGCCGCTAACAATGATAGGAAAAGGTGCATTTGGAGAGGTATATCATTTCCACCAATTTGACTTTGACTTTCATTGACCGTTTGACTTTTAACTCCTTCTGTTCTTCTATAACTAACAAGATTATTGTACTTTCAGGTTAGAATATGCAGGGAGAAGACAACAAGCAATGTGTACGCAATGAAAAAACTTAAAAAATCTGAAATGCTTCGTAGAGGCCAGGTAAAACTAAAAGGGTATTTTTGTAATTTTGTCAATTGTCAAATCATTTCTTCTGCCACAAGCCTTAAAAATCGTTTCTTTTTTAGGTTGAACATGTGAAAGCAGAAAGAAACCTACTTGCAGAAGTTGATAGCAACTGTATTGTTAAACTTTATTGTTCATTTCAAGATGAAGAATATTTATACCTAATTATGGAATATTTACCTGGTGGAGATATGATGACATTATTAATGAGAAAAGATACATTAACTGAAGATGAAGCTAGGTTTTATGTTGGAGAAACTGTCCTTGCAATCGAATCGATTCATAAACATAATTATATTCATAGGTTGTTATAATTAATTAATTATTACATTTAAATTTTACTTAATTTATCTGAAATAATCTTTTTTTTTTTGTTTCCATTTTTTTCAGGGATATTAAACCTGACAATTTATTGCTTGATAAATTTGGGCACATGAAATTATCAGATTTTGGATTATGTAAACCGTTAGATTGCACTAATCTTCAAGAAAAAGATTTTTCTGGTGCAAATAATTTAAGTGGGGCCCTCCAAAGTGATGGCCGCCCTGCTGTACCTAAAAGGACTCAACAAGAACAACTGCAACATTGGCAGAGAAATCGAAGGATGCTTGTAAGTTTCTTTTTCTTTTTTTTCTTTTTTTTTTAAATTGAGAATTAAAAAAATATATTTTTATATCCTTCTCAAATTTATAAATTATCTCTATGTCCTTCTAAACTTTATAGTAATTATCTTCATGCTTTAAAACTCTTTTTTATGTCCAAAAACCTATTTTATTATTTATTAAATCGTGATAATATCAATAATACAGGCAAGTAAACATGACTTTTAATACATAATCAACAGATATATTGCATACTTATTTGATAATTATTGATATTATAATGATTTAATAAATATTAAAATAGGTTTTTGGACATAAAAGAGAGTTTTGAAGATTTAGAAGGATATGGAGGCCATTACAAAGTTTAGAAGGACATAGAAATAATTTATGAATTTGAGAAGGATATAAAAATAATTTATTAATTTTACAAGGAAATAAAAGCAATTATCCCTTAATAATATTTGATATTGTAATTATATAGGCATATTCAACTGTTGGCACACCTGATTATATTGCTCCTGAAGTTTTGCTCAAGAAAGGATATGGGATGGAATGTGATTGGTTTGTATTTTTAATTTTTTGGCATTTATAAAAATAACCATGTATTTCTATAATTAATTAATTATAAAAAATAAATTAATTAATTATAGGTGGTCTCTTGGGGCAATTATGTATGAAATGCTTGTTGGATACCCACCTTTTTATTCAGATGAGCCCATGTCCACTTGTAGAAAGGTGAAAATTTGTTTGCCTTAGTATTTTACATTATTTATTTTTTTATATATTTTTATAAATGTTTATAAAAATACAGATAGTGAACTGGAGAACTCATTTGAAATTTCCTGAAGAGGCAAAATTATCTCCTGAAGCAAAAGATCTTATTTGTAAACTTTTATGCAATGTCGAAAAGAGACTTGGAACAAAAGGCGCTCAAGAAATAAAGGTATATATATATATATATATTTTTTTTTTTAATTTTAATTTAATAATTATAAATAAAAATATTAACACATATTTAATTATTTATAGGCACACCCATGGTTCAAAGGTATAGAATGGGAAAAGTTATATCAAATTAAAGCTGCTTTTATTCCAGAAGTAAATGATGAGCTGGATACCCAAAATTTTGAAAAGTTTGAAGAGGTGGATTATCTAATAAATTAATATCCATATTTAATATTTTTGTTTAACTTTTAATTTATTTTGCTTGTAAATATAACTAACTGCAGGGTGACAACCAAATTCCTTCTTCAACAAAATCAGGCCCTTGGAGAAAGGTTAGTAATGATCTTATTAGTTAACTAATTTCAATTTTAACATTTTGTTTAATGGTTAAATTAATTGTATTATTGACTTTATTCATATTTCTTTTTATAATTTTCATATATTTATTTATTTGTTTATTGCAGATGCTGTCTTCTAAGGATGTCAACTTTATGGGGTATACTTATAAGAACTTTGAAATTGTAAATGAACATGAAGTTCCTGGAATTGGTAATTTCATGCATCACAACTTATTTTAATTATTTTATTTTATATTTCATTTTATTTAATTCTCAAAAGTATGATTTTAATTAAATAAATTTAATTATTTTTTTATTTTCAGCTGAATTGAAGAAGAAGAGCACAAAACCTAAAAGGCCAACCGTGAAGTCACTTTTCAGTAACATCTCTCTCTCTCTCTATATATATATATATATATATATATATATATATTTTTAGCTGATGAAATGTTTGACCAAAGTCAATGCTACAAACACATTTCATTGATGACAGGTGGCACATAAATTAAACAAAAAATCTTTAATATATTTTCCTTAAATTACTTGCAGAAGAAGAAACTGATTCAGCATCCTCTCAAGGAAGTTTTCTGAACTTGTTATCTAAGCAAAATGAGTCTTCTACATAAATCATTACAGTCACATAGCAGCCATAGTTTAATTAATTAATATCAGTCAAAATCAAAAGTCAAAAATCAAAAGTCAAAGTCAATGTGTTTGATTCCTTGCAAGCCAACAACTTTTCATTACGTTTGGTAAATACAGAGTGATAGATTGATTTGCAGTTTGTTCAATTTGCAGACGAAAAATGATTTGTTTGAAATTAAATTACGGATAGCAGACCGTTTTATGGGTTTTTTTTTCCGGGTGTTCTGTAAATCGGGTTTGTTGGATTGTTTATATCTGTTTTTTAGTTTTGCTTTTGTAATTGGTGTGTAACTTATCCAATTGTTAAAGTAATATTTATCGGATATTTAGTTTGCCATTTTAGTCCATTTTACAACTTTTTATTTTGTCATTGGTTTATATTAGGACCTTTATATACACACTTTTACAGTTTCCTTCCTTTTCAGGTAGAAGTATGACTATTTATATTTTACATTTTTTATTTTTTATTTGAAGAGATTTCTTACCTTTTTGTATCCTTTATTTGAATAGATTGTGTTTAGATAAAGTTCTCTTTTTCCAACATTAGCCCCCAAACTTAGGCCATAAAACATAAAACCCCTCTACTAGACTATTACACAATCAACATTACATTTTAACGTTTAACATCATACATCATGCACATTTATTTGAAACTGAAAATACATATAGATTTACAAGGGAAATAACACACTAATAAATCCCATGCATTATTCAATTACCTTTTCTAACCTAATCTTCAAACCATATTTCATTTGAAGTATAATCGAATCACTCGGACAAACTTCATGATCCTTAACCAACTCAACATGATAACGACATATAATTGCACTCGCCACCATTTTCATTTGAATCAACCCCATTTCCTTGCCCAAACACGTCCTCGGGCCCGCATGAAACGCCGCAAACTTATAAGACGGTTCGTGTTTTATACCACCATCTCGCGAAAACCATCTCTCGGGTTTAAACTCCGTACAATCCTTCCCCCAAATTCCTTCCATTCTTCCCATCGAGTAAAAAGACAAAATTATCCTTGTGTGCTTATCGACAACGTGACCACTTGGAAGGATGTCGGGTTGAGATGGTGACTTGTGTTCCAAGGCAACGGGTGGATACAACCTTAATGCTTCACATATACCCCCGTGAAGATATACTAGTTTTTCTAACTCTTTTGTTCCAAAAGTGTTAAATTTTCGGTTACCCAATTGATTCTTGATTTCTTCTCGGATTTTCTTCTCTACGGTCGGGTTTTGTGTAAGGAGATAAAAGAACCAAGAAAGAGCCGTGCTTGTGGTGTCTCGTCCCGCAATCATTAGACTTAGTATCGTGTCTTTTAGGAATATTCTCGAGTCACCCGAAGTCCCGGTTTGTCCTTCGAAACCTCTCATTAACCATGTTAACATCCCTGTATCCTTATTCTTATCCTACAACTCAACAAATTAGCTAAATTTACACATTTTTCTTTGGCATATTCATACGTACAAAAGTGTAGAATTGATAATCTATTGTGAAGAAATTGTAGGTACAAGATTTAAGGTTGAAGTACATTTTAGTACAGTAACTTGGTTGATTATATCTTCTACTCTAAATTAAATCGACAATTTTATAATATTATTTTATATTTGACTTATTTTGAATTTTATACTACTTTTAATGTGATGAAATTTTATTAAAAGTCAATAAACTTTTACAATAAATTAATAACGTTTTTTTTATTATAAAATTTCGAGTATATAATCTTAATTAATAAATTTGTGGGAATAAACTTTAGAACATCATTTACAAGAATTTTAACTTACAAAAATAAAGTTTTTATATCCATTTACCAATTTTCGTAAAAAGGTTAGTACAAATTTACATAAATTAATTAAAAATTAAGTGAAACCCATAACAATGATGTTCAAGTGATAGTAATGTGACTTGACTGTTCTTATAATAGTTTTGGAACATTTCCCTAGTCATTTGACAAATATTTAATTAAGAAGAGATTAAACGTTTACATTCATCAAAAGCCTCTCCTGCTTGAAAGTCACATAATTTTACGATATTATAATCATGGAGAGAGTGAACGTTTAAAATTTGTATATTTGGTGTCATGTTGTACCTTTTTTCTAGACAAACACTTGTATATAAATTCATCAAAAGCCTCCCCTGCTTCATTCATCATCTTCTCCTTCCCCAACCCAAATCTCCTTTGCAACTTCCAAACTTTTTCGGGTAATAAATGTCTCCACAAAAGAGCTTCTTCGGCGTACGTAAAAGCCTTCTCACACGGAATAATCGGTAAATCAAGTGACAAACTTTCGGGATCATAGTCCAAAAGCAACAAACATATACCATCAAAAGTGAACCGTTGAAATACTTCTTGCAAATCGATCTCTCGATGATGATAATGTTCAAGAATAGGAACAAGTCCTTTCTCAATCTTGTTCATGATGGTTGTTTCTAAAAGATTGTGGAAATCGGGGTGTTTGAGTAAAGACATGGTGGTTTTTCTATGGATTTCCCATAATTCATGATCCGAGTTAAAGATCCCGTCTCCAAGGATATCAAAAATGTCGCGAAAATCGCGACCTTTGGGGTAATTGTGGAAGTTTTTGCTTAAAATGTGGTGGATATTATCGGGTTCGGATGTGAATAACATGTCTATATTGGCGAACCACGGACCTTTTATTAAAAATGTACCGTTACTAAGTTTGAGAAAATCGGTCACGAAATCGTGGAGACGGTGTTTGTTTAAGAGGATATCGGGTGTCATGCCGAGAAATGGAAAGTTTACCGGAAGGCGGTTTTTCCGGTGAAGAAATATGTAACCGGAAATCAGCAAAACAGTGAAAACGAGAAGCATATCGGAGTAGTGCACGGAAGCCATAGGATTGGGATGAATCAAGATGAATGTTGATAGTGTCACATGTTGATATATAAATAAGATATTGAGTAAATTACATAATTGGCCCATATGCTTTTGTTATTGATATGTACTTCTAGGATGGTCAAGGAATGGGCTAAAAAAACAGCCAAGAGAAGATTCAGATTAAGCCACGTATACCTAAGTCAAAAACTACTCTTTTTTTCAAATACATACTTACATACACATATATGTATAGTACATATATATACATGGAGGCTTTAGACACATATACTTCCACACATTTTTGCGGTAGATATTTCTGCTAAACAATTTTCTCTACACTCGTGTGAAGGTACAAGAGTATATATCTCACATCCTCATGCTATGCTCCAAGCCTCCAAGCGAGATTGAATATTATTGTTGGTGGTGGTGCATATTGTTTGGCTATATGTTTATAGGCATAAACACATATTATATACGCTCATATCATCTCAGTCGCCCTCTTGTCAGATGTCTTTCTGGCAGATCTCTACTTCTGGATAGATGTATGACTGTCTACATCTTATCCACATCATACCTTTCATTTGAAATGATTAGATATCCTTATTATTGGTCTATACTTTCACTTGTTTTCAAATCTAGTCCCACATCCGTTACACCTTAACACATGCAGCTGTTAAGAATATTTAATGACATTTTACAAAAAATGATTTTCTAACATGTGCACCTTAGGCACATGTTTAAATGCATTAAATGATTCAAACTTTCCTAATAACATCTTACTACACATTACTGAACTTTATATTTTGAATTTTCAAGAGTTGTATTAAATGCATTGCTAAGTTTTAATGGAAAGTTTTAATACCTAAACATGTGCCTAGGGGCACATGTTAGAAAAACATCTTTTCGGCTCGTTTCACCAATTTGACACAAAGAAGTTTCGATAAACAACCCGACACAACTAATTATCTCACAACAAAACCATACCGTCAATAAGTTTGAGGAAATGAGTGGTGAAATCGTAGAATGGGTGGTCGTTTAGGATGATATCAAAACCGTGAAAAGGAGAAGCATATTGGAGTACATGATTGATACGAGACCCAAAAACGAACAACACACATGTGATAGCTTTTAGATTGTTTTTTTGTTTTTATTTTCTTGACAGCTATGACTCGTGTAGTGGATATATATTGTAGAGATAATTTAGATAAAAACAATGTGAAATTAAACCTATACCTAACGATGCGTGGTACTACGAAATGCGAACTCCATATATAGTACAAGTAATTAATGGAGGAATGGACCATTGATGCATTGCAATTTAATGTGAGTTATTGTGTAACATAAAGGTACACATAACTAAATGATTATTAGGTAACGATTTGAATGGTATATCCATTATCTAAATTGTCAATTATCAATTTGTTAACCAAACTACCACGATAGTAATTTTCTTTAAGGATATTCTCATTTATAATGGATTTCTTCGGGGAAACCAATTTTTGCCGGATGTACATAAACTTATCGTGATCGTGACTGTTTTTGAAGTTTCACCTGGTCATATCATGAATGTTTACCTAAGGAAATGATAAACATCTATTCAACCACACTAAGTAATAAAAGAAAATTCAAATTCATGTTCGGTAAAGTTATTTATTAACTGTACTAGGTATGAAGTTAAGTTACTTCTTATTACGAGACAGCATGGCCCGTGCGATGCACGGGCTTTTTTGACCATAAGGAGTTGGTAAAAACTACAAAGTACGTCAGAGGAAAATGTAAAGTAAATAAACATGAGTATTTATATTAACATAACACAAAACATTTTATTTATAACACATACGTATCACTACAAAGATCTTTGTGCTTTATATTTTATAAGTACAGGGGGTTAAATGCCCGTTTTTAAGATAAAGTTAGACGCCCTTCTATTGGAATTTAATTAATCGAATGTTTCTGTGGGTTAAATGCCTGTTTTTAAAATAAAGTTAGACGCCCGTTTTTATTTTTAAGATAGTGTTAAGTGCCCATTTATAATCAAACGTTTTTAACTTAAACGTAGGAACATAAAACCCAATTTAACCCAACGTGTTATAACATGTGTCTCTACATTTACGAAGTCTTTGGTGAAGGTTTTTTGTTTACCCGTTAGTATTCACCAAATTATATCTATCTTCATAATTATACTCCATACTAAAAGCAAAAATGTAATAAAAAACAGTAGTGGCAAAAATAATAACAAATAATAGAGCCAATTTTTTTAATTATTTTCTGCATCATAAGCATATTTGAACTTAGAATTTTCCATTAAACAATTAGCTAACATCTTCAAATTAATATCATCAAGTAGGTAGCACATTATTTGTCAAAACATATTCTGAAACCTAATTTGAGTTTAAAATATGCATAATTACTCCAAGGTTAATAACAACCTAACATTTCACAGATCTTACATTATTATAACTTCAAAATTGAACACTACTTGATTAAACATCCTCAAATGTTATTACTTGAGCTAGATTTATGTTATAAAAAAAACTACTAATATGGAAAAGAAATTAGATGTATGAACTTATGTGAATGCCCATAGATTCAATATATTTTTCTAAGATAAAAGTTATGAATAATACCTCATAAACTTCATTGGTCCTATACAAAGAAATTGTATCCTCCACAAAGTAGCGGCTGAAACATGATCCAATTGTGATTAAACACCAAAAGCTGAAAACTTTATCAGATTAAAATAAAAATGACCCCATTAAAATTTATGATTTACTACAAAATAGTGTATGCGGGTCAACTTGACCCACCTGTAAAAAAAAAAGTTTCCCAGTTTGATCAATTACTGTACGATATGTTTAGCAAAGACCGATCTCACCTTTAATTCAGTCAAAATCACCGTGTGAAGAAGTGCTGGGATCTACTATAGTATTTTTGAAGCAACAAAATTCTAAAATTTTCTGAAAAACATACATAAATCCTAAGTAAGCAGAATAAACAGGTACAAATATATTATAAATTGCTAGCCATAGGCTAGTAAAGAAAATACAGAGTTCAACTAAAAACAAAAACCAAACTACCTAATAACAAACAAACCAAAAAGAGGACTCTCAAACAAAATCAAAAAACCGGCCACCACCTACTTACTTATATATGTAATTAGAACCTACCAAAATTACATCCGCATAAAAGCAGTGAACCGACCTACTTCCTGAAGTCTTCCACCTTAGAACCAATATCATATAGAATACGGTTCATTGCACCAACACAATGGATACTTGACCACCCAATCTTGGAGCGATGGTTAAACCAAAAGAAAACTTCCGCTTGAGCATATTGCATGACCTAGGACAGTGTGAAATTTGATACATGGTTTGATCCGATATATATTCATGTAATTCTACTTCAAACTGAAACCAAATGACATCATCATGGAAATAATACTATGAGACGTTTAAAAAATTTATATAATTGTAGGCCATGACATTTAGTGCAGATTTATTAATGCAGAGACGTTTCCAATGCAAGATCAGTTATTATAGTCATTTACCATGCAGAGACATTTATGTAAAAGTTTCTGAAACGGTTTGGAATTAAGCGCCATTTAGTGATTGTAATTAATTAGTTCATGCATTTTGTGATTATAGATAGAATTCAGCGTAAGATGGAACTGAAACGGGTTTCTATAACCATGAGAGTTAATGTAGAAACATTAATGGAGGGACGTTTCGTTTGCAAGCCGGATAAACTCAATATACCGATTGACTCTTGGTTTCAAGCAAATATAAATCCGGTAACGGGACAGACAATGTGGTCATGGGTGTTAGAAAGTGATGGTAATTTCAGTGTGGCGTCGGCTAGAAAAGCTTTTGAGGAAGTAATGGTGCCTTCTTCAAACGGTACTGTTATGCCTTGGTCGAAAGTGGTTCCAATAAAAGTTAATGTATTCTTCTGGCGATTTTTCCATAACCGTTTACCTACGTGTTTTAACTTGCTTAAACGTGGGGTTTTGCTTGATTCTGCGGTTTGCGGGCTGTGTGAAAGAGAAATTGAAAATGACAATCATTTATTTTGGTCATGCGGTAAAACACGTGAATTTTGGATCAGTTTTGCTAGGTGGTGGAATATCGATATATCGCTTGTTCAATCGGTAGATCAAGTACTAAAGTGGAGTGATAGGGCTGAATTCCCGAAGCAGAAAGCGGACCATTTTTTGGTTGCTGCAATGTCGGCATTGTGGCACTTATGGAAGTTCAGAAATGGAGTCGTGTTCGAGAAAAAATACGGGTGTATTCAGGAGTCGTTTTTCCAAGCCCAAGCTCAAGCGTTTCTATGGATAAAGCATAGGTCAAAGGCGATTTGGAGCTTCCAGGAATGGGGTCCTTGGTTGTAGGATCCATTGTCGATTTAAGTTAAGGGTTGCGGGCATTTGCGATGGGTGTTTGTTCTTTGTTTTTTTGGTGTAATTTGTTGTTTCATGGTTTAAACTTTGTAGTCTAGCCTCTCGCTAGCATTCCGTTATTAATATAAGTTTCTTTTTGTGGGGGTTCTGGGATGGGTGATGGCTTTGTCGAAGCTCGTTCTGGTTCCTCTGTTTGCCGTTCAAAAAAAAAAAGTTTCTATTGCCATTTATTTTAACACCACATTGAACGCATCATTTACTTTGGATGGCCTTTCGTACATGGTAATTAATTGTTATATACGTAATTGTTATATAGATTATTATATATATTTATTTATATATAGATGAACATGGTAATAAATGCTATTGTAATAAATACAACTTCATTTTGGAACTCAATTTTTATGTATATATAGATATAGATATAGATACTGGAAAAAATATAAAGTTAAATTTATGTAAATCATTTGATTAAAAATTGAATTTTAATAATGTATTACTTAAAGGGTTTAACTAACTCATGTCTTAAGGGCATGTGATAAACATGTTAAATGAACTTAAAACTACCATTTTTATTTGAAAATACATATAATTCATGCCAAAAATAGACTTCATTACTATAAGCAGATAAACAAATACTACGACTAAGTGTAATGGTGATCAAATCTAAGTTTGATCATCGTTATTGTATCAACACCATATCAGCTTTCTCTTTACAAACCAAAACTATAACAACCCTTAACCAAACTCCCATAGTGTGAACAAATCCACAGGACCACAACCAAACATCAAAATTGATTTATTAATATATGTATCACTTATTTTGTATAATGTATAAGCCATCAATACATAGCACACAACGACCTTTATCAGTCTCCAGAACAATCAAATACAAGAAGGGACACGTCTGTTTCACGTAATGTGGGGATGCGATCACCAGATTTAGTCGTGGTTGCCAAAAGTCAACCATTAAGCCTAAGATTTTGTTTTTGTAGATTAGTTAGAATATACTTGAAAACAATGGCAGATCACTCATCACAAGACCTCCATGATTTGTTTAGTCTAGAATAAGAAGAATTAGAGTAAATTACACGGATGGTCCTTTAAGTTTATAACAAATTTCACAAATGATCTTTTATTTTAAAAAATTACACCGATGGTCCTTAATTCTGAAAGGTTTTTCACCGATGGTCCTTTACACTAATTAACGTTAACTTTTTCTGTTAACTTACCACATGTGCAATGCACGTGAGGGTAAAAAAGTAATTTTTCATTTCTTTTCATTCTTAAATTAATTATTTATCTTAAATTAAAGTTTTAGTTTTAGAATAAAAAGAAAAGAAATAAAAAATGACTTTTTTTACCCTCATGTGCATTGCACATGGGGTAAGTTACAGAAAAAATTAACGTCAGTTAGTATAAAGGACCATCGGTGAAAAACCTTTCAGAATTAAGGACCATCGTTGTAATTTTTAAAACTAAAGGACCATCTGTGAAATTTGCTATAAACTTAAAGAACCATTCGTGTAATTTACTCGAAGAATTATATACTTGTATGTGTACTATATTGTCAAAGATAATAAGTTATTAGCATTTATAGTAGAAAGGTAAACATTGGTGTAACAAACATAAAAAGCAAAACTTATGTGTCTATTTCATCAATTAAATTGTTTTTCACAAGCATATGTAGGGGAGAATAAACCAAAAATACTCAGCAAAAACCCTCCGACGACCGCTGCTCCTTCCTCCGGCAAGCTACCAACACTCCGTTGACCTATTCTTCTACGAACTCCGATTTTACTTCTTGCAGAGTAAGGTAGCTCTCTATCTACGCCTTCAATTTCTTCCATAATTTAACAATATCTTCGTTAATTGTGAGTTTCAGCTCGTAAAAACTTGAAACGCAAAGCAGTAGAAGCATATGATGTATCGGATTTCATGATTTTGTATTATGTTAGATTTGTTCGATACTTGAATACTGAGAAAATCCATAGACCTTTTTTTTTTTTTTTTTTGAAACCCTAATTTGCCGATTGCTGCATTCGTCCCCCTTTCGTGCAAAACAAATCTCCCTATGATCCCTGTCAAGACCTAGAGCTTGCTCAATGGTTGACCCAATCCAGTCAATATGGGAATTTTATTTTGAATTTTGAATTTTGATTGTCTCTGCTTAGTAATATATGACTACTTGATGCATTATTTGATTTGTTAATATGAAATTGCAGCATCTTGAGAATCTGATCATCTCAACTTACACAAACAGCAACAATATGCAGGTAAGTATAGCTAATATCCGTACTTGTTTTCACTATATTATACGATAATTTACAGAAACTATAGAATACCATTAATATCTTATACACTTAAAACTGTAAAAAAGAACTAATTTTATAAAATATTGCCAACATTGGTTTATAATTATTTGATCTGATTGCTTTTGGTTGGCAGGCTAGTGACAGGTTTAATATCAACTCCCAACTTGAGCATCTGCAAGCTAAGTATGTAGGAACAGGACATGCAGACATGAACAGATTGTAAGTTGTTATTTTTCCAAAAAACTGAATTAAATATTACACATGGACATATTTTACAAAATAAAAGATGCGGTTTACTTGAAGGTTAAAACTTATTATTTTTATGATTTATAATTGATACACGGAGTTTATTGAAAGTTTACCACCAACATTACTCTGATTGAAGCAGTTGTTACAAAGTATAATGCCGTTTTATTTATATGAATTTTCCAGCATGTTCATTTTATTTTATTTTTTATTAATAATTTAAATGGTTATGTTTTGGTTGAAGTGAATGGGCGGTTAACATCCAACGTGACAGCTATGCATCCTATGTTGGGCATTATCCTATGCTTGCTTATTTTGCAATTGCAGAAAATGAATCAATTGGGAGAGAACGCTACAATTTTATGCAGGTATTATAATTATTATTATTATTATTATTGTTATTATTTTTTTTAAAACAGCAATTTTATGGAGGTATTATTCATATCAACTTTTCATTAACTACAGTTTATTGCTCTTTTTTTTTCTTCCTAAATATATAATTCTCTGACCTCCATTTTGCAAAAAAAAAAAAAAATTAAATTTTATTTATCTTTTTTTTTTTTTCATTTTGCAGAAAATGTTGTTGCCGTGTGGACTACCACCAGAAAGAGAGGAGGAGTAAGGGCATCAAATTCTACATATTTGGAGGATTACGGGTTGTGGTTGTCACTTTCCTTTTATGAACGTATTATGAAACTTAAGTAGTAATTAAGGGATAAAAAAGATGCAAGTTTAATGATATAAATGTCGTATGTATGTTTATTTGATTGACGTTTAATCCTCCATGTATGCAGCCAGCTATTTTTAAGATAAAAGAACATCGCTCTAACTATGGGGTTGTTAAGTTTATGTTATTTTGGGTTTGACATGAATCTTAAACTAAAAACTCGTATTTTCCTTGTCATATGGTGCCTCATGACCAAAATTATATACTTCCTCCGTATCAAAATAAGTGACACACTTTCTATTTTGGGGTGTATCAAAATAAGTGACACACTTTGAAAATTTTTCTTATTTGGTAAAAATAATGAGACCCATACCCACTAACTATCCACTTTAATAAAGTGAAATTACCCTTATACCCTTACTTTTACTTTTAAAACTCATAAATATCACTTTATTTAAGAAAAGTGAGACACATTATCCACTAACTATGTACTTTAATATATTTTAACATCTACTTTAATCTTTTACTTCAAAAAACGTGTAAGTCAATTTGTGTCACTTATTTTGATACGGAGGAAGTATACATAATCTTATGAGTTTTTTTTATTATATCTAGATTTAATTGCATGGATGGTCCTTTAACTTTATACCATATTTCACCGATGGTCCTTTAGTTTCAAAAATTGCACCGATAGTCCTTATTTTTGAAAGGTTTTTCACTGGTAGTCATTTATGAAAACGGATGTTTGTTTCACACGCTAACTAATTCATAAAGGATTACGCTGAAAAATCTTTCAAAAATAAGGATTATCGGTGCAATTTTTGAAACTAAAGGACCATCGGTGAAATATGGTATACAGTTAAAGGACCATCTGTGCAATTAACTCTTATATCTATGAGAAATCATAATGCCATATACATTTTAGATTAATTATACTAGTATTACAATTTAAAGCAATATACCACATTCAAATGCGACTCCACATTTGTTTTAATATTAGAAGGGTTTTTCTAAATATTAGGGTGCATTAAATAATATCAAGTTTCTTAATAATTTGTTATCTTACTACTTACTAATGCATTTAGGTCTACCTCTTTTAGTAAGTTTAAGAAGCTCCTTAATTTTAAGTTTAAGGAGATTTTCACTTTTAATAAGTTCTTTAACTAAAAAAATAAAGTGTTGCTTATAGGACCACTTCAACTACTAATATATATAAGCTTACGTCATCACTTTTAGTCCTAAGTAGTCAATGTGTGTTAACCACTTCAACTACTTGATTATTTTGATTTGTTCCAGATACTAATATATATAAGCTTTAACGTCACCAGAACTGAAACATCATTTCTCTATTTAAAAGCTCATATTTACTATCACAAAAAAGGCGAATTTCAGATTTGATCCTACCATTACTAATGTCAGCACCTACCATCACTACGCACCACCACTCATCACCATCGCTATTGTCACCACCACCGGTACTGTCGTCACTTCGAAATATAGTTACGGGTACTGGCCGCCGCATTGCGCGGGTACCCTGCTAGTTATAATTTAGTGAGGTTATTTAATGCACCCTAACATGTGCCTTGAGGGCATATGTTAAAAAAACCTTTAGAAGAATTATATGCGTACTAGATTGTGTAAAGAGGATTAATAATTTGAATTTATTGTACAAAAGTAAACATGGGTGCAAAAAACATAAAAGTTAAAACTTATGTGTCCCTATAGGAAATGCTGCCAGATTTTATCAGTTTCTTCGTTTATTTCGTGTTTCATCAGCATGTAAAATGATTGAAACACGAAGTAAAAGCATATGAAGTGCATAAAGCTCTTCAAAATCAATTGTAATGGAATCCATTCAAACAATCATCAAAACTCTTGTTAAAAATCCAACTCAAATCAAATCCAAATCTCACGCCACACAAATTCATGCTCAAATCATCAAAAGCTTCCCCATATTAACCTCCGATCTCCTCTCAATTTACTCGAAGCTCAACCTTTTACCGGAATCCCTAATTCTCTTCAACTCACTCCCCTCACCTCCCATTCTCGCATGGAAATCGATCATCAAATGTTACTCTTCCACCGGCAAATTCTTGGAATCATTAAAATGTTTCATCAAAATGCGTAGTCTGGGAATGTACCCAGATCATAATGTCTTCCCTTCCGTGATTAAGTCATGCACCAATTTGATGAATTTCAAGTTTGGGGAATCTGTTCATGCTTGTGTTATCCAGGCTGGACTCGAATTCGATTTATTTACTGGAAATGCGTTATTGAGTATGTACTCTAAGCTGCAGAAGTTTAGTGCGCACCAAGTGTTCGATGAAAGTCCTGAGAGAATAACAGCTGGTCAAAACTGTAAAAGTTCGAACCTTTTTAATCTAAAAATGCAAAATGTGACAAGAGTTTTTGAAACAATGCCACAAAGAGACATTGTTTCGTATAACACACTCATTTTAGGATATGCTCAAAACAACATGTATAATGAAGCTATAATGATGATTAGGGAAATGATTAACACTAATCTAAACCCCGATGCATTCACATTATCAAACATTCTACCAATTGTTGCACAACGTATGGATGTTTATAAAGGAAAGGAGATACACGGGTATGTAATTAGACACATGTTTGATAAGAACGAGTTTATTGCAAGTGGATTAACCGAATTGTATGCAAAATGTAACATGATAGAATATTCATATCGGTTATTTTATTCACTACCTAAGAAAGACTCTGTTTCATGGTGCTCGATTATTGCAGCATGTGTGCAAAACGGTTTATTTGATGAAGGTTTAATATTATTTAGAAAAATGTTAAATAATAATATCAAACCCGTCCCGATCTCGTGTTCCACCATTATTCCTGCTTGTGCACATTTAACGACGTTAAAATTAGGGCAACAACTTCACGGGTATATAATTAGGAATCATTTTGATGATAATATGTTTATAGCTAGCTCACTTGTTAACATGTATGCTAAATGTGGGAATATTAAACTTGCTAAATTAATTTTCGATAACATGAAGGAACATGATATGGTATCATGGACTGCTATGATCATGTGTTACGCTTCTCATGGTCATGGACATGAAGCTATATCTTTATTTGAGCAAATGGAGGTCGAAAAATATACACCGAATTCGGTGGCTTTTTTGGCTATTTTGACCGCTTGTAGTCATGCGGGAATGGTCAACGAAGGTTTGACTTTTTTTAACAAGATGGTCAAACATTATGGTCAAACTCCCGAATTTGAGCATTATGCTTGTATGGTGGATTTATTGGGTCGGGCTGGAAAACTGGATGATGCTTTCGGGCTCATTTGTAGTATGCCTGAAAATAATAAAAATGTTAATTTGTGGTTACCATTGCTAGGTGCGTGTGGGGTCCACAAGAACGTTGACTTGGCTGAAAAAGTTGTTAGGCGGTTATGTGAATTTGATAGTGAGAATGTTGGTGCGTATGTTTTGTTATCGAATACGTATTGTTCGGTTGGAAGGTATAAAGATGCGATTAATTTGAGGAAAGATTTAAATAAGAAAAAATGTAAAAAAGAACCGGGTTGTAGTTGGATTGGAATTGGGGATAAAGTGCACGGTTTTATTGCGGGAGATGAATCTCGCCCGTTTTGTGATGGTGTAATTGGTGCGTTGAATATTCTTTTAGGACATATGGAAATTGAAGGATATGTTGAAGATGGTTGATGATTTAGGGCTAAATCATGGTGGAATAGTTGCAATTAAGTTGTAAGTTGAAATATTAGGGTCATCTATTCTGATAATACACTCATCCAGACACGCTTAATTGTTGAGTTCTGAAAAAATCTGGTATGTTTATGGCTCCAAAACGCGTTGTAATTGGTACATGATTTGGGATTTGCCTAAGATGTATAGATGGCAACATGTTTGATAATTTAAGGATAGAAAGTGGTCATATGGAGATTAGTTTAATTTTGTTGCAAACCCTTTGAAGCAATGATTAGTTGTATACTTGTATATGTTGGTGGTTTGCATTCATACATCTTTTTTTTTTCAAATTTTGATGATAATTAAACATTATTCTTTTGTTGTTTTGTATGATGATGAGAAATGAGTGTTAGTTACTCTTTTCTATTATTTTGAAAACATATTGGCTCGTATTAGGGGACTAGGTTAAAACCCACGTGATGCGGCGGGCTACGAACTAAATATTACTGGTGATTAAAAGTTTATTCGTAACATATTTTTATAACGAATACAATACATAAGCATGAAAACTGTGTATAAAATAGAGGTAACCCGATAAACCTAATTAAGTATAAAATACAGGGAAGATATATCTGTTTATGCGTGTTACTCATCTTGTAAAACCTCTCGATACACCACGTTTGTTGTGTAAACTCCGTCGAGATTAAATTATTTTGCTGGAGTTACCAATACTTTTGTTTAACGATATAAATTTTTTCCCTCGAGATTAAATTAATTTTGTATGTTTAAGATCTTTCCACTTGTATAGATTTACAAACATTTCATTCAATAATTCACCATGTCAAATTTAATTTAAATTTACAAACATTTCATTCAATAATTCACCATGTCAAATTTAATTTAAATTTACAAACATTCTACGATTACACTCTCACAAACATAAAAAAATTGCAAAAATCATGAAAAAAAAATACTTAACTTTTCAAAACATACCTTATAGATATATTTTAGAGTTATCTCAATTCCTCCATGTTCCTGAGAAGTCAACTTCGAAGGATTGACCTTATTAATTAACAACTTTAATTTTGATGTTTTTGAATCACTACTTAGAGAATTTTCTTTTAATTGGGATGAAGAAGTAACAACCTTATGGTTGTCATCACTAACCTTTGTAGGTTCTCTGTTATGACATATAAATTTACTATAACAAACATTTTCAGCTTCATTATAATTATATGTTGTAAAACCATCATGCTAACAATGTGTTTCACATATGAGCAAAATCAATCTCCTTTAGCTATTATAATAATTAACAAAATATTAGTACTTTACACACAAGATGGGATGCAGATACTATTCACAAAAACTGAAAATGTATGACCAGAGTATGATTGATAATTCCTTAATTTAAACGTTAGGCCGCTTTTCAACTCGTTTGACATGTTTGAATTATTAGGTATTTCTTTTGTACATTTGATATAAAGCACAACCCAAATCGACCTGTTAATATTGGGTGATATTAATCATTGGATTCCAAAACATTGATAAATTTGGTATTTTGGGCCCACTTGGACTGTTAGAGCTCTCTTCAACCTGCTCATGGCTAGATCGATCGGTTTCGGGTCGATCCCACTCATGATTAGAATAATAGAATAAGTCAAAAGCGGGTCAGGTCCCAACTTACTAAGTAAATCGGCTACATTCTCCCACCATAAGTTGGTTTATTAATACTCCACATTGTCAAAATTGGTTTATTACATTACCTGTCATGGACATTTTACAATTGAATAAGAAAAACTATAGCAATACAATAATCCTCTAAAGTATTTAATAAGATGCTTTAGGAAGTCTTATGCAACTAAAATACACTCCGGCTTGAGCTCGACTTGTTTGACTCGTTTCTATTTTAACTACGTTTTCAAATTTTACCCATTTGACCCGTTTTAGATAAATATAACACAAACCCATCCATGTATCTTTAAATGGGTCAAAAAATCACACCTAAAAATATTCAAATCCGAAATTTACTGTGTCAATTCTGCATATTTATAATAGTTAACCTGGTGTTATGAAATCATTGGAATTAGGAATTTGTTCAACTTACTTGTGATGTCGAAGTACATTCGAACGTCCATCTTCACCTAAATATTAGGAAACAAACAATGTGGAAAATTTACAAACACAGTTGATTATATAATCAAACTTACATGAAAGGCTCAAACTGATGATCTCCTATGAAGTGGGACGTTCCTCCTTTTGAATTATCAAACATACCGCCCTTGTAAAAAGAAGGCTGACTTGTGCCCTTTCATAGTTTTATTAGGCACATTAGTAACGTATCCATAGATTAAATCTAACTTTCAATTGAAATTAGTAACGTAACGTATTTAGTCAATAAATTAAACAGCTAATTGAATGTAGGGAATTGAAGATACACATTAGCAACGTATGGTTGAATTGGGAATTTCCAAAAGATGACTATTTAATATAAATTTACTGTTACATCCGTTATTATTTAAAACGTATCCATCAAAATCCTTTGAAGAGGAAAAATAAAATGTTAGTTAACACAGAATTTATGATTGTACAGTAAGTAGTTGTAAGTCTGAATTTAGTTAAATAGACGAGTTACCTCTAATTCTTGTGTAGGTCGTGGAAGTGGTTGAAGAACTGAAGCACCATATTGGGTGATTAAAGACATTTTTAGGTTCTATTCGTTTGTATGCTGCACAACAACTCCATCGTTAGTTGATGGAGTATATATATATAGGTTAAAAAAAACGTAGAATTCAATATGTATAATATTTAAAAAATGTAAATCAAAATATTTAGTATGTGCCTATTTAATATTCAATATGTATTTAATATTTAAAAAAACGTACATCCAAAAAAACATAGAAGTCAACATGTAAATTAATGTGTGTTTAGTTTGTAAACGGTTTTATAATTTTGGAAGGACAATAAATGCGAATTTTCTGTTAAGGCAGTTGTCTCTAATTGTTACGTATAATATGTTAGTTAATTGTATATTAATTGTAGTTATCAAAAAGATAACAAAAAAACCACATGACCCAGTGGTTATCACATTGCTTGTTTTCCACAAGGTCTTGGGTTTGAATCCCGGGTAAGGCACTTTTATTTTGATTTTAAATGGTGTTTGAATATTGCTAAAAATGGAAGTGTTGAAAATTCAGACTTCCTCTTTTAAAAATGTCAAACATGCTTTTTAAAGTAGTAAGATAAGATAAGATATGTGATATTAAAGTGACTTAAATAATTTACAACTTTTTATGGTTTAAAATGATTTGATATGTATATATTCTTAGTTTTAAAATTACTACAATGATCATAAGTTGATTCTATCTAACTAGAATCGTAAATGTGCATAATAACAGCATTTGATAGTATTAGACGTTTTTTAGATATTTTTACGGTATTCAGAGTCGATTGAATGTGGTGGTCTACAAGAGAGATATAGTGATATACATATTCGTACATTTTTTTTCGTTTGTTTTATCAAAATAGGCATATATAAATAATACTCGTAGATAATATAAAGAATGACATGTTATTTTAATTTGTTTATTTTATCGAAAAAATTGTAAAAACCAAGAAATTATAAAACTACGCAACCATTGATCAAATCTATGAAACGCACAATAAACAAAATTAAGAAACATGTCAGCATAATTAATACAGTAGATATTGAACCAAATCTACATAAAATCAAAAGAACAATAAAGTACAACTTATTTGCTCAAAATTATCATCTCAAAATATATTTAATCAAAGAAAAATATATTTAGAAAAATTACAAGAACGGTAATTACTTACTTTTCTTTTCAAAATTGATTAATCGATTTAATAATCTATATAAAAGTGTAAGAGAAATGATATTTAGTCCTACCATGTAGACCTATACATAGGCCTACCCACTTGATAGGATGACATGTGTATTCCACTAATTCTCTCTCCTAATATTAACCATTGATTTTGACACGTGTCTTCATCTAATGAGTAGGCCTATAAGTAGGTCTAAATGGTAGGCCTAAATACCATTACTCAAAGTGTAAATAAAAATAAATCATACATTACTTTAAAACAATAATAATAAAATTTCCAGAAAGAAAATTTGGTAGGAATCCCTCTGTCCAAATCGTGTTATCCCTACTTCTTTCTTCATAATATTTCCCCTCAAAATCCGTCATTTTGCTATCAATTCTTTCGTTTTTCTCGCAGATCTTATGAAATCTGAAACCCTCAAACCCTTGATTTCCTCTTCTTAGATTCCCACTCTTCGATCTGACTTCAAAAAATTGTATTCTTAATCACACCATCAGTAAATAACCTAAATCGGATTTATGTTTGCTGTGCATTATCATCATCGTTGAGTTTTCAATCAATTTCTGTGAAGAATTGAGTATATTGATTAGGTTTCTGGCACACGATAGTCTCTAGGGTTTTTACCGATCCAGTGCTACCGAAACCGACAAATTTACTTGCTAGGGTTTTGAAGTTTCGGCATTTATAAACATCGATAAGTTCTATTGCATAAACACAAATTTTCATATCGGAATCTGCTTTGGAGATTTTGTGTTGTCGGTTTTGATGGATCTGAGTGCATTTTCGAGATCCCAGAATTTGATTGGCTGAAATTTGTCAAGTAATTTGATACAAGTTAATTGATTTAGTCTGCTTAGAATTTATATATTAAGGATTTCATCATGGATCATGTGATTGGTGGGAAGTTTAAGCTTGGGAGGAAGATTG
The DNA here is from genome assembly GCA_963853835.1 of Calendula officinalis. Taxonomy (NCBI): domain Eukaryota; kingdom Viridiplantae; phylum Streptophyta; class Magnoliopsida; order Asterales; family Asteraceae; genus Calendula; species Calendula officinalis. The sequence continues at coordinate 34,349,496 of OY970823.1, read as the reverse complement.
GTAGTGGTTCTTTTGGAGAACTTTATTTGGGTAATTTTCTTTTTTTTTTCAATTTCTCATAATGCTTCTATGGTTTTGTTGCATTTCTGATTGGTTAATTGTTCTTTACAGGAGTAAATCTCCAAAGTGGAGAAGAAGTTGCTGTTAAGCTGGTATGTATCTAGAGTTTAACATTTAGATAAATAATATTTATTTTTTGCACTACAATCTACATGTTACAATAAGGTTGATGATTTTGCATATTACTATGTGTTTTATCAATCTCTGAAATTGGGGCATAATATAACTCAATTCACTGTATAATGCTCTTTTAAATGCCTCACTAGAATTTTCATGAAAACAGAAGAAATCAAGTTAGCATTTTTAAGTTCCAAAACCTAAAAACAATATTGAATAATTATAAAACACTTAACATGTCTTTAAAACATGACAAAAGTCAGCAAAATACCTAACAGTTAGCAATATGGAAAAATGGTGGCTAACTGAACTTGAACTCAATATTTATTAATATGTTAATTGTAGTATAGTACATTAGTACATCCAAAGACGAAGCTAAAAGCTAAAATTTATTCTGTTAAAGATTAAATATTAGCAACGTTGACCGATGCTGATCGATTTTGACTAACTTGACCTATATCCTTTGATGTTGACTGATTTTGACCAGGTCCGATTAATTTCACCGATTATATAATTTCTAGGTCAGTCGGCTGTTGATAACTGCCTAGGCGGTGATTACGGCTGCCAATACCGATTTTTACAACACTGGTTAAAAGAATTAATAGCTAAAATAAACAATTGTAAAATAATTAATAGCTAAAATTTCAACAACAAATTTTATATTATTACTGAAGACTTAATTTTGTTTTTGTTTCCAGGAATCTATTAAGACGAAACACCCACAGCTTCATTATGAGGCCAAATTGTACATGCTTCTTCAAGGAGGAAGTGAGTTTTATATTTTCCTTTATATTATTATTTTCTTTCTATTTTCCCTCCTTTTTTGCTTAAATATGTTCTTATATTTTTATTTATATTAATCAATATAATATAAAATATAATGCAGCTGGTGTTCCCCACCTTAAATGGATCGGTGTTGAAGGCGAATACAATGCTATGGTTATTGATCTTCTTGGACCAAGTTTAGAAGATTTATTTAATTATTGTAATCGGAAATTCACTTTGAAAACAGTATTAATGCTTGCAGATCAATTGGTAAGTACCGGAGTTTGTGTAATTACAAGTTTAATTTAATTGACCACATTTTAAATTTTTTGGATTTTTATTTTATTTTATTAGATAAACAGAGTTGAATATATGCATTCAAGAGGTTTTCTGCACCGTGATATAAAGCCAGATAACTTTTTAATGGGCCTGGGACGAAAGGCAAATCAGGTATTTGTTTTTTGGATGTTTAAATTTATTATTTTCATTTTTTTGTTTATATATATATTTTATTTTATTTACAACAGGTGTACATTATAGATTATGGTCTTGCAAAAAAGTATAGGGATCTCCAGACACACAAGCATATACCATACAGGTAATCTTTGTACCCAAACAGTGGATTATAAACAAATTTATTTAAAAATAAAATAAATATTAGCAATTTTGACCAATTTTGACTGATATTGACCAATTTACTTAATTGTGACATTTTTTTCTTCCAATTTTTGTTTCAGGGAAAACAAAAATCTCACTGGTACTGCTCGTTATGCCAGTGTTAATACTCACCGTGGAATTGGTAATTAGTCTTTTCATTATAAGATATTATTTCTAATGATTTATTTTAATTGGATTAAACAAAAAGCCCCTAATTTTTATTTAATTATTCTTGTATTATTAATTACAGAGCAAAGCAGGAGGGATGATCTGGAGTCACTTGGTTATGTGCTCATGTATTTCTTGAGAGGAAGGTTTATAATTTATTATAATATATACTAAAGTTCTTTTAATTATTATTTATATATAATTATATATTTTAATTTCTAATGCTGACTCAGCTCTTATAACTATGTGGTCGCAGTCTTCCTTGGCAGGGGCTGAAAGCCGGCACTAAAAAGCAGAAATACGATAAAATTAGTGAAAAAAAGATGCTTACTCCTATAGAGGTATTATTTAACAAGATCAAATCTATTTTAATCAGTTATTTAATATAATTAATGACTTTTTTTAATATGATTAATGGCCTTTTAAATGTTATTACTTACTTTTAAATGACAAAATTTACAGGTGCTATGCAAGTCTTATCCAACTGAATTCATATCTTATTTTCATTATTGTCGGTCATTGCGATTTGATGACAAGCCAGATTATTCATACTTGAAAAGGCTTTTTAGGGATCTTTTCATACGAGAAGGTAAAAATATACAAATAAAAAATTAAAAAATTAATTATTATTAAATTATCTTTTTTTATACTTCAGGTTATCAATTCGACTATGTTTTCGACTGGACCATTCTTAAATACCCTCAGATCGGTTCAGGTTCCAGTTCTAGAGGACGGGTCAGTGTTTCTTCTACTTTTATATTCTTTTATATTTAAATTTTTTTCCTTTTTTTAAAGGATTTCCTCTTTATAAACCTCTACATGAATCAGACGGTTGGCAAACTACCTTTAAATCCTGGGCCTTCAGCAGAAAGAGCAGAAAAAACAGAAAAAACACCAGGTTTTTTTCCTTCAATTTTATTCATAAGATGTTGACTTTGTGTTGACTGAATTTTGACCTAGTGTGATTAATAAACTAGAATTTTGACTGAATTTAGCTGATTTTTTTGGAAATATAATAAAATAAAAGCAATTAAAGTTATAGTTATAGTTAGCATTGTTAAACGTAACTTGTATACAAATATTACTTTCCAAACATATAAAACTATAGTTTATATATATCAGGTCTTGAAAATTATTTTCTATAAAATTGTTCTATTTTTATTACTACAGATAAAAAAAAAAACTACAAAAACACAACCTGAAGAACACTAATATAACAAAACAATCCTTTATACATTTAAAAAATATAAAAAAAAAGTAATTTTTAATAAAAATTTTCATACTGTTATTTAAATTTTAGTGAGACCAGAAGGTCGAGATAGAATTTCGGGCACAATGGAGGCATTTACAAGGCGTAATAGCGGATTACATGGTGATCACTCGAGACACAGATCATCAGAACATGCTACCTCATCCAAAGAAGTGGTAATTTTTTAAGATTCATTTTCTTCCAAATTCTGTGATTTTGTTCCTATACGTTAAATTTTCATTTTTTTGTCCATGTACTTTTTAATTTCGTAATTTTTGTCCATATGGTTACTTAAAATGAGCAAAATACCCTTATAAATATTTTCCTTATTTTTGTCTCTATGGTCCGTTAAGTAGTTATAAGGGTATTTCGGTAATTTTAGTTAAAAAATGGACGAAAAAAATGAAATTTGAAGAACATAGGAATCAAACTCACGAAATTAAAAAGTACATGGACAAAAAAAAACAACATTAAAAGTATATGGACAAAATCAAAGAATTTGGAATACCATATGGACAATTTCTATAATTTACTCATTTTTTATTTATTGCTGAATTATCCTAATTTGTTCTGATTAAGTGCATACGTATAATTTACCATTTTTACGTTTATATTTGTGTGTGTGTATATATATATATATATATTCAGCGTGGTGACTCAGATAGAGGCCGCATTACCCGAACCAGTAGCACTTCAAAACGGGCAGTGGTATCAAGCAGCAGACCAAGCTCATCAGGTGAGCCCAGTGAAATCCGGTCAAACCGGTTAGGTTCGGGCAGCGGGCGGATCTCAACTGCCCAAAGACTCCATTCTCAACCCGGGTTTGAGTCCAAGTCATCATCTTTCACACGGGCTGTACCCTCATCAAGAAGTGGTCGTGATGATGCTCTTAGAAGCTTTGAACTGTTGACTATTGGCAAGAGGAAATAAAAAGAAAAAAGTTTTTATTTTTTATTTTCCTAAATAACTGAATAACTGTTTTCTATAAAATCCGTTTACAGTTAAAGATTCATCATTTGATCTTGTTTTCTTTTGTATTCGAGACTATAAACGAATGACTTGTGTCGGATTACTTGTATTTTGTGCTTTGAAAGTTGTACCTGTATACATGTGTAACTGAGTTTCGTTCTATCAAAATTCAAACATATTTTCTTATGAAATATCGTATGAATGTTGATATGTTATAGCTTTTGCAAATCTTTCGTGTTAAAAACAATGTATTTGCTTTCTTTTATATAAATGGTTTTTAATTTATTATATATTACAACTTTGATTTTTTCCTTTTTAAAGTTCCAAACTCAGTGTTTCATGTACCATTTTATTTCATAATCAGTTCTTTTAAATGGTACATATGACAAGTTAAATGAACATTTACTGCAGTAAACATATTCATTTAACTTATCATGACATTTAAAAGGACTATTTAAGCAGTAAAAATGGTACATAAAGTATTAGTTTGGAATTTAAAATAGAAACAAAAGAAACCAAAGTTGCAATATATAATTAGTTATAATGCCATAATGGTACATAAAGTATTAGTTTGGAATTTAAAATAGAAACAAAAGAAACCAAAGTTGCAATATATAATTAGTTATAGTATAACTATTTAAGAAAAAAACTCTAAATACAGTATTATTTTAAACAGAACTCTAAATAATAGAGAATTGCAATATAAAAAGAACTATATACTTACATTCCATTACAGAACAACTATATACAAAAATTTAAACCCCATAAAAAAACATTCATGAACTGTTAAATTTCATGTAGAACAAAAAGAAACCGACTCTGTAAAGGATTCTACAGAATAAAAGACCCTAATATTCTTTAATTATTTTATTTTTCATTAAAACTTCAAAACATGCAAGTAGTGTTCTTGCCACCGTTATTGCTCTCACCGGAAAAGTTAACAGAATGTTCCATACCACCTTCTTGAATCCTCTGAACAAACCCATGTTGATGATCACCACCACTCTCTGCCGCCACCGTGTAGTGTTGCTGATATGGCAGTGGCCGGAATTCCACGTTATAACCGCTTGTAGCTGCCGGAAAAATCCGCGATCCGGCCTCGTGGTAATTAAAATTGGTTGAATTAGTGTTGTAAATGCTCATAGGCTGATGATGAGCAACGGTGGTGCCGGTGCCACCGCCGTTGCCGCCGCCGGTGAATTGTTGCACCATGGCACGGAAATTGGTGGTGTCGGTGTTAAGTAAGGTGGTGGGGGTCTTGCGTGAAGCTCTAGACCGCCGACGCATGTTGGTGGGCCGTGGGCCCAATTGGTTAGAGACACCGCTCGTGGCGGTTGTAGTGGTGGTGGTGACTGTTGTGGTGACAGCTTCGTCATACCACCGTAGGGTGGTGGGTTGAGGTGTTCCGGTGAGGTTATTTTGGTAAATCTGGAGCCACTCATTGTTGGAAGTAGCCATGGTTTAACTAATTTGTCAAGGAGTAAAAAATTGTATTTATAATCGAAAAAGTTGGTCGTTGGTCAATAGAGTGGACTTTTCTACGATACAAACGACTAGTGACTGGCACGTGTGGAGCTGATGGCGGAAAATGATGCGGGAGTTCGGCATATTGATGATGCTTCTTGGAAGCAACCTAAAAATCAACAATATATACATTTTGTCTTCTCACGTGTAAGTAAATATTCTTTTGCTTTCCCATTAATTCACTCATTCTTACTTCAAATCTCATAAATATATCTTTCATTAATAAGAATATTTAAGCTCGAATCATTAACTTACTAACTGACCGTTAAAAAAAAAAAAATCTGATATATAGTTAAATAATTTAAATATGTTTAGATAGAAGAATGCGTGCATGATTTTATGCAAAAATGTATGCATAGTAAATTGGCAAAAAAAAATTAATATTTTTCTCAAAGATGTATAACTACACTAGCTCTATGGTACAATTGTATTGGTCAACTATAACCAAACCCTTCTAGACGTTTATAATACACCATACAAATGAGATGCCATTCGTACATCACAAAATTATTTCACACACACATTATAATAATTACATCACAAACTATACAAACACATTGATTGTTAGTAGTTTTAGCGTCCCATATTCAATCTTAGTATAATAGAAATAATAAAAATAATAAGTATGTAATGGTTTTGTGTTAGGAATATTTCTATAATATTCATTATTGATTTGATATGTCAAAACTTATAAAGTACAAGGACCTAAATTGAAGATATAGAAGTTCAAATTTAAATAAAGATTTAGGAGATAATCATAAATGTAAAAGATATAGTATATCTTTATTAATTTAAAAGATTTAGTTATTATCTTTTCCTTGTAAGTCTTAGGTTTTCTAGTATATAAAGAAACCTAATGACATAGAATTAGATGTTCTTGGAACCCACGTTTTAACGTGTTTGTGTGTAAAACCTAAGCCTCAAGGTCGTTTGATCCTGTTTAACGAAAAACCGTTCTACATATTTATATGTAGAATTGGGGCTTTTAATGATGAAAAAAACTTGTTTAGCTATACAAATATGTTCAACTAATTCCGCAATTATATGTTTTGTATATGCTTATTCCAGATCAAGAACTAACTATTCTTGAGCCTAAAGATCGACATTTATGAAGAGTTGTTCAGAACTCAACAATTGTTAGGAATATTCTAGATGATATTCCTTGAGATTTGATGTGTCAAAACTTGGAAACTACAAGGACCTAAATTGAAGATATAGAAGTTCAAATTTAAATAAAGATTTAGGAGATAATCATAAATGTAAAAGATATAGTATATCTTTATTAGCTTAAAAGATTTAGTATTATCTTTTCCTTGTAAATCTCTAGGTTTTCTAGTATATAAAGAAACCTAGAGGTATAGAATTAGTCGTTCTTGGAACCCACGTTTTAACGTGTATGTGTGTGTACTCTAAGCCTCAAGGTCGTTTGATCCTGTTAACCAAAACCGTTCTACATATTTATATGTAGAATTGGGGCTTTTAGTAATCATTGTACATAAAAGATGATGATGAAACCTTGTTTAGCAATACAAATATGTTTATATAATTCCGCAAGTTTGTTATTTGTATATGCTTATTCCAGATAAGAACTAACTATTCTTGAGCCTAAAGATCTATGTTTATGAAGAGTTGTTCAGAACTCACAATTGGTATCAGAGCGAGGTGGCTCCAGATCTGGAATGAAACAAGGTAGGGTTACCAATGGTTAAATTGAAGTTTTGGTATGGATCTCATATTTCGGAAAAGACTTCAATTGTTAAACCATGCGTGCATATGTACATCACTGTGCAAAATTAAGGATTTAATTTATTGGATCTTATTACTAAAAAGAAAATATTTGAGAGGAATTAAGAAAATATTCTTTATTTATGAGAAACAAGTTGTACATATGCGGTACTTTTTAAGATTGAGAGTGTGGTGGGCCCTGTTAGATGAAAAAGTCATAAACTTAGCGCAAGATGATTAACAAAAGACTCTGGAGTGTGCAAACTCCTTTACGTCAAGTTCTTGGTATATTAATTATGCGCTGCTAAACTTTTTCTACTGGTCAGTATCTTTGCAAGTTTTACTACTGCTCAAGGATTGTAGTGTTACTACTGATCAGTAGGAATTCACTTTTACTACTGATCCGTTTCCAAGGTTGCTACTGATCTTATTAAAATTCGTGATTTACTACTGATCCAACATCCATCAAACACTACTGATCAGTAGTGTATCCGATTACTACTGATCGATGCTAAATTCCGATGTTACTACTGGTATACTTTTACTACTGAGCCTATTTATCAAAGTTTACTACTGATCAGTAGTAAATAAAAGCAGTGTTCGAATTTGACTGATCAGTATTAATCAGTACTGACTGAAGAAATTTTTGAAGAAAAATTTGATACTGATTTCTTCCATACAACTGATACATCATATTTTGGAAAGCATGACACACACCATGTTCATTCCATACCATGGTTTATTGATCGTATCTGATAATAATGTGAAACGAATCACATTATTCACACACACAGGTTGAAGGCTTGATGAAGATAAAGGAAGATGGTATGTTTGTTACATATTTAATCTTTATCAGTTGATTACAGAAGATAATTGATTATGTTTTATTTGAAGAAGAAGTTGAGAGTCTTACTACATAAGATGTTATGTATTGTTGTAACTGCAATTCAACCGAATCTTAACGAAAAGATCTGTTGAAGACTAAGATAAGCAAGTCCCTCATACAAGATTATGATGTTGCTGATTACTATATTTAGATGGAATGTGATGCTTAGTTTGAGTTTCTACTTCAACTTCAAATAGAAGATAGTTGGTTTTCAATGTAATTAATATAGCCTTGAAGAACACAAGAATGATATCACACTTTTAGGGGAAGAAAAAGTGTTGATCATTCAAGGGGAAGTTCAAGTTTCTCGGATTTATTTGATTATGTCAAAAAGGGGAAGAAACTTGAAGATTCCTAGCTAATTCTACAAGTTATAAGTTTTGTCAAATCAAATAGGGGAAGATTGTTAGGAATATTTCTATAATATTCATTATTGATTTGATATGTCAAAACTTATAAAGTACAAGGACCTAAATTGAAGATATAGAAGTTCAAATTTAAATAAAGATTTAGGAGATAATCATAAATGTAAAAGATATAGTATATCTTTATTAATTTAAAAGATTTAGTTATTATCTTTTCCTTGTAAGTCTTAGGTTTTCTAGTATATAAAGAAACCTAATGACATAGAATTAGATGTTCTTGGAACCCACGTTTTAACGTGTTTGTGTGTAAAACCTAAGCCTCAAGGTCGTTTGATCCTGTTTAACGAAAAACCGTTCTACATATTTATATGTAGAATTGGGGCTTTTAACGTTGATATTTATATGAATTAGGAGATGCAAAGTGCACGCTTAATAAGTGTCTAACCATATTAACTGTCTTCGTTTTCGTTTATATAATCAGACAGAAATTCTTCGATTAAAAACGGATTAAATTCCAAGTTTTCTAATTATTTCTTATCTGATCGTTTGAAAGACATCCAAATTAAGTTTTCTAAACAGCAAAAAGACATCCAAATTAAGTGAACCATTTGCAAGAATAGTGCACTATCCATCCAAATTGTACAAATAATGCTGTTTTTGGGGCTTTTGCAAAAATAATGATATCCCCTAGTAACACACCCGGATCCCCTTCTTTCCCCTAGTAGCACACCCGGATCCCACCTTAACCCTGCAACTCGTCTGACCGGTTTGTACCTTGCGTACTTTCGTGCAGGTTCCCCTAGTAGTGCACCCGGATCCCCTTGAGATATCCCCGAGCCGTACGCCCGGATCCCCTTGGGGTATCCCCGAGCCGTACGCCCGGATCCCCTTGGGGTATCCCCATTTGGCACACCCGGATCGTACACTACCTATATATTAAAGATTTATTTATCAGTGACATTTACCACTTTCATTTTTCATTACACATTTACCACATAAAAAAACATTGCCTGATTTCTTAAGGAAACTAGCATTTTTTATTACGATGTGGCGAAGTCAAAAAGCCTTAATCTATGAACTTAACCTACAGCTTGAGATGTTAGACGAGAGAGTTGACCTAATGCGTGAACAAGCCCGAGCCCGTGAGCTTCGACTTATCATGGAAAAGATGCAACGTACCCTTCATGAAATGGATAACCTGGCTTATGAAGGGGCGATGGAGGAGGAGTCGGAGATGCGACATACGAGGGAAATGCCTCCACCGACATTACATGTTGTGGAGCAGCAAACTCAAAACTCCTCAATAGGTATTCAACAACCAGACACAATTGACTTGGTTGAGGAGTATGGTTGGGCCAGGAGTGTAGAGGAATTTTACTTGAACGGGGATAGGCGCGGGAATGAAACCTTTTGCTATATTGTATTCTTAGGTCGTACACAGGTACCTAGGGAGTTTTGGAGTACCCTGTTAGATGAAAATTTCAGCTCTGTTTTGTTCCGTGCGGTACGTAATTTAATTATGTTATTATCAATATTCTCAATAAAATCTCAAAGGTAAATAATTATATATTTATTACAGCATATAGATTGTTGGGTTAGAAGATGGATGCGTTATCGGTGGTATGTTGGCTACAAAACTGGAGAATATAAGCGATGGACAATAATGCCTACCAAGTTTGAGTCTCTACTCTTACCACCTCATGGATCAGATGCTTTACAATATGCAGATGGCAGCTTGACACCTTACCCCGCTTGGGGGGACGTAGATGTCTTATACATCCCGTTACGTTTAAATGATAACGTTTGGTTGCTTGTGCAGATGGATCTTGTTAGCAACGATACATGTTTAATTTGCAGTTGTCGTCGTTCCATAAACCATGACGTGCTTAAGGCAACCCTAAAACGTTGGCGAGATGTTTTGCCCAGTTTTAAAAGAAGTTTCTCTTATGAAGAAAGAAACCCCCAAGTTAAGGCGAATCTTGGTTTCGCCAAACGCATACCTCAAGGAAGGGAAGAAGACTATGTTGTGTTTGTTTGTAAGTTTATGCATTATCTGGTAACAGGGAAATCAATCAAGCAAGATGGGGTCGTCGATAATAATCAGATTGCTACGGGTTATCGACAACTTATGGCTCGTGATTTGTACAGCTATCGTATTTTAGAATCGCAACCTGAAATTTTTCCTTTTAGATCTGTGGATTTGTTTGATGATTTGGATTAAAATTTCAATTGTATTTGGTATTAATTTATGAAATCTTGATGTTTGTGTTTGCTTGTCATTTAAAAATCAACTACTTAAAAAAAAAAATTAGCGAAAAAAATAAATGTCTAACTTTCGAGCTTAATAGAGTACACTTTTTAGTAATTCAGATTTAACTTTCTAAAAGATAGTTGCGGTATTGATGAGTACGTAAACATATGAAAAAGAATTAGACCAAAAAGAAAAGTAATGAAAGAGTTATGATAATTCGAAAATGCAAAAAAATTATTTTTTGTAACGCAAAAACATTCAAAATGCTATTTTCATGCATGAATAACTTCAAATTTTGAAGGTTTTGGACGTAATTATATATACAGAATTTGTAGTACCCAGGTCAAGGTTTCCATGCATATAAAATTCGTAAAAAAAAAACACGGGTGCGAAAGTTACGTTGATTGCAAAAGTCAAAAAAATTACATTTATATTTATATCATGGTTTTCTTACAATTACATTTATATTTAAAAAAAAAGCTAATGACGGTGTCCTAATGTACCGCCCGTACCACAAGGAGATGGTCTTCTGATTCTTCTTCTCCTACCTCCATCGCCATCTTCTTCACTTTCTCCAGGGTTGTTCAAGTCAAAATCGAATTTTACCGATTCGGACTAACAGCTCTATTTGCGAAAGTTACGTTGTTGCACGTGGCTTAACCCGTCAACCTACATACATTTAATACGTATTATTTAAATGTAAAATAATACATACATTATTATGATTATTGTTCTATAATTATTATTTATTACCGCAACATTTAAATTTCCGCCTTGATTGTAGGACCGAGAGTAGTTTTGTGCTCCAGGAGTTGGATTTGTAATATGGAGCACAGTACGAGGCCAATACCATGTCATATAACCAGGTTCAGTTTGAGGATAAATCGAGTATTGGCCTTGGATGAGATATTGGTAACGGTTGTTCCAATGTTGTATTTGATTTCTTAACTCGCGTTTCCAACTTCTTTTTGCGGTCACCCCTCTACGAGACTTAATATGTAAATCCTCATGTTCATATCTGTTTGAGAGTGGTGGTTGAGGAATAAATTGAACAAAGCCAAATTGTCTCATAACCCTGCTGGGCAAATACTGCTCAGCAATCTCCCAAAAAATAACATATGTTTGACACAGCCAACATCCCGTATCGGTCCTACACGAAGGGGCTAGAAGGTGTAGATCTTGTTGGTATGGAGTCCACACGAACTGCAAAAGTTTGATTAATTTGTAAGTTCAAAAATTTATTTTTTTTTAAATTTAATAGCAGAGTACCTCTGAATCGTCTAACGCACTTAACATCGACCGAAACTGAAACAAGACGGTCTTGACTGACCCCGCGAAACTAAGGGGCTGGTTGAATCTGTATGTTTATACATGCAAAAATATAGCATCATTTATAGTTATTAATAATTTTAATATAATCAAATCTGTTTTCTGGGCTTTTGGTCCAGCAATTGCGGCCTTTCGTCATTGCATTCCTATTATATGTATAGACGGGACCTTTTTAAAAGGTGCGTACAAAGGGAAGTTATTGACTGCCGTCACGAAAGACGCCAATAATCATATTCTACCTCTCGCGTATGCCATTGTTGACGAGGAGTCAAACGAATCATGGAAATGGTTTTTGCAACAGCTAAGGTATTTTGTTGTAAATGACAGTCCAAGAGTGCTTGGTGTCATTTCTGATAGGCATCATGGGATTCTAAATGCAATGCAAGAACTTGATGACTGGAAAGAGCCATATGCATACCATAGATACTGCCTAAGGCATATCAGAAGCAACTTCAACAGCCGTTTCAAGAACCATCGAATGAAGCAATTGTGTTGGATCATAGGTGGCACGAGTCAAAAGCGTAAGTACAAGGAAGCCATACGTGAAATGAAATTTATAGACGCGGACGGGTGGGTGTATCTGGAGCAGATTGGGTTAGATAAGTGGACCCTCTTTAGAGACAAAGGCCACCGACGTTGGGGAAACCTAACATCGAATATTGCAGAGAGTTACAACAATGTGTTGCGTGGAGCTAGGCATCTTCCAATTAAGGCTTTGATTGACTTCACATTCATCAAAACTGTCAAGCAATTCAGCAAGTATGCTGAATTATTGTCTAACTGCGAGACGCCACTACCCTCACGTATGTGGACTCTTTTCAACAAGCGCACCCGTCAAGCAACATTTCATGAAGTAATGCCCTTTGATTACGTGAAACAGATTTTCAGTGTGGAGTCAAGGATTCAAACCGGTGAGAGTGGTGGGAACGATTACACAGTCAATTTCATAAGTACAAAAGGGAACAGGCGTGGGTGTACGTGTGGGAAGTGGCAGACGTTGCGCTTTCCATGTTCACATGTTATTGCTGTTTATGGTCATATGGGTGTCGACCCGCTAACACTTGTGAACATAGCGTATACAACAGAGGCGTACACACAACAATATAGTACTGTCTTTAAACCACTACCTCATGTGGCCCTCTGGAAGGATGCTAAATGGAGAATGTTAGCCAGTGAAGGAAGAATATCAACAAAGAGATGGAGAAGGCAGCATGTTAGACGACGCAACGAGATGGACCAGCCTAGTACAAGCCAGCAAACCCAACGAAAGGCAAAACTTAGTGGGATTTGTCGAAATCCAGGCCATAACAGACTGAAATGCCCGACAACAAATCATCCTCAAACAACAAATCCTCCTCAAACAACAAATCCTCCTCAATGATTGTAGAATTTAAAATGCTGTGTGTTTTTTAATATTAAATATAATAAAAGTTTCTTATTGGTACTTAACTAATATAATTTTAAATATAATAAAAGTTTCTTATTTCAAGTGATACATTAAAACTGAAATTACATATCATTCATTCTCACGTTTAACACTAAAAATCAAATTTCTACCATTAGTCTGATAGTCTGCATTTATGGTAAAAGTACAAACTTCGTTAGTCAGAATTCCGTTTTCATTCTTAAATCTCTTGAAGTCACCACTCATTTTAACTTGCCCAGGATAACCATGCAGCTTCATTACTTCATGAGAATCGCCTCTTTCTATCATACAATGTTTGTCGTGAAAGAGGTAGTTATGCTGCCTGACAAACCAAGCAGGTATAGTCTAAAAATACAACAAAATTATATGATTTTAGTTAATTGAGCAAATATTAAAAATATAAAAAAAAAAATATGATTTTAGCATACCATCCTTTGATTTTTTACTACATGTTTCGCGAACTTTATTTTAAATTGCCAGATATGCAAAACATCTGGTCCTATTTCAGCCAGCTTTTCAATATGTTTATCATAATCAGCCTGCTCGTAATTTTGAAAATATACTTGCATCTCGTCATTAAATTCTTCTGCATGTAGATCGGCATAATCTTCGGCTATCAAATTCTCGAACTCAATCTCATCTACATAATTACCAGGCGAATCATGCACGTAGTGATACGGAGGAGACTCATTATTCGATGAACTCATGATTTTTTGCTATTAAGGAGAGATTGTTTATTAAAAGAAATGGGGTAGTGTAGGAAATGTTTTTATGTGGTAAATGTGTGTGTAATAATAAAAAATGAAGCTATATTTATAGGGACTGCGTCGAGTGGGATCTGGGCGTATGACTCGGGGATACCCCAAGGGGATCCGGGCGTACGGCTCGGGGATACCCCAAGGGGATCCGGGCGTACGGCTCGGGGATACCCCAAGGGGATCCGGGTGCACTACTAGGGGAAACTGCAGAAAGTACGCAAGGTACAGACGGTACAGACGGTACAGACGAGTTGCAGGGTTAAGGTGGGATCCGGGTGTGCTACTAGGGGATAGCATTATTTTTGCAAAAGTCCCAAAAACAGCATTATTTGTACAATTTGGATGGATAGTGCACTATTCTTGCAAATGGTTCAAATTAAGTGGATATGGTGAATCAATAAAAGCAGGTTTGCGGAAAGTGGTAGTTGACTTTTGGGTCATGCGTTTATCTCTTTATACCATTTTCCTTTTAAGGAAACAACCAAGAAAATGATGTACCAATTTCCCTTTATTTTAATACCATAATAAAAAATAAGGTGTATAAATTTGTAAATATATTCACTATATATTCTACAGTAATTATTTTATGGGATTTGCTAACCATTGCCCTAAGGGCAATGGTTAAGAATGGATAAAGTGGTTTTTATACAATTAATGATGCATAACTAATCAAAGGTGGTTATTAAAATGCATGTGGGTGGTTTTTTATTAGTTAATGTACAATGATTTAAAGCCAATAAAAATTTCTTAAACATTGCCCTAAGGGCAATGGTTAGTATTTTCCTTATTTTATTAGTATCGACCATGTTAATTACCCCTAACCCTAGATTTTACTACTCATATTATCATTATACGTATGACAGCCTTTAGGGCTGCCAATAAGAACGATTAATAGGAATATTATTTTCATATTTACCCCCTCTTAACTTCATTAGTCAACTTGTGTTCCTTATTTTTATTAACATTTAAAGTCCCCCTCCAATCAGAATAAGACTGCTCATTCTTATCTGTTCTTATTGACAGCCCTTATCAAAACCCTTATATTAATTATATAAATTTTTTTATTTCTGTTGAAGATTTATTTTTTTTGAACGGTTAGTTAGTAAGTTAGTGGTTCGAGCCTAGACAGTGACATCCACAACGGGTAGTATGACTTCCCTCGAACCTTTCACCTTTTTGTCCACAACGGGACTTGAACTCAGGACCAATATACACTCTTTCTAACTCTTTTTATCTTTGCAAAAAATAATAAATAATAAATAATAATACATGAAAGCATATAATTGGCGCATGTTTATTTTGACCGTTACTTACTTTTGTTGGTATATGGGGGAACCCGTCTTCATCTTGACCTTAATTTGCGGCGTTGGTCGTACTGCAGTCTTTATCGACTCGCATCATCCCCAAAAACCTACAAACAGATAGGACAGAGCTCTTTTACGCATAAAATAAAAATATATAAAATCAAATGAGTCACACATAAAAGATATCACAGAATTTTATAAAATAATATAATATCATTTTAAAAAAACCATAAACCAAGTCAAATATACTTCGTATTAAACTATGATAATATTCAGCATTTGAAGGTTTGTTTTTATAAGTTGGTTATTCAAGTTGGTCACCAGATAAAATCCGCTTAACCAAAAACATCCACTTATTTTTTTAAGTTGATTGTAGTGTATTTAAATGATTATAATTAGCCAAATTGTATAAAAAAATATATTTATATTTTTAAGTAAAATAGTTTTTGCAACGAGATTTAACATATTGCTTTTGTATGTATAATAATAATATTATTAAATAGCTAATGCAACCATAATGATATCAAAATTTGAAACGAGTACAAATTAAAAAAATTCGAACAATATTTTATATGGATTAAAAAGAGCCAGAAAAGATTTATTTATACAAAAGGCAACTGATATAAGTATATAAGTGAAACAAACAAACAATATGGATAACATTTACCTCATCAAATGAATTCGGTTTCAGCCCATTATCGGGTCGGGTTGGGCTACATTGGGCCCACCTCAACCAATGTCAGCCCATTTTCTGAAAGCCTTCACATACTGAACCCTTTTACTCTGAGCTTCAGTTGTAGCATTTAACGGTTTCAAATTTTTATATAGATTTTTATGCAATTTCAAAAACTCACTTTTATACAACCCTTTATCAAGATACATCCCATGTTTTCTCATACAACCAATAACTTCCATAACTCTCTCAAAATAACCACCTTTCAAAAAATTCAAAATCAAAACCTCGTACAAATCGATCTCAGCCGTTAGATTCCCATCATCACAACTTCTCCTAATATCACCCCATAAAATAGTAATTTCACGATACATTCCTAATGAAGAATACCCATTCACCATGTATATATAAGTTGCATTATTAGGAAAAACATTCATTTTTTGCATAGTTTTATATGTTTTCAAAGCATCATCGATCATTTCCGCCTTCATGAAGAAGTAAACCGAAGAATTAAATTCATAAATCGATGAATTTATATTATCTTTTTTAATTTCTTTGACCAAACACGTGATCAAATTCGACCTCGGGATATTCGGATTATCGGATATAATTATACCCGATTTGTTAATTTGTTTTAGTAATGATTCGGCTTCCCTATGCTTATTAACTTTATAATAAGCTCTTAACAATAATGCATATGAGTCAGCATTCGGTGACTCACCCTCGCGTGTGATGTCATCGATGATGTCATGAGCGGTTTCCAACCACCCGACATGAATACAAGCATTAATTACATCAAAATTTAAATCCTTCATATCGATTTGTAACAAAAGCTTTACAAGCTCATTAATCCTACCTTTTTGTTTGTACCCTAAGATCAGTTTCGCTAGGGTTTTGTTGGTAAAAACGAGCTTTTTGTTCTTATAGGTCACGAGACCTTCGTTTTTTTCTAGGTTAAATAAGGAATTGTCGGGTAAAATGTGGGGTAAAACCTGTAATTTTAAACCTTTTTTGAGATTTTGAGATCCGAGTGGGATGATGAACGGTTTCTGTGGGCCCTTTTGAGGCCCACTGAAACTGTTCATATCGGTTATGAGTTTGGAAACCGAATCAACATCGTTGAATTTGAAATGTAAGCTCATGAGACAGTCATAAAACTGGAAATAATGTTGACCCAAATAACCTGCCACCTGGTCAACACAATGTTTGACTTTCTTTAATTCGTCTCTTTGACCATTAATCGCATGAATTCGGGCAATAATTATGATAGTATATGCATCACCTAAAACCCCTATTTGTGACATCAATTCTATAATTTTCATACCCTTGAAAGAAAAGTTATAACGTGTGCACGAATCAAGAACAAGGTTAAAAACTGTGGTATCGGGTTTTATTTTAGCCCGATTAGAACCTGAAAGCTGAAAATGATCACAAATTTGGATCAAGATATTTGATGCAAGATATGACCCGATTTCTTTCTTAACCATATGAAGAATAAACGGGCCTAATAAGTTAGTTGGTGGGATATTATCTTTATCGATCATTATCCTAAAAATATTGGATGCGTGAGCTGGCATTTGTGCTCTTGCTAACGAGAGTGAGAGGTTGTACAGCAGGTCAAAGTGAAGCAAGTTTGACTTTTTTTTAGGAAGATTTAGGATGATATCGCATGCTTTCTGAAGTGATTTGGGTTCACATGTGTAGGATAATTCTGTTATGAGCCTACTCAGTATAGTGTCATCTGGTAAACCGTGAAGTTTTTTGAAATCTGTATAAGCTTCACATGCTTCATCCATTTGATGATTTTTTATATAATTTTCTAGATTTTTAAGCAAAATGTTGTGTGATGATCCTTCCCAACATAGGCTTCTTGGTGTCACACTGTTATAGAGATATCTGAGATGAGAATTTAAGGGCTTTTTGTGTAAAATGTGTGAAAGAAAACTGTTGCTGCAATTGTAACTGACAAATACTTTCTCACAAATCGGCAGATAAACGAGATTTGAGCTACTACAGATGAAACCTAGATAAAATTTGGATATTCTCACTAGTGATCGTGCCATTTTTTACATGTATGATCTGAAGAAAATTGAAAATAGATATCTAAAAAAATTAAATGAGAATTATAAATACTTTAACAGACTAAAATGAAGTAACAATCTTTTAGATGGCAAATGAATACTTACCAGACAATATGCATGTTTGGTTACTGAAACGCTCAGAGTTTAAATTCCAAGCTCCTTAGAAAGTGTTTGATTCTGAAACATTACCAGTGAAATATGGCATTAATATCAAAGCAAAAAACAGTTATTAGTTTCCAAATAAATATATCCTCAAAAATGTTATAGAGTTTCCGGTTACAAAATCCACATTTTGAATAAGGATTTCATCAAACATAAGCATTTCATCAAACACCTGGTGTGCTTCCTCACTTTCTTCAAAATTCCCTAATTCTCAACTATATACGCCAAAAATTATCACACCAGATGAATGATTTTTCCAGCACAAGTCACACATAGAGATTGGTTTAATATATTCACAACTTCCATTAACATAAATATACATCATCAGAGCTCTCTATACACACTTAAACGTACGAATTTGTACAAAAATAACATATACTCTGTCTCATAATAATTCATCACGAATTTCACTAGTGTTGATCACAAAGTCTTCATTTCGACCAAAATGTGAAGCTAAAAAAGGTAGTATCAATTATAGTTCTATGAACGATTGATGATAACAATTTTATTAGACAAAACATTTCAAATCAACAGTCGCGATTTGCAGTTTAACAATTTAGAGTAGAAAACAGGGAGCGAAGAGAGAGGTACCTGATTTGATTTGAGAGATTACCGGGAACGAATATGAATGAGGAGGGAATTCGAGATTTTGGGGATTAATAACGGGATATTTCAAAATTTATAATACCATTCTTGATTTTGAGTTAATTACAATAATCGTCCCTGGCGTTTGTAATTATTTCACTTGGGCTTTTCTTTTTTCAAATTCATAATTAGTCCTTATTTGCATTATTTTGTTTCATAATTAGTCACTCTCCTTAACGACGGTACAAGAACTTATGTTAAGTAACCTTAATGCTTATGCAGCCATTCATTCATACACCCAGAAATCCAGTTCGATACACTTGGTCAAACTGTTCTATGTTCTACCATCACTGCAACACCATCGTCCGACGAAACTCCATAATTTCCGGCAAAGTTAAACGATTTCAAAAAAACAAATCTTTTTCCACAACCACACTTCAATCCGATCATACAATCCTCCCAATCTGCACTTCTGCAAAATCACTCCAACAAACCAAACAATCACACGCCATTGCTCTCCTCAATGGATACCTCCCAAACAGCATTACCGTTTCATCTGCTCTTATCCTTCAGTACGCCACGTTCAGAGACCCATCAACGTCCCGAATTCTGTTTCACCAATCACTCCCTTACTCTCGATCTGCTTTCTTGTGGAACACGATAACTCGAGCTAACAGCATTGCCGGTGTTTACGATGGATTTGACATCTACAATTTAATGATTCGTAGTGGTGTAAAACCCGATGATCATACTTTCCCGTTTGTTTTAAAAGTTTGCTCGGATTACCAAGAGTTCTGGAAGGGACAAGAGGTTCACGGGTCGGTTTACAAATCGGGTTTTGCTTCGGATCCATTTGTTGGAAACACCCTTTTGAGATTTTATGGAGAGTGTACCACTGTTAGTGATGCACAGAAAGTGTTCGATGAAATGCCTGACAGAGATGTAGTGTCATGGAACACACTTATCGCAATATGTTCCATCACGTTTTCCTACAGTAAAGCAATCGCCTTGTTTAGGAACATGAGATCAAGATCAAGATCAGATTCTGCTCGGGTTGACCCGAATGTGGTTACAATCGTGACCTTGTTACCCGTAATTGCAGCCATTGAAGAACACAAGACTACAACCGAGCTACATAGTTACATTATCAAAACTGGATTTGATTCCCACATTACAATAAACAACGCTTTAATCGATGCATACGGTAAATGTGGCGATTTGAAATCTTGCAAACAAGTTTTTAACAAAATGGCGGAAAAGACCGATGTTTCTTGGAATGCTGTCATCACGAGTTTAGCTCACATGGATCATCAACACGATGCTATCAATTTCTTCAAGTTCATGATCGAGAAAAGTATCATACCAAATTCGGTTGCGGTTTCTAGTATTCTTCCTATTTTAGTTGAACTCGAATGTCTTCAATGGGGAACCGAGCTTCATGGTTTTAGTATCCGAAGGGGTATGGAATTGGATATATTTGTAGCAAATTCTTTACTCGATATGTACGCGAAATTCGGGTATTCGGTTAAATCTGTAAACGTGTTTAAGAAAATTGACTCGAAAAATATCGTATCGTGGAATGCAATGGTGGCTAACTATGCTCAAAACGGGCTCGAGTTATTAGCTTTAAATATGGTCAAAGAAATGCAAACGCATGGTCAAACCCCGAATGGTGTAACCGTAACAAACGTTCTCCCCGCTTGTGCACGAATTGGAGATGTTTCTTATGGAAAACAGGTGCACTCGAGGTCAATTCGGTTCGGGTTTGACTTGCAATTATTCGTTTCAAATGCGTTAATAGACATGTATGCAAAATGTGGTCATTTAGGTATTGCAAGAACCGTTTTCAACGTTTCTTGTAAAGATATAATTTCGTATAACACGCTAATATCGGGTTATTCTCATACAAACACTTCTTTCGAATCATTGGTCCTGTTTCGTGAATTGTTGTTAAGCGGGCTGAAACCCGACTCTGTTTCCGTTTCGGGTGCACTTTCGGCTTGTGCAAATATGGCGGAAATCAAGAAAGGTAGGGAGATACACGGGTTCTCGATAAGAACCCTAATTCATAACCATATAATCGTCTCGAATTCGGTTTTGGATCTTTACACCAAATGTGGACAACTCGATCTTGCTCAAAACGTGTTTGACCAAATACCGAAAAAAGACGTAGCGTCATGGAACACGATCATTATGGGTTATGGAATGCGTGGTGAACTCGAGACCGCAATCGGGCTATTTGAGGCCATGAAAAACGATAATAACAAACTCGTGAAATGTGATTCGGTTACTTATATCGCGGTTCTATCCGTTTGTAGTCATGGAGGATTGGTTGATTTAGGGAGAAAATACTTTAAGGAAATGAAGGAATTTGGTATTGACCCGACCCAAACCCATTATGCGTGTATGGTTGACCTTTTGGGTCGGGCCGGGTTGATGGATGAAGCGGTGGAGATGATTGACGGGTTGGAAATGGAACCCGATGCTAATGTTTGGGGTTCGTTGCTTGGAGCGTGTAGGATTCATGGGAATATTGAGTTGGGTCAACGGGCTGGTGAGCATCTTTTGAAGGTGAAAACGGGTCATTCGGGCTATTATATGTTGCTTTCGAATATGTATGCGGAAGCTGGGAGGTGGTGTGAAGCTGATGAAATTAGAGATTTGATGAGGTTAAGGGGAGTGAAAAAGAACCTGGCTTTCAGTTGCGTTCCTGAAAACGGTTGATTGGAGTGGTGAGCATTTGGGCCCAAAAAACCCAACTGAAAATCAACCTACACCGAACCAAAAACCGACCTAAACCGAACCCAAAAACATATAATCGGTTTCGGTTTTGAAAATTCATTGTTTTCAGTTTCGGTTCTATCGGTTTTGGTTCAGTTTTCCGAAAGGGAAGAGCATTTAGGCTAAAAAACCAGACCGAAACCGAACCCAACCAAAATCGAAAACATGTAATCGGTTCGATTTTTGTTTTAGAAATTCATCGTTTTCGGTTCAGTTTATCGGACCACGCTTACCCCTAATTTGCGCCGAAAAAACCGAACCGAACAGTAAAACAATCGAAACCGAATGTAATCAATTCGGTTTCGATTTTGAAAATTCATCATTTTCGATTTCGGTTCTATTAGTTCCGGTTATATCAGTTTCGGTTTGGTTCACTAATTTTTAACTAGACCTGTTTAGATCCCGAATATTTATGACATGTATTTATTTATATTATTTATGCACACATTGATTATGGTTCAGAATCTTTTGACTCATATACTTATAAATAAGTCGATTTGGAATGTATTTTATTACATATTTACATTCGTCAAATATAAGAATTTAGAGTAAATTTATATAAATCGTAAATATTATCTTTCAAATTTTACGATTTTGTCCTTATACTTTAGAAAAATATGGTTAAAGACCAAAACGGATGACAAATAACAGCCCTACAATGTGATTCACCATCTATAATCCACAAACCTAAACTTTCGAGTCTATTTCGAACCAAATCAAAACCCGTATCCGACTCCCAAAATACAACCCCTTTAACAATATTCCATTATCATTACCTTCACTAATTTCAACACTAAACCTACCCTCATTAACCGTTTCTAACTTAACACCTTTCTTACCCAACAACTTTGCACACAAAAACCCAAAACCGTTGCTCATCGTGGGACCCACCGTTCGTGCAAACTCATCCACAAACCTATCGTTCCAAACCCCCGATCCCGAACTTTTAGCGAATAAAAGTCCAAATCGCTTCCCGACATAAAAGTCAACAGCGGGATCGATTTTGACCGAGTCAAGAAAAAAGTCAGCTTTGACCGGAACCATGTTGTGGTCCAACACCCACACGTCATACTTCATTTCCAATGCTTTCTTAATCACATACGCTTTCACGATAATCTCTTTACCAAATTTAACCGATTTGTATTCCATCAAATTGTCAAAAAACCGATCCAAATTGATAACGGGATTCCCGCGTCTAGCAAGATCGAGCAAGAAATCAGAATCGGGTCCCACAAATATATAATTCCTAACATCGAGTTTCTCAAACTGACACAACAAATTTCGGGTAAACATCTCTGATATTTGATGTTGATCTATACTCACAATCACTATCATTTTCGACTTTTGAACTGATTTTAAAACGGGCTCGAGTTCTTGAACATTTTTCACAATTCTATCAGGAAAAACTTCTCTAAAACAGAAATCATACCACTTGAGATTCCTAAAAGGCAACAATTTGTAAAAATTGCTCTCTTGAGAATTTTCTTGGATCAGATTTGAATCGGGTCCCGCAGTTTTTCGGTAGTTGACACCCGTGTCTCTATGAGAGACACTGAGTGATGACTCGTGTAAGAAATTTGTGTATATGTTGAAATAACCTTGTTCGTGAATAAATTTTATAAGGGTCTTTCTAATGTGTGCCCCATAGGCACACAATAAGAGATATTCAATTCATTCGAAACTTCTAAAATTAGAGAAATAATCATCAATGAAACTATAATATACTATTTTTAAGTGATTTATTAAATGCATTTTATAATTCACTTGGAAACTTTAAGAACATTTATTGACTTTATTGTGTGCCCCATAGGCACACATTAGAAAAACCCATTTTATAAACCATGGAGTCCATATTTTGTTGCCCATTTTTTTATACCACCCTGTTGTTACCTATAAATCAATTTATTTAAAATAAAACTCAATGAGATGGCAAAAATAAAGTTTTAGTTTTTTTGAAAATATTAGGAAAAATAAAAGGCCAATATGCATTTTAGTACCCTAAACTTGGCTAACTAGGTCCTCTACTACCCTGAATTAGTAAAAGTGCAACATGGTACTATGAACTTGACAAAATAGTCGATTTAGTACCCTGACTCGCTAATATAGTCTTGTTTTCTCACGTGATTTGCTTCTAATATCAATATCAATATATTGAGATAAATGGATAGTTTTTTAGTTCGTGAAAAGCTTCAATGAAGGTAAGTCTAGTAAGGAAATGCGATCAGATTAATGAGTTAATGTACTAAACCGACCATTTTGTCAAGTTCGGGGGTACCATGTTGCACCTTTAATAGTTCAAAAGTTCAAGGTACTAAAATGTATTTTGGCCAAAAATAAAAAGTATGTTACCATGCCGTCAAGAATCGGTTCCATATTTATGGTTTTGTGTGTGT